>JAGFNQ010004129.1:0-38919 GCA_024364735.1 Boesenbergia rotunda | reverse complement strand
AAGTATCGAAAACCAACGATTATGCATCTACACTACTAGGTAGGATATTTCTAATGCCCAATAATCCTAATTGTGTTTAATGAACCTCTAAGTACTCGCGTACAAGCGATACTTTATAGAACAGAAATTCAACAGAAGACTATACGGATACGAAATTTCAAATAACTCGAAGATCAACGAAGAAAAGTATCAACGGCGACAATAAACAATCAACGGCAAAGAACAAGGTCAAGTAATATATTTAGACATAAAACAGTCATGCTTAAAGGTAAAAGAACTACATGAGTACAAAGGAGAAGTACCCGCCTTTTAATTGTAGATCGTAAATGAAAAGAGTCTCCTACAATCAACCGTGTGAGTCCAAAGTCACGGTCCTGTATCAAGGACTAAATTTATCTATTTATAAGATTAAATAAATTAGCTAAATAAATACTAACATGATTAGGAGTCACTCTAATTACAACATATATTTAAATAAATCCCCAATGAGGCTAACATGACAATCAATTATACCAACCCAACAACTTAAATTTCCCCACTGTAACATCCATTAATCACTCTTTAACCATTCATTCCATTAACTCAGTTAGCTCTCGGTAATGAAAAAAAAAACAAACCAAGGATTTACTCAAAAGGAGCTCCACGACAACCTCACCCCAATTACAGTTTGGGTGGGGAAAGAAATGTATCACACTAAACAGATTAGTCAATTGATCAAACATGATTGTCCATTACCATACAACACCAAAATTACTATGATAAGATCCATCAATAGAATAGATTTTCTAAAAATTGAAATTTGATTCATACCACCCCTACTGCTCATTCACACCCAAACAATTCTGAATCAAAGCATCAACCCGACCATACACCTAACTGACAACAACAAATCAAGTTCTAAAATAGAACAAACCATCCTACTATAACTACAATCCAATTCCAGTACCAACATCCCAAACCATGAATCACATAAAACAATAAGAATGGAGACAACCATATTTTGATCATAGGTCCAAACATTCACATGAAGAAAATCGACAGTAACCACAAAGCCAAAGATCTACCAAAAATCACCAAACCGGTCTACCTTCTAATTTGAAACCGCATTTAAACCATTCCTTACCTACACTTATGCAGCAACCGGCAATCAAAACCCGGTGGAAGGCGGCGTGGCTAGTTCCTGGTCCGGCAAGGCGGAGAGGACCAGCAGCCTTAGCTGTTGCGTGAGGGAGAAGAGTCGCGTGGATTTCGCGGCTGCTCGTTCGCGCGGCGGCGATGAAGAAAAACTAGGGCTTGCGGGGCGAGGGAGAAGAGGAGAGAACCGCAATCCAGGAGACAGGGCGCTCGGCGCCTCCTTCGTGTGCGCCGAAACAGACGAAGAAGAAGAAGAACAAGAAGGAGAAGAAGATGAAGGATGAGAGGCTAGGGCTTGCGGCGGTGGCGATGGGGAACCGCTCGCGTCGGCTTGCTTGCTGCGGGCGGTGTCGAGGCAGAACACGGGGGAAACAAAGATTTCGGAAGGATTAGGGGTTATTTAAGGTTTTAGCATTTTGCAAATAAGCCCTCTACATTCCGCTATCCCGACTAGATCCTTAATTTTCGAAATTTTCCGTTTAACCCCTAATTTTTCGGTATTCAACAGGGTCGGCCTGAGATGGGCTTGAGTTTATAAAATTTTAACTTAACCCGCTTAAATTGTTTGGCTGGGTGGAAGAACTCAATGGGCCTAATTCAAATTGATGGCTCTAGAAACATATAACATAAAAATAAGATAAATCAATCTAGTCAATATAACTTAAACTTTTGACTACTCACTCTTAGTCAATTACTAGCACAACTCAATAAGTGTAGAAACTTTCAAATTCTTCATAACATCAAGCTTATAATGTTCTAATTCATACTCCAAATCAATGATATCTTAATCAATGAAATCTTAAGGATAAAATTTCATTGTAAACTTGCAAATATCATCATTATTAATTGAGACAAATGAATTTTTAGGATTCAAAGTTGTACCAAGAGAAAGAAGTTTTATTGATGACTCATTGAATTGAGTATTTAACTCTATCAAGATGAAATCTATTGCTGCATTATAAACATCAAAGTGATAATGATGCTCAACTGTAGTTTGTTGATGAAAACAACTGATCTTATATGGACAACAAGTTTAGGCACATTAATTCCATTTCTCGAACAAAAAAACTTTCACTTCATGAAGGAATTCTTCCTGCCTGTATTCTCTAAGTTCTTGAAGGATAAATTTGATGGTAGAGACAAATGCAATAGTAGTCGACATATCTTGAGATTTTTCTTTGAAGAATTTGGCAAAGTGCATTTATTGTTCTCATTGTTTTATGCATCAAGTGCAAAATAAACACAAATTCAAAACTTGCCATGTTTTGATAAATCTCCCGAACTTCAACCTTAGCTCTTCTATTTGAAGAATGACCGCAATTAAGAACTTTAAAAACATTACAAGTAGCGTACATACCTATCAATCTTTTTACTGAGTCATTGTGAGAACTCCAATGAGTAGCTCCTACTCATTGCAAATTATCAATCTGATTGACCCTACTTCTAGAATCACATTCTCCAATTGATAACATATGCTCAATTTCATTTTGTTGTGCAATATATAACTTAGTAATGCACTTAATAGAAGTGGCAATATTATCCAAATGAGAAAAGAATTCTCCAATAACACTGGCATAAATCTTAGTTGCAGAAACCAATATTAATTATAATCGATGGGAAAACTAGTGGGCATAGTATGCATAGGGACAATCTCTAAGAGATAATGCTTGAAGTTCATTCCATGCGCCATGCATATTGCTAGCACTGTCATATTTTTGGTCTATGTTTTTCTTAACTTGAAGGTCATGATGAATAAGAACATTTGATATCTCTTTTTTTTTTTTTTTCAAATTCAATGAGGCAATATCACTAATATTTTTGATGATAAAAAATTTCTTTATCAAAATTCCATGATTGTACACAAATCTTAAGATAATGACTATTTTCTCCCATTTAGATATATCTCATGCTTTATCAATAAGAATACAAAAACATCTATCTCCAATTTCTACATGAACCATTTGTCGTACTCTATTGTCTATAATATTTAAAATCTATTTCTTAATTTTGGAGTGATATATTGAGCATTTTTAAAATATTCTCAAGAATAACTTCATCCATTTCTGTACTCATTTTTGTAAAATTTTTTACTACTTTAATAAAATTCTCACGATTAGATGAAGGTAGAAATTCATCATTATCTTTAAAGGCACGAAATGCTAGCTAACAAATAGTTATAATTGAGGTTCTTAAATGTAAGCAATTTTTTTCCTTTTCCTCTTTAGATTGTGTTAATGATCATGTTTATGTATTGTTTTAGGCTTTAACTTGTTGATTTTTATTCCCTCGTAGGATTAATTCATGAGAATTAACATGTTTTATAAGTGAGATTTGATTTGTGGGCTAGAATTGAATTCTTTCTAATTTTTAGATTTATACTTAATTTGTTCAAATATCATTTTTTTTAGGGTTGATCTTAAATAGGAGTTATTCCATCAAAGGGGCCAGAACTGTCAAATCCTGTCCATTCAATTCACAAGAGGCTTGATCTGAGTACTCTGGTCAGATGAAGATAATCCGGACCGTGCATTCAGAGCAAAAATCTCAGCCATTGCTTTAGATTTGAACTGATCTGATCTAATCTCATTCGTTGCCTCAGATCTGGAGCATTGGCCACCGTTGGATGGGATCAGAGAATGCTACAACTACAAACCATTTTGACGAAGCACAGTGAAGGTCATCTCACGCAGAGGGCTTCGTTCGGGACTGACGAATTCGCCGGCGATTCTTGGAGGAAAGGAGATTGCCGGAGAGGTAAGGGAAATTCTTCCTTCCCGGTTCCAAGATCCAGGCCTCCGATCATCCATCTCGTTTTCACCACTGCCCGAAGCTTCATTTTCGTCGATTCCGTGCCGGCCATCCAGATCTGCCACCATCTTGTTGCGAGGAGAGAACGAGAAAGTTCTTTGTCATCTCCTAGACACGGATCAACTCTTCATCAGCGCCGAGCAACCATTTCAGCTGCCCTACCGCCGATTCGGTCTCTATCATTGGATCTGCTACGCTGGGGATCTCTGAGTTGTTCAGTGAGCCTTCTTTCCTTCATTAGTTCCTTCCTGTGCAACTCTCTATCCCAGGATTGAATCACTGGGATCAAATCCTCCTATGCGAACTTTTGAGCGTGCCAAAAGTTAACCGTAGCTTTTGTCAAGTTTCGTTGGATGCTATTAGGATTTATATTTGTTGCTTTCAATTGTTCCCTTGCATTGCGTTCAATTTAGTTAAGTGTTCTTCTTCAGTGCTATCAATTTAGTTGTGTTTCTAGCATAGATTACTATTCGCATGTCTTTTAATTGCTAGTATCAAACCTTGACAAACCACCCCGTCAACAATGCATCACAATGGTCCTAGGGAGATGATCCCAATTTCCCTATTCTTCGTAAGTTAGTGTGTTTGGTTTGCTTTTCGATTGTCACTCACTTCACAAAATTTATCAATGTGTGGCCTTGTCGAATTTTCATTCTCTCGCACATAGTATAAGGCGAACAAACTGTGGAACCAATATGAACAAGAATGTACATTTTTTCCTTGATATTTTTTTTTTCAATTGTCAAATCCTTCATTGAATGGATCCATTAAAGTATTATGCTAATGCTAGGATGTTCCCCGGAAGGAACGCGTTGCAGGGTCCGACTGTAACGTCTCGGCAAGGACCGCTACATCTCCAGAACCCGGGTGTAGTGCTAAATATGCAAGGGTTCGCGTTGCAGGGTCCGACTGTAACGTCTTGGCAAGGACCGCTACATCTCCATGAGAACTTGGGTGTAGTGTTAAATAGGCAAGAGTTCTCACACCATAGGTGGACTAAGAATAAACATTATAAGAAAAGTAATAGTCTCAGATTTGGAACATGGAATATAGGAACTCTCACTGGTAAAACAATGGAGGTAGTAGATACAATGATTAGGAGAAAAATTAGTATTTTGTGTGTGCAAGAGACAAAATGGGAAGGTGAGAAGGCAAAAATGATAGAGAACTCGGGTTTTAAGTTATGGTATACAGGAAAGAGTAAAACAAGAAATGGAGTGGGTATTTTTGTAGATAGTTCTTTAAAAGATGAAGTTGTTGGTGTAGTTAGAAAGGGGGATAGAATTATAGCTCTCAAGATAGTAGTGGCGAAAGAAGTTGTGAACGTAATTAGCATATATGCACCTCAAGTAGGATTAGATGAAGAAACTAAATCAAGATTTTGGAGCGATTTAGATGAGGTATTACAAAACATTCCGCCAAATGAAATGATTTTAATAGGAGGCGATCTAAATGGACATGTCGGAGCGAAAAATGAAGAATATGAGAGAGTACATGGGGGTTATGGGTTTGGAACAAGAAATGAAGAAGGAAAAACTATATTGGATTTTGCGATAGCATATGACCTTATACTAGCTAATACATTTTTTAAGAAAAAAGAAGAACACTTGATCACATTCAAAAGTGGGAATAATAAATCACAAATTGATTATTTTATGGTTAGGAAGAGAGATAGGAAGATTTGTAAAGATTGTAAGGTTATCCCTGGAGAAAGCTTAACTACCCAACATAGATTAGTAGTGTTAGATATACGCCTTAGTTATAATATCAATAGAGGAAAAATATACACGACTCCTAGAATTAAGTGGTGGAAGTTAAAGGATGGGAAGCAAAACATATTGAAGGAGAAGGTAGGAATACAAGCATTAGATGAAATATATAGCGACTCTAATACGACATGGGATAAGATGGTATCAAAGTTGAAAATAGTAGCTAAGGATGTACTCGGTGAGTCAAAGGGGCATGCACCACCAAGGAAGGAATCTTGGTGGTGGAATGAGAAAGTACAAGAGAAAGTGAAAGAAAAACGAATAGCTTATAAGGAATTATATATTTGTAAGAACGAGGAAAACTTAAAAAAATATACAATAGCCAAGAAAGAGGCTAAGAAAGCAGTGAATGAAGTAAAAAACAAAACTTTTGAACGATTATATCAAAATTTAGATACAAAAGAAGGGGAAAGAGACATTTATAAAATAGCTAAAGCAAGAGAAAGGAAAACAAGAGACCTTAGTCAAATAAGATGTATTAAAGATGAATGCGATAGAGTACTAGTAAATGATAGCGAAATAAAAGAGCGGTGGAAGATTTACTTTCATCAACTTTTTAATGAAAGTTTAGGGGACCAACTTGACTTAGGCAATTTAAGTATTTCAAATGAGTATAGAAATTTTAATTTTCATCGGAGAATTCAAACTTCAGAAGTAGAACAAGCTTTGAAAGGGATGCAAAATGGAAAGGCCGTGGGACCGGATGATATCCCAATAGAGGTATGGAAATGTTTAGGGAAAAAAGGTATTGAATGGCTTACAAAATTATTTAATTTAATATTGAAAACAAAAAAAATGCCTAATCAATGGAGGGTAAGTAGTCTAGTTCCCTTATATAAGAACAAAGGAGACATACAAAATTGTGCAAACTATAGGGGTATTAAATTAATGAGTCATACCATGAAACTTTGGGAAAGAGTAATAGAAAAAAGATTGAGGAAGGAGACCACGGTAACCGAAAATCAATTTGGGTTCATGCCTGGAAGGTCGACAATAGAAGCTATACATCTTCTTAGGCAATTAATTGAAAAATATCGGGAGCAAAAGAAAGATCTACACATGGTATTTATTGATTTAGAAAAAGCTTATGATAGGGTACCAAGAGAAATTATATGGAGAATTCTAGAAAAGAGAGGCGTTAGCGTAACATATATTGACCTAATTAAAGATATGTATGAAGATGTAACGACTAGAGTGAAGACTTCAGGTGGATTGACTGAAGCATTTCCAATAAGGATAGGGTTACATCAAGGATCAGCTTTAAGTCCCTATCTTTTTACACTAATCATGGATGAACTCACTAGGCACATTCAAGATACAGTGCCATGGTGCATGTTGTTTGCAGATGATATTGTTTTGATAGATGAGACACGTGAAGGAGTAAATGTTAAACTAGAATCTTGGCGGGAAACTCTAGAAATGAAAGGTTTTAGGCTTAGTAGAGTAAAGACTGAATATATGGAATTTAAGTTTAGCAATGCTAGACGTAGTGAAACAATTGTTAAGATAGGAGATGATGAGTTGTCTAAAATCGAGAACTTTAAGTATTTAGGATCGTTCTTGCAAAGTGATGGAGGAATTGAGAGAGATGTCTTACATAGAATACAAGCAGGATGGTTGAAATGGAGATTAGCATCGGGTGTCTTATGTGATCGTAAAGTACCTCTAAAACTTAAAGGGAAGTTCTACAAAACGGCAGTTAGACCTGCTATGTTATATGGTGCTGAATGTTGGGCTATGACTCGAGCACATGAGCAAAAGATGAAAGTTGCAGAGATGAGGATGTTAAGGTGGATGTGTGGACATACGAGGATGGATAGAATAAGGAATGAGAGTATTAGAGAGAAAGTCGGAGTTGCATCTATTGAAGAAAAACTTCGGGAGACACGTTTGAGATGGTACGGACATGTACTTAGAAGACCAATAAATGCCCCTGTTAGACGATGTGAAACTATGATAAATACGCACATTAAAAGAGGGAGAGGAAGACCAAAAAAGACTTGGTTGGCAACAATAAAACAAGATAAATTTTATTTAAATCTAGATGATGATATAGTAGGGGATAGAACTCAATGGCGTAAAAGGATCCATATAGCCGACCCCACCTAGTGGGATAAGGCTTTGTTGTTGTTGTTGTTGTTGTTGTTGTTGTTGTCAAATCCTTCATTGACTAATACCGAGATATTAGACGAATTAACATCATTCAGGAAAAAAATAAAAATATATGCTTTATTTGTTCAAGGTGAATACTCCCACCATTGAAATTTTTTGAAACCGTTTTTTTGAAATCAACTATTCTGACTTCTAAATTTTGTACTCGGATACTGGAACATATCTGGTTGATAAGACCCTACCTTTAGATATGAATGTCTAATCTCATATATTAACATGATATTAGCATATCTGTTTCCTTTTTCTCGGATCTTGTTCAATACAAGTAGATGATGGTCGCTAGGAGAGAAAATTGAAGGAATTTGGACATTGGCAATTGGAGCAACGCAGCAATCAAAGCAAAAAAAAAAAAAAAAAAAAAAAAATAGAACTGTCACCTTAGCGGCCTCGTTGTCTCAACCCCATAAGTTTCCAGAGGGAGACAAATCACGGTTATTACTAGTGTGGTAAGGCGCCTGGGGTCAAGGGGAGTAATGCCAGCAGATCAGGGTTTTATCCCCGTGCGTAACTGACGACTTTTGAATTTGTGACCCCGAAGCAAACGGCCAAGCGCCTTACCACCTGATTTAGCCCGTGGGGGCGGACATTGGCAATTGGACGAAAAAGGCGGAACCGCAATTGGAGGATTGATATTGCATTGTAACGATGGTAAGTATTGAAGTGCTTTAACTAATTTGACAATATCTCTTCTTACAGAATGTGGATATCAATGTCTTTTCTTTTTTTTTTACGGTAGCAGATTGATAGTTCAAATTATATTCCTAAATAAATAATAAAATAACAATCAAACAAACAAATAGTGCTCAAAGTAAATTGTGTGGGAATATTTTGAGATTAAAAGTAAGTTACGATCTTATTCACAAATAAAACCCTAAACTCAACATAATTGAAAAAATAATCTAATCCCTAAAGAGTTGATGTTCAACAAACAAGGAGTGAAACAGATGAAAGCACAGAAGTGTCACATTTTTTAGGTTAAAGTCCAAAGCACAAAACTATCACAATTTAATGTTCACACTTTGAAACCTCGAGTATGAACAGTAATTTCTCTACGAGAAAAAATCAAGTGCCAACTATGTAGTAATAATTTAATTTAATTCTAACCTCCAAAGCATCTCCTTTCAACGATATATAGTAAAAAAAAATTGGAGGCGGAGGCCGATGAGCCATAGTTGCGGTTGGCCGCATGAGCCATAGTTGCGGTTGGCCGCAGGAGCTACAACTATAGGAATCACAATGGTTGGGATCATAGTCGTGTCTTCGGAACCGTGGAGCTGCAACAGAGGCGGCAGTCACCGAAACTATGACAGTGGCCGCGTAACTAGATCGTGTAGGCGCACGCGACGGTGCCTCGAGAAGCTATCTCAGTACCTTCTGGATAGTAGAAAGTAAACAAAAAAGAGATTAAGATTACGTGTGGTTTCAATTATTTTCTTTCTCATTCTCTAAATAATCATATTTTTTATTTTTTAGAAAATATTAAATATTATTTAGTTTTCTAAAAAAGATATCTCTTATTTTAGAAAACAGAAAAATATTATTTTTCAAAAAAATATTTTTTAAAAAAATAAAAATGAAAATGAAAAATAGACAAACTCAACACTTGAGATTCGCAGATTATTTCTTGTCCTCATAGTCGGAGAGAGATACTCGGAATAGAGATAGAGTTTATACGTCAAAATAGTTCTTTCATATTAAACATTGAGTAATGATACGTTTAAGGAAAAATCTTAATGAAAACTTCAAGGAATGATGTCATTTTACATGCATACATCCGATTATCGTACGGACATCATCGGCGACCTCCGGTAGCCGTCCGGAATCAAACTATATCCTAAGGGTACAAAAAAATTATTGGGGATCGTTACATATAAAATGTCATATCATTTTTTAAAATTTCTCTTGAGATTTTTCTCTAAGCATAATATTTTTTTAAAAAATTTGCTTTTGGATCTTCTTATTAAAATAAGTTGCAGTTCATGAGGGCTGGGCTATAGCCTAGCCCAGTACAACCTTCATGAAGACCTGTCTCTGACGATCACTAATTACATTGTCAGTCACAATCGCTAGTTGGTCGATCGTAGTTTGGTGGCAATTTCACGTCGATTGGAGCTGCCTTGTTGCCTAGTTGGTTGTTGGGTTGAAGGTTTTTTTTATTATGATATATTATTTTAAAAAGTGTTTTTTTTTAAAAAATAAGTATGTTATTTGATGAATACAAAAGTAATGTATTAAAAAAAATCAACTATTATAAATAATTTTTATAAAACTAAACACTAAATTTACTCAATGTCATTTACATCTCGAGAGTCCTCCTTGGGTTTCTCTGGAATCCTTGTGAGAGTAGCCTTCCTGAGCAGTATTGCTCCCTTGTGAGAGTAGCCTGCTCGATCAACATCTGGTTTGATCTCAGCAGTATTGCTCCCTTCTTTCAACATGTATATGGCAGAATGAGATCTGGAGATCAAAATTTTATAAAGTCAATGTGCCCGTCTTCCTCACGAACTAGCGACAGCATCTAGGTTAATAGCCCCTGTAATTTATCTTCTCCGTGTTAATTTTGGGACGGGTTGGCGGAGGTGCCGGGGGCGAGCGAATCACCTTTTGCCACCACTCATGATAACTTTATGTCTTTCGGTCTATCCGACCTACTAAGACTTCTCTATTTGATGTTTGGTACTCTTGATTAAGACAGGGGAGCCCACATTTTTTTTTTAGGGATTAACCCACATGGTTAGGTCTGGATCATGACTCTAGCCTCTGCTTCTTTCGGCGATTAGTTCGGTGAAAGGCGACCTCATTCTGATACCAATTGTTAAGCCCAAAGCTCAATAGAAATTTAGATATCTCTACAATGAGAAATGATATGATATTATCTATTTTAAGCCTAAACTCTCATGATTTTACTTTGGACACTTCTTAAAAGATATCATATCAATGGAGATATTTTTCCTTATAAATCTAAGATTTTTTTCTATGTATTTTCAGATTATATTTGTAACCTTATAATTTCAACAGTAAATTCCCCGTATTATGCATCTAAAGAACAAGGTGGAGATTGAGCTAGTAGGGGACAATACTTCTATCTTGGATTTCTCTTCATCCGTCGACAGAAAAAAATTGCTATGTGAAAGCCCGTGGAATTTCTTTAACAATTCGATCGTCATCGAAGAACCACGGTTAGTAAATTTTGATGAATGATCTTTCTGGATTCAACTTCATAACATCCCATTAGCCTTTCTCAATAAAGGTATACTTGATAAAATTGGTTCGTACCTTACGGTGGAGGGAATAGATGAAGGGGGGGAGAGTGGATCGCTCCAGGGCCGATTTGTTCGGATGAGGATATGTATAAATATTACTCAACTGTTGAAAAAGTATGTTTGTGTTGGAATGGATGGAGGCATAGATGTCATTATACTTTTGGCATATGAGCGACTCCCAAACTTCTGCTATTAGTGTTGGTGTTGTCGGTCATTTTTTCAGATGATGTGAGGCAGCAAACACAACAAACCAGAAACATGTGTATAGGGTTTGGCTATGAACTCAACCTCTTGGGACTAAGGTTAAGGGAAAGCCTCAACAAAAATCTTTCCCTAACCCGAACAAAGGGGTAGGGGTTGGGGTAGGGGGATACGGAGCAACACTATGGGTGATGACCATATAGTGGGCAAGCTCTTGGTTCACCATGAGATTCTAGCAGGAACTGGGCAAACACCGGTGATCCTGTGCCATGATCCTCGAAGAACGACCCACTGGTGAGTTCACAGATGTGTTGAATGCTGCTACACTAGCGCTGCAAGGAGAGAGAGATCAAAAGGAGAAATCATCATCGAAACATCTAAAGATGAGCAAAGACTATAACGGAGGTTTAGAATGGTGTCGGGAGTGCCTCAGTGTTACTACTCCAATGCTCAAGTCAGAATCAGTGAAAGGATGGAACAATATATAAACTAATGAATAGTGGAGAGTATAAGATTAGAAAAACCTCCCTTCTCTTCTTGTGTGAAGTCTCTTTTTATGTTACTTTTGTTGGCTCCTTATCTTCCCATGTATTGATGGGCCTTCTCACGGTTCTTATCAGCTTTACATCTTCTCCCAGTGTATTAATGATTCTCTATTATTCTCACTGATTCTTGATCTTTCCTGTATTAATGGCTTGTGTTAAGGCGTATTAATTACGAATGCGGATTTAGAGGCCTGCCTAAGAGAGCATTAGATTATTAGGGCAGAAATGGATCAGACCCATCTCATCAAAATAATGAGACCTATCTATGACCAATGAAATCCCGTTGAGGGGGTGAAGAGAGACGCTTATAGCCGATCTGGATATTATATCTGATCTGAGCGTCGTATAGCCAGTCAGAGAGTTAGCTTTGACTGGTCAAGAGGCTAATGGATACCCGACATGTAGGATCAAGAAGCATTCGACTGCATCCAACTTAGGAACACCCGATCATGAGTGATGGCTTGCCCAAATGACGCCCGATCGGTAGATACCTAGCCTATAGGATCGAGAAGCATTCGACTGCATCCAACTTAGGAACACCCGATCATGAGTGATGGCTTGCCCAAATGGCGCCTGATCGGCCATCACCTGATTCGCCCGATCGGCTAGATTGGGCAAGTTTCACCCCGGCTGGTCATAAGTTTAATTTGATTTTCCTATTGTTGTCGGTCGGAATAAGTTACACATAAGCATATATTGAAGCAGAGACTGTGGTCCTTAGAAAGCAAGACCCCATGAAATGCAAACGTAAGGACAAATTGACTCTTGGATGGAGAGGATCTAGGAAAAAACTTGGCTAATCAAACAATGGGTAAGGAAGTTGTATCAAATATTAAAGCAGAGACTGTAGTCCTTAGAAAGCAAGACCCCATGAAATGCAAACGTAAGGCACGAGTACAATCTAGTAAGAAAGGTGTTAGGGTGCCTGATATATTTGTTTTCGTGGACTAGAGAATGTCGGGGATATATTCTGTGAGAGTAACAGATTGGGAAAGAAACAATAGGTTGAGGGGTGATGCATCCCTCTTCATGTTTGTTAGTGGCGGTGGTTGCACAATAGCNAGTCTGGGTTTCTTGGTTTTTCTAGAACTTGGTTCAGCCTCAGGTCCGACTGGTCGGTTTGGTTCACTATTTGATTCAACTCTTTAAGCTGGTTCAATTATTGGTTCAATAATTGGTTCATTTGACTCACTAGTTGATTCAATAGTTAGCTCGTTTATGGGTTCAATTAAGGATTCACCAACTTGTTGATTATCTTCTTGATCAGTGTTTAATGAAGTTGGATTTGGATTTGAGTTAATTTCTTCATTGAATATTAGGTTAGTTGTTTCTTTGATTTTCTTGGTTTGGTTGTTGTAAACCCTATAGGCTCTACTTGTTGTTGAATATCCTAGGAAGATGTCTGGGGTTGACTTAGATTGGAATTTTCCTAAGTAGTCTTTGGTGTTTAGGATATGGACTTTGCATCCAAAGACCCTTAGGTAGTGTAGATTTGGAAGTCTATGGTAATATAGTTCATAGGGTGTTTTGTTGTGTCGCTTGTTAATCAGGACCCTATTTTGGATGTAGCAAGCCGTACTAATTGCTTCTGCCCAATATTGGTTGGCTAGGTTAAATTCATTGAGCATAGCCCTAGCGGCTTCCTGTAGAGTTCTATTTTTTCTTTCAACTATCCCATTTTGTTGGGGGGTTCTAGGACACGAAAATTCATGTATGTATCCATTTACCTTACAGAATTCCTCGAACCGTTAATTTTCAAACTCTCCCCCGTGGTCACTCCTAAGTCTTTTGATTTTAGTATCGTTTTGATTTTCAATTAACTTACAGAATTCATTAAATAGGTTTAGGGTTTCATCTTTGGTCTTTAGAAACCTAACCCAGGTAAACTTTGAGTAATCATCAACTATTACTAAGCAGTACCGGTTTCCGCTTAGTGACTTGGCTCCATGTGAATCAAATAGGTCAAGGTGCAGGAGCTCAAGTGTGGTTTGAGTTAGATCAATTTGAATTAGTTTGTGATTAGATCTGGTTTGTTTACCTTGATTGCATGATTCACATACTAAGTTTTCATGATTTTTAATTTTGGGAATACCTTTAATTAGGCCAAGTTGGGTGATTTTTGAAATAATTCTTAGGTTAGTGTGACCTAGTCTCCTATGCCAGAGGTTTGATTGTTCTAACTGAGTTAACATGCATTTAGGTACTAGGGAAAGATTTATAGTGTACACATTATTTTTCCTAGTGCTCTTAAGCATGATTTCTGAGTCTTGCAAGTTTCTAATCAGGCAGTTAGAATTGTTGAAGGTAACTATATAACCAGAATCACATAACTGACTGATGCTAAGTAGGTTAAATTTGAAATTTTCAATCAAAAGGACTTTCTTAATAACAAAGTCAGATTTAAGTTCAATATTACCTGACTCAATTACCTTGAGTGTAGCATTGTTGCCAAATGCCACTGACCTAGGTTCTTGAACTTGAGTTTGGTGAATTTCAATTTGTCTCCAGTCATGTGTCTGGAGCAACCGTTATCCAACATCCATTGGTTCAAATCTTTATGTTCCTACACATAAAGAGTTTTGTTGATTTGGATCTAATTAGAGTCAGGAATAGCCTAAATTGATTTTCAAAGCCTAGTCTGTCTCACCCAAATCTAGGGTTATCAATCACGTTAGCCTTATAGGTTTTGTGAGACATGTTTTGATAAAAGAATTTTTGAAAAAAATATGATTTATTTTGAAAAACTTAATTAATTTTGAAAACAATTGAATTTATTTTAAAAAAATGTTTGAATCTATAACTAACTGAAAATTTATGTTGGATTCGAATTTGACAAAGACTAATTTGAATTTGAATTTCAAAAATTGGCTTCTAGGTCTTGGCGAGGCACTAGGCCTTCTTTGGCCGTAGCCTTATTGGATCATCAACCCTTTCCTTGACAAAGCCTTTCAGTGAAATTTCATTTTCAAAATTAATCTTTGAAAAATTCTGGTCTAACTAGTTTGGGTCTTGGATCGGTAGCTTCGGCTAGTTTCACCAGTCTAAAGAGACCAAGTAGAGAATACTTGACCTTATTAGAATTGGTTTCCCTAACGTACTATCATCTCACCTCCACCCAATACTATGTTGTCAAATTTCAATTAAGTTAGTTCAGTCCTTAAACTAATCATTCCTAGATCTAAGCATGGTAAACTGAAGAAATTAAATCAATCAAACAAGCAAATTAAAAATAAACATTTTTATCTAACAATAAATATTTTTTTCAATTTGGCTCCCCCTGGACTAAAGCCACGATAATGGTTTGGCAAGATGTGAATCTTGTCCTTGGGGATCCAATATTGATTTGATCCAGTTTGTTTGTTCAGGTATAGTTTAGGTACCCATGCCTGAACTTTAGGTCTGGACTGGTTCAGTACAGCAAAGTAGGATCTTTGTCTAGATTTGGTTCTATAGCCTAATCCGGATCGATTTAGAACCGATTTCTGTTTTCCAAGAATCATGTCAAGACCCTTGGAACCAGAAGTGAATCGTTCTAAAGCTAATCTAAGATCCTTAACTTGAGTTTTCAGGGAGGAGTTCTCTTTCTCAAGTCTTTCAACTTGAGTAGAGGTTCCTTCTTGAACCTTCTCAGTTAAGGGTCTAGAGTCAGCTCCCTCTTTCAGGAGTTTTACTTCCTGTCGGAGGGATTCGACTCGGAGTTTAGCTTTCGTCAAATCTCGAGAAAGATAAAAAATTAATTCATTTAACTGACTTCTATTAAAACCACTTACCTTGATTTCCCCGTCCTCTGAAAATGTCAGTCTGCCGTCGTCCTGTTCTGATTCTGACTCGGTATCGATTTGTTCTGAGGCGTTTAGTGCGAGCAGGTTCGACTATGGGACCTCTTCTTCTTCTTCGAAGGAGGACTCATCCCACGTTGCCTGAAGTGCCTTTTTACTTCTATTCTTCTTGGTCTCCTTTAGGTTCGGACACTCCGTCTTGTAGTGACCCTTCTTCTTGCACTCGTAGCAGGTCACGTTGGGCTTGTTCTTTTCATTTGCGGGTTCAGCTGGTTCATCCTTTCTTCGGCTGGCTTTCCGTCTGTTGGTTTGGTTCTTCAATTCCTTGTAGTAATTTCGGGCCAGTCGGACCAGCTTAGGTCGATCTCCTTCTTCGTCTTCTGAGTCTGAGTCTGAGTTAGACTCGGGTTCAGGTTGAGGCTTCTTCTTGGTTGTTCTTCCAGTTTTACCTGTAATAAAGGCAATACCTTTCTCGGACAGATTGCAGTTAGTCTGTTCATGTAATTCTAATTCAGAGAACAATTCATCTAATTTAATTTTTGAAAGGTCCCTTGAAACCTTGTATGCATCTACCATAGATGCCCAGAAGGTGTTTCTCGGGAAAGCATTTAGAGCGTACCTTATCAAGTCACGGTTTTCTACCTTGTGACCGATTGTGTGTAGTCCGTTCATTAATTCCTGGATTCGGGCGTGAAGCTGAGCTGCTGTTTCGTTGTCGGTCATCTTGATCGTGTACAACTTGTTCAGGAGGAGATCTCTCTTGCTGATCCGAGTGTCTGAAGTTCCTTCGTGCAGCTCGATCAGTTTCCCCCACAGCTCCTTGGCACTGTTGAATGGATCCACTCGGTTCAGCTCCTCTTTTGTTAAGCTGCATTGGAGGGTCTGGGTTGCCTTTGCATCAGCTTCAATCTTCCGTTTCAGAGCGGTGTCCCACTCAGTGTACGACTGTGGTATTCCTTCAGCGTTCTTTGGAATCTCCAGCCCAGACTGGATGATTATCCACATGTCCACCTGAGTTTTCAGGTGAACCTCCATTCGACTTTTCCAGTAGGAAAAGTCTTCTCCACTGAAAAGTGGAGGTATGGCTGTGCTGAATCCTTCTTGCATGGCCATTAAGGATTTTATCTGAAAAAGAGAGAGGAGTAAGAAAAACTTTGTCCCAAGACTTGGTCTTGGATTAGTAGTGCGGGATAAAGAAAATTAAATATCGAGGGGTGTTGCACCGGTCTCGATTAACGATAAGAATTCGAAAAAAATAAGAAATAATTTTACGAAAATCCAAAAAATTCTCAAACTGGTGGTTGCACCAAATTTGAGCTTCCCCGCTCTGATACCACTTGTTGGATCGAGAGAAACGATAGAGGGGGGGTGAATATCGTAAAACGTTCGGATTTAAGAAATAGAGAATGCACAGCGGAAATTAACACAAACACACGCAAACACCAAGTTTTTTACTTGGTTCGGAGTCGCGGTCGGCTCCTACTCCAAGGCCCACGGTCGTTGACCGTTTTCTGCGGGCAATTCTATATGTGCGCAAAAACTGTTTACAAAAAGTATTACAAGATTAGTGCAGTAAACTTAAAGTAGCTCTTCGTTACCGACGCCCGGTGTAGATTATATTTTCGGGGCAGAGGGACGTCGTCGGCGCTTGTATCTCGAGTCGGGAGGTTTCTGGAGCAGAGCGCGGGAGCAGAAGAGCGTGAATGCGTTGGAAGAAGTGATTGTCGAAGCCTTGGGGTCGAGGGCCCTTTTATAGCCCCTAGGGGCGCCCGGGACGTCGGGGGCGCCCCCCCCCCCACGTGTCACCTGATCCGGACACATCTCGGTCAGCTTTGATCCCTTTAAACTCGGGATCGAGCTTTGACGGGGGCGCCCGGGACGCTGGGGGCGCCCTGGTTGACTCGGTCGACTCTTATCTGTTGGCTTTGCTGGCTTCTACTTCGTTGGCTTGCACTAGGGGCGTCCGGGACGCTGGGGGCGTCCGGGACACTGGGAGAGCCCGGGAGCATGGGGGCGCCCGGGAGCACGGGGGCGCCCCGCCCATAAGCTGCCGAAGTACTTCTTTTGCTTCATCTATTTTGTATTCACCTTGGGGGCGCCCGGGACACTCCGGGCGCCCTACTCAGCAGCTGCCTCACTCCTTTGAGGCTCTCTGAGCTGCAGACACTCGTTCCTTCGGTCCTGCATCCAGGGTTAGTCCAAAACAACATAAAGCAATAATATGTTAGTTTTATACAGCCTTAGCTGTCTTGGTTCTGACTTTGGGTCTCCAAAATGGAGCCCTAGGTCGAACCGACGCCTACTGTTCCCTCGAACGGGGAACGCGTCCTCACCTACTCCTCTCGGGAGAATTTACCTGATGCCAACCGGCTCCTCCGGTTGGACTTTTGCCTAGCGGTCCTTTGCCAGGTCTTGAATACCAAGCTATCTTTCGCCCGGTGCCTAGCCGTCCTTCGCCAGGTCTTCGGATCCTGGCAGTCCTTCGCCAGGTGCCTGGCAGTCCTTCGCTAGGTCTTGGATCCCAGGCTGTCCTTCGCCTGGTGCCTAGCAGTCCTTCGCTAAGTCTTTGTATCCTGGCATTCCTTCGTCAGGTGCTTAGCAGTCCTTCGCTAGGTCTTTGTTTTCCTGGCATTCCTTCGCCAGGTGCCTAGCAGTCCTTCGCTAGGGCTTTTCCTGCACACTTGATTAACATGTTAGATAAACATTATACCTTAACTTTTTAACCCTTTTGCCATTATCAAAACACAGGTTCGACTTGGGTGCTTTCTGCACCAACAGTAACAACTAAGGGCTTGTAGATGCTACATCGTGATTTAAAAAATCATGACTATATTGTAGCAGTTACAAGCCCGTAGCTGCTATAACACTAACTTCATGTTGTAGCAACTAAGAGCTCATAGCTGTTACAACTATAATGTGATTTAAAAAATTTTAAATCATGTTACAGCAGGTATGGGCCCATAGCTACTATAACATATGCTTTACGTTATAGTAGCTAAGGGCTCGTAGCTGGTATAATTATAACATGATTTAAAATATTCTAAATCATATTATAGCAATTAGAGACTCATAGCTACTACAACACACATTTTGTTGGGGTTGCAAGATTACAAACATAGTCTCATATTGAAAACACATGGGAAAGATCATGGGCTTATAAGGGAAAGATATTTTCATTGGTATGAGACATTTTGGGTAGAGTCCAAGAACAAAATTATAAGGGCTTAGGCCCAAAGTAAACAATATCATACTATTGTAGAGATATCTAAATCCCTTCGGTCCTAACAATTGGTATCAGAGCCCGGACTATCAGAAGGTCTAACTGTCGACTGTGCACAAGAGCTATGGTCTAATCAAGCTATGTGAGTGGAATATTAACCTCGAACAAAGGAAATAGGGGCTCCCGTGCTTGGATCAAGAGGACTAGACACCAGATAGGAAGTCCTAGTTGTGGCTAGGTAAGGAAATTCTAGTAGGTCGGGTGGACCGAGGGGCAGGAAGACCTGGTGAGTCGAGGATCGGATGTCAAACGGATGGACTCTCTGCTTGAAGGGGCCTTGTGGTCATTCGTTTCAGGAGGGATTGTTGGGGTTGCAAGATTACAAACATAATCCCATATTAAAAACACATGGGAAAGACCATAGGCTTGTAAGGGAAAGATATCTCCATTGGTATGAGATCTTTTGGATAGAGCCCAAGAGCAAAACTATAAGAGCTTAGGCCTAAAGTATACAATATTATACTATGAGGGCTGAGTTTGATTGTTAGTGCAAATTGCACCAACACACTTCACGTTGTAGTAGCTAAGGGCTTGTAACTGCTACAATGTGATTTAAAAAATAATGACCACATTGTAGCAACTACGATCCCGTAGCTGCTACAACACAGACTTCACGTTGTAGCAGCTAAGGATTCGTAGTTGCTACAAATATAACATGACTTAAAACATTTTGAATTATATTGTAGAAGCTACAAACCTATATCTGCTACAACACACACTTCACGTTGTAGCAGCTAAGGGCTTGTAGCTGCTACAACGTGAATTAAAAAATAATGGCCATGATGTAGAAGTTGTCGGCCCGTAGCTCCTATAACACAATCTTCATGTTGTAGCAGCTAAGGCCGGTAGCTGCTACAACTACAATGTGATTTTAAAAACCATGACAATGTTATAACTGTTATAACACAGACTTCACATTGTAGTAGCTACGGGTTCATTACTGCTACAATGTGATTTAACCAATACAGACTTAAAATTTGATACCACAAAATTAATATCATGCAAACACTATATCATAATAATATCATATCACACTTTTTTTTAATACAAATATACAATTTGAATTTTATCATTGATATTACATAGATCATAACATCACACTTGCTCCAACCAGTTTTTATTTGTCATAATTTTATATCTAATCCTAAATCTATAAGCTTTCATTTAAGTTTAGATGAATTCAATGTTATAACACAGACTTCACATTGTAGTAGCTACGGGTTCATTACTACTACAATGTGATTTAACCAATACAGACTTAAAATTTGATACCACAAAATTAATATCATGCAAACACTATATCATAATAATATCATATCACACTTTTTTTTAATACAAATATACAATTTGAATTTTATCATTGATATTACATAGATCATAACATCACACTTGCTCCAACCAGTTTTTATTTGTCATAATTTTATATCTAATCATAAATCTATAAGCTTTCATTTAAGTTTAGATGAATTCAATTGATCTCTGAAAAATCAAACTCTCGGTAGAGTGCATCATAAAAAAATATAATCTAACATGCAATATAAAATTGTTTAACTTGTAAGAATCTAATTGCAATTAAGAATATATATGATAAATAAACAAATACTTAATTACGATTTTCTTTGTATGGGGTCATTTACTTGAATCGTTTGAAACTCTTTTGAGGAAATAGATGGTAAACTTTGATGCCACATCTCAAAGCATGAATTGTTTAGACTCTTAAAAAACTCTACCTACATGTAAATGACATTAGTCAATACATATCAAAAGCTTAATGTAAAATGAAGATACAACTTAATACTTACAGTAGTCTCAAATATAAAAGTGTAATTTTCTATATCACCGAGAGAGTTATAATGTATAAATAAACCTTCATTCATGTCTATGATCATTATATGTCAATGATCATCTATGTTATGAAGAGGATAGAAAATATACTAAATGGTCTTATATTCATCAGTTTGAATAGTTTGTTGCAATGCGTCAACATCCATCATCTTAAACATTGCATATGCAAACAAGATCCATATTTAGTAAACTAAATTCAAGAAAAAATAGATAAGATTAGTTCAAGTAGTCACATACTTATAACAAACTCAACCCTACAAAATATGGATAGCCAATATGGTGCGTCAGAGGTTTTGGCTTTAGTTGCTATAATTATAAAATATGGATTTAAGCAATTGCCATGGGTGTACTGAGTCCAATCAAATACTCATTAAATCTTCCATATCTAATGAGAAAATAGAGTTGGATCATACTGGAAGTGACATAACTTACATAAACAAACAAAAACATAAGACTAATTTATAAGTTGTTAATATTATTGAATAATATTCACGACTTCTACATTTGTAACAGCTACGAAAAATTACATTCAAATGTTTTTTCTGGGTTGATAGTAATATTTAACATTCAAATGTATTATTGGCAATACAACATGAAAAAGATAAAAATAGTTAACCAAAGTGATCATCTTTATTTTACATATGTAAATACGCTACAACCAACTCACTTAAATTGATTGACCTTCAATAATGCATCTGCTATCACATCATGTTTATTCTTCTTAAAAAATATCTTTGCTTGCTGAACAAATATATACACAAACATGTCACTAAGGATTAACAATAATAAAAATTAACTACAATCAACCCTACCTTTAATATTTTAGTTTTGACCTTCTAAATCTCAGCAAACTTCATTTGTTGATTTGATGAAACTGTGGCAAATTTGTTCGATGAAACTGTGGCAGCTATGTTTGATGGGGAAAGGGCTTCTACAACGTTATCCTGAATAATTTCTTTATCTTTCTCTTTCCCCTTGGTTATATGTTTTCTATCCGTTTTCTTTCTCTTGGGGGCTTGTTCAAATTTAAGAGTCGGTAGTAGCCCAATACTCTTTCTAACACACCTCTTCATTCTTGTATGTGTTGGCAGATTGACTCTATTGTTGATGCAATCTATGGCCCGTGGGACCATGAGTTTTGATGTTTAGGCAAAGGGTTTAAGTTATGTTTACACTTGTATTTAATATGTGTATTTGAGTGTGCAGGTTCTGTAAGATACACATAGACTTAGCTTGATAGCTTCAGGTTCGGCACTACAAAAAAAAACACTCATATAGGAGTGGTTTTTTTGACTTTCAAGAGCGGTTATCAACCACTCCTACATTTTTACCAACGGTTTAAAAACCGCTCCTCTTATTGTCGTCCCTATATCTTATAGTAGCGGTTTTTTTAACCGTTGGTAAAAGTTATAAAACCGCTCCTATTTTTACTTTGTAGGTACGGTTTGAAATCGGTCTTACACATTATACATATAACAACGGTTTCAGACCACTTTTGTAGTTATAAATTTAGGAACGGCTCAAACCGCTGCAAAACCCTTTAGCTGTTAGAATGGTTTTAAACCGCTTCTATACATCATGGATATAAGAGCGATTTCAAAATGCTATTAATACTAGAAATTAAGGATCGATTTTAAACCGCTCCTAAATATGGGAATAGGAGCACATTAAAATGCTATTAAATCTTTAAATTTAGGAGTTGTTCAAACCATGATATTTAATATTTCAATCCAACAAATCAATACATAACATTATTAAACAATTATCCTCCAAAACAATAATAAGAGTACTCCAAATGCTAATATAAAATAACAATCATAATGTTCCAAATTCAATAGTTACTAAAAGTACTAACATCAGACAAATACATTTTTTTTCAAAATTCTATCTAATCTTTATCTGGCTCTGATATTGGAGGAGATCTATGACCACTTTCATGTGCATTTGATGGAGAACTTCTATGTTGCCGCATAATATCTGCCAAGATAGTTGTCATCTGAAAAATAAATTAAATTTAATATATCATACTTCTATATAAGTATTTTTGAACATTAGTATTCAATATGTGACTACCTGTGTAGGTAATAATTCAGGCTCACGAGATCCCCCAGCAATTCCAGATATCATACTTTGGATGACATTGGTAAAATTTTGAATATGTTGTTCATGCATCTGCCTCATCCGCTCCATTTCTGCCTGTCTCTGTGCTTCCATATTTTTCATTTTTTCTTCCATTTCTCGCAACTTATCATTAACATCAGACGTAGGAAGATTATCTTGTCTAAAAATTATTCTTCGATTACACTGCTCTGGGAAAACTTGGCTATGTAATATACCAGCTCCTAAACATCAAACACGACCAGAATGCTCTGACCCAAATACCTCCCTGAACAAAAATATATAATTAATATTGTATAATATTTAGTAATTTTAATAAAAATAAAATTCTAAATGGATACCGAAATGTATCTTCGTGTACTTCTGTTATTTGCGTTCCCTCAGGGTTGTCTCGGAGATGACGTTGCACAACTCTATTTATTCATCCTAACACAAAAATTGTGTCAATAAAATAAATAGCATATTGAAAAGTTATTTCGAAAAGTTAAAACAATTATTACCTCAACTCTTATTGTTTCATAATCAACAAGAGCACCTCCTTTTTTTTTTACTTTGTCGACTGAGATGAAATAGTTCAATGTGAGTTGGCTTTCTACCATTTTCCTGAATCTAAGTACAAAAAAAAATCATTTTAGATTGAATATGCAAATAATAATAGCTCGAATACATACAAATTGATATTAACATAACAAATTGATCAAATAAATACATACAAATTTGTCTTCCAATGAGGGAATATTTGTTCGTCCTTGTGCATGAATCCCTCGTTTTTTACTCCCATTTTCTCGATTTATTTTTATGTCCTCTGAAACAAAAAAAAATTGCAACAAATTTATGCATACCAATATATAAAAATTAATCAATACAAAAACTACCTCATTAGACTTCCAATAACGATATAAAATTTCCCAAACATATGATGTGAGATCATGGGGAATGGGACGGATACGCATAAGTTCATTTAATGGAATATTTGGATCATAAGAAGTAGCCTTAATTTCAGCCTTCCACCGCCTCCATGAACCTGTCACGCCCCCAGAGGCCCGTGCTAGCTCGAAAATCGGACAACACCTCCCTTGTATGGCAGATAATCTGAAACTCATACATACATCACTCCACACATATATAGCTCAGCCACACTCGGCTGGCATTCACAGATCCACAACCACGCAGTTAAATAAAATAACTAACAAATAATAAACACAATACATAAATCTCTATAACTAAGCGCAGCAAATCGAAATCCAGCGGAAATAAATAAATAATGTCTAACGAAAGCCCAAACACCATCACAACATCAATACGATAAAAATAACACGAAAGTACAAATACACATCTATAGAGAAACAAATATTCTCCGAAACAAAACATAGGTGATTTCAACTAAATCTAAACCACTTATTTAAATCAACCCTAATTAATCCAACCAATACTCCTTAATTAATCAAGAAATTAATCCACTAATTTAACCCAACCCAATTAATCATCAATTAACACATCTTATTAAAAACAACTTAATCAGCCATCACAATTAATCATTTTTAATCCATTGCTAATTGAGTAACCCAATCTAGTGGTTGATACATCTATCATCCATATCCATTTCAATCTAACATTATATCCTAATCAACACTTAACCTTAATTTGATGCCAGCGCTTTCACCTGCTCAGAGTCCGGTGAAGAAAATCAGAGAACACACGGACACAAAATCAGAAGCTCGAGGTCAACACCACCAATTCTTACTTGCGATAAACCCCTCTTTCCCCTGTTCAGACCTGCTAAAACCTAGCCACCTTAGCCTCTAGTCCAAATCAATTCAAGGAAAGGAAAAACTCCTTACTAGTCCTTGGCCGGAAAGGAACAACAACGTTGTGAATGTCTCCCGCAACAAGTCGACTCGGGCAAGCTACGCTCGAAACGCGATGGAGGTGGCAATCGGACGGCACCATCTTTGGATGAAAACAAACCCACCATCAGGAAGCAGGAGGGCTGGCGGCGCTCACCATGGCCGGCGTGCTGTCGTGCAAGGCAAGGGGGTAGCGGTGTTTCACAGAGGAGGCGGCGGATCGAAGAAAAATCGATCGCAACTCCGGAGAGAGGCTGCGCCGACTGGGGAACTTGGTGACTGGTGACTGTCGCCGCCGGCGGTCGAAAGGCGACGGGGAAGGGCAGCGGCGATCGGGGAGGAGGAGGTTGGCGATCCGCGGCTTCCTTTGCGTGCGCGAAGAGGGGAGGGATCCGAGGGGAGAAGTCGGTGCTTCTTTAGGACTTGGAGACTAGTACCCATTGCTCGCCGGCAATTCGGAGGTGGCGGCGAAGGGCAGCGCGGCATCGGTCGATCGACGTGCGCGAAGAAGAGTCGGTGAGGATGGGTTCGGGCGGTGAAACTAGGGCACGGGGAGGAGAGGTTTTTTTTTTTAATAAATACTTAAACTTTTACTTTTATATATTATATAATATATATATATATATATTCCGAAAAATCAAACTTATCCTGAAATAATTCTCAACCAACTCATCTTGCATCCAATTAAATCCATAATTATTTTCAAAAATTTCAGAAAATTCTTCCAAAATTTTTCCCTATTGTTTTCAATTTTCAACTCCTATTTATGGTGATTATGCAACAAGTGTTTTTATTTAATTTTTTAATTAAATAATTAAGTCAATAAAATTTTATTTTTAGGATTTAGATATTATATAATAATAATAAATATATAAAAATTTCAAATTGACAAAAACATAATTACAATTAAGTTGGATGCATGAGTAGTGTTTTTATTTAATTTTTTTAAAATAAATAATTAAGACAATAAAATCTTATTTTTAGGATTTAGATATTATATTATAATAATAAATAAATAAAAATTTCATATTGAAAAATATTTGAGATGCTCCGATGTAAAATGTCCGACATTACATTTTCCATAATATATAAATATATAAATAAAATGTATTAAAAATTTAAATAAATTTGAAGCATGGTACAAGTTTATTTAATTGTAGGAAAATATTATTTTTTCATTATGTGAAAACCTAAAAGAGTATAAAATCCTCTGTAAAAATTAAATAGTGATATACAACTATGTATTTTTAAAATTTGATTAAAATATTCTCTCTTTTTTAGCATCATAATAATTGTATATCTAAATTATTTTACCATAAATTTTAAGTCATATATGAGTACTTTAATTTGAATAACAGAAAATAATTTTAGTAGAAATGTTTGATAGAGAATCGCTATTAAAAGTATCCAATATAGCGGTTTCATGATTGTTTCTAATAGTTATAGCAATAAGAGCGGTTTACAATCCCGGTTTATATAAATCGAAGCTAAAACTATACAATTAATGTAGATTAAAAATCAATTGAACACGATTAGAGTAACAGAAGCAGTTTATAGCAACACTTGATACAAATTTTGTTCAAAGAATCCAATAGGAGCGATTTGAAAATCGCTCCTAAAAGTTAAAGCAATTGGAATGTTTAGTAACCCGGAACCGCTACGAAAAATACCCAATAGCAGCAGTTTTAAGATCGCTTCTAATAGTTGTATCATTAAGAGCGGTTTACAGGAGCGATTTTTTCAAACCGCTTTTGAAACAATTCAATAAGAGCAGTTTTAAAATTGTTTCAAAAAAGTTAAGCAATAGAAACGGTTTAATTCAAACCGATTCAATTGGTCAATTTTCAAAAGCAGTCTTATAACCACTCCTAAATAACCACTCCTATATAGGTGTTTTTTTTGTAGTGGATGAATGATGGTGCATCTGAGGGACTGTGAACAAGGTAGGAACGATAAGCCGAGGGAAGCGCACTTCAAGTCATACACAAAGAATAACATGTGGAGACGAGCCACGGGTTTGTATGCATCCGAGGGATGAGAGCCAAAGTTGAAGAAGGCTTGAAGGCAACAGGTCGAGGCTGCAAGAAGAGTCAAGTGATTTGTGAGGATCCAAGTACTGAGTGAATTATACTCGGGAAAGAAAATCCTAGGTTTAGAGTTTGGGCAGTTGACTGTTGTTGGGAGCAGTTGACTGATAGAGATCACAAAAAGATCAGTCGATTGTGTTGGTGCAAGTTGCATCAATGATGTTCTCTTTAAGTGTTTAATGTTTGACAATATACTTAAGTCAGTGATACAACAACAGACAAAGGGGAGCAAAGGAGAAGTAAACTAAGCTGAAGAAAAGTCCTAGTTAATCTAGGCATCGAAACCCTAAGTCCCAGCGAAGGGTTGCTGGGCACCTAGCGAAGGGCTGCTAGGTATCAAACCCTAAGACCTAGCGAAGGGCTGCTGGGCACCTAGCGAAGGGCTGCTAGGTATCGAAATCTTAAGACCTAGCGAAGGGCTGCTAGGCACCTAGCGAAGGGCTGCTAGACACAGAAGACCTAGCGAAGGGTTGCTAGGCACCTAGCGAAGGGCTGCTAGGAATAGAAGACCTAGCGAAGGACTGCTAGGCCCCTGGCGAAGGACTGCTAGGGAATGAAGACCTGGCGAAGGACTGCTAGGCCCCTGGCGAAGGACTGCTAGGCACCTGGCGAAGGACTGCTAGGTAATGAAGTCTTGGTCCAAGGGACTGAGCAACTTAGCTGAGCGATGACTAAGGACAGGAGTAGAGATGGGTCAGGGTTTGGGCGTCTCGAGGTCCGGAGGTATCGGAAGTTAAGCAAAAGTCCACCCGAAGGACTGGGTGGCAACCGTCTCCTGAAAGGAGTAGGTGAAGGGCAAGTTCTCGGGGATGGGAACTTGTGCCGGTTCGACCTAGGGTTTCGTGGAGATCCAAAGTCCAACCAAGTCCTTAAGCCTAATATTGTATGTATATGTGCTTTGTGTTTGTGTATCTTGCAGGTACCAAGAACCAGAGACAAAGCAACTTGCTGGAAAAGGGCTGATGGGGGCGCCCCCAGTGTTGGGGGCGCCCAGAGCAGAGCATAAGAGCCAGTCTTGTGTTTAAACTATGATTGGGGGTGCCTGGAATGATGGGGGCGCCCGGAGTAAAGAAGAAAATGCAGTTTTCGTGAAGTAAGCAGAATAGGTGTCAAGGGGGGCGCCCGGAAGGTCCGGGGCGCCCGGGTTGAAACCTATATTTGCTGTTTCAGGTTCTAAATGCAGATAAGCGCTCAGGAGGGCGCCCGGGAGGTCCGGGGCGCCCTGGTCAAAGATTTTATCACCTGCGGCGAGGTAGGCGCAAGGATAAGGTTTGACCGGGTTTATCGGGGCGCCCCCGACGTCCAGGGCGCCCCCAGGAGTGTTATATAAGGGGCCTCGACCCCTCTGCTTCAACAACAACTTCCAAGAGCGATTCTAAGCATTCTGACCAACGACAACACGCTAGAGACGAGGCTCTACGACCGGGAGGCTCCAGGAGGAAGTGCGCGGCACTTCGGAGGTCCAGATCGGCCGAGCTTCAGACTTTGTCTTGTTGGTTTGCTTTTATTTAAATTCCGCACTTAATTTTTTATATTATTGCTTGTAATCTTGCACTGTAAGTCGGGTTTCTCCGCCTCCGGAAAGTCCGGGAAGGAGACCAATAGTGGACGGGCGTTCCCGTGCATAGGCCTTGGATGTACTGACCCTGGGGGGTCGGGAACCAAGTAAAAATCCTATTGTGTCCCTGTCTTGTTTTTACTTTAATTTTTTTACTGTTCCGCTGCACTAACGCTCTGAGTAGATCGAAAGTTTACGAAGTTTCCGCAAAAGATTTACGATCGATATTCACCCCCCTCTATCGACGGCACCGGTCCTACAATTGGTATCAGAGTCGAGCCGCTCTTCACCGGACTAACCGCCGACGGAGCAACGACGCCAGGAGTTGAGGGGAAGCCCAGGGGTGAATCAGGTACTTTTAATTTTAAAATGTCCATTTTTAAATTCCATGTTATATGCTTCACATGCAGGGAGAGAGGGCACTACAAAAATCAGTGCCCTACTCGTAAGACTCGGTCCACACCACCGGCGGCAAAGGAGACACCAGCGCCAGGAGTCCGGAGGGACAAAAATCACATCAGATGCTTCAAGTGCGAGAAATACGGACACTATAAGAACAAGTGTCCGGCGAAGGTACGTAAGATTTATGTTCCAAAAGTTTTACAAATTTCTGCACTGTCTTTAGATAATGTAGTTAATTTTCCTGATAAATTAGATTTACTACACAATAGAATTAATATCTTGCATGTCAAATTAGAAAATGTAGATATGACTAAAGTATCAGAAATTAATTGTTTAATTCAGAATATAAATTCAGTCATTTCTAAAATTAATTCTGATAATTTTAATGCTGATAAAATTAATTCTGAAAATTTTAATGTTGATAAAATTAATTCTGAAAATTTTAATGCTGATAAAATTAATTCTGATAATTTTAATACTGATAAAATTAATTCTGGTATTTTTAATGCTGATAAAATTAATTCTGATAATTTTAATTCTGAAATTATTAATTCTGATTCAGATAAATTTTATCCTAAGGATAAATCCGAATTCAAATTGGAAAATTTTTTAGATAATTATGAATTCAAATTTGAAAATCCGTTGTATAAATTTGAATTCGAATCTAAAAATTCTAAATATAACTCTGAAGTTAGTAAAATTAATCCAGAAATTAACTCTGAAAATCTTAAAGATGATCCAGAAATTAATTCTGAAAATCTTAAGGATAATCTAGAGATTAATTTTGAATTTCTTGAAAATAGTGAAGATGTGTATAATTCTGAGGATAATTTTAAAGATAAAATTCTCCTAAATAATAACTTAATCATAGATAATATTGAAGATTATTACAAAACCTTAATTAGTGGCCCAAATTATTCCTCCTATGTTGTGAATATTAAAAGATATAATTTTAAGGATAAGGAGGATATGGAACTATCTATGATCAAGGCCATAATTAATAAAAATTACAAAAATTCAAATAAATCTGAATTATTAGAAAAACTTGGAAAGATAGACAAGATGAAGAAGAAATTTTCGAAATAATGAAGATGATGAACATAAACCCACAACTATTAATTAATCATTATAACCTTAGTAATTAAATATTAATTAAATTAATTAAATTCATTTAAATATTAATTAAATCAATTAAATTCATTTAAATATCAATTAAATCAATTAAATTCATTTAAATAATAATTAAATCATTTAAATTCATTTAAATATTAATTAATTCAGATTAAATTCAATTAAATCCTAATTAAATTAAATTATCTTAATTAAAATTAATTCAAATTAATCAATTTCAAATTAATTTAAACTTCAATTAATTCTTAATTAACTTGAATCCAAAATAACTTAAACTCGAATTAAACTAAAATTTACCCAAACCGCAACAATTAATTTAATAAAATTAAATATGTCAAAGTGGGTTGACATATTCGCGGGTTCACACGACATGTATCAAATCGGGAATTTGATACATCATTAGAAACTTAAATAAAATGATTGGACTTGTTTGACTTATGCATAATTGTCATGCCATGCATTTGCTACTTCTTTTAAATATATGACATGTCATTCATAGTTAAATTTTATGCATATATTAGAATGGCTATAGGAAAAAGAATAATTGAAACTTGATCAACATGGTATTGGGTGGCGGTGAGATGATAGTACGTTAGGGAAGCCAATTCTAATAAGGTCAAGTATACTCTACTTGGTCTCTTTAGACTGGTGAAACTAGCCAAGCTACCGATCCAAGACCCAAACTAGTTAGACCAAAATTTTTCAAAAAGTAATTTTGAAAATGAAATTTCACTAAAAGGCTTTGTCAAGGAAAGGGTTGATGATCCAATAAGGCTACGGCCAAAGAAGGCCTAGTGCCTCGCCAAGACCTGGAAGCCAATTTTTGAAATTCAAATTCAAGTTACTCCTTGTCAAATTCAAATCTAACACAAGCTTCAATTAAATCTTAGAGTTAATAATATATTAAGAAAATCAAGCATCTCACACTACACCTATAAGGCAACCATGCTTGTTGTATTGATACATCTAAAATGGGTGAGATGTTAAGGACTAATGAATTGAAAAATATTTTTCAAAATTGTTAGAATATTTTCCTAAAAATATATTTTCAAAATAGTGCTTCAACATAATAATGTTTTTATGGAATTCATGCTTGTCTGATTGAATATACATATTATATATTTTCAAAAATTATATCTTTTCAAAATTATTTGACTCACTCAATTAGACACAAGCCTCTTAGGACAACACTAAAGTTCCTTAAGGCACTTAGATAGAGTCAAACGGTATCAGGTACAGGGGGAGTGCTTTTTTTTTTTTGGTTTTCAAAAACTGCACTTTAAACATTACTATTATTTGAAAAATACTTTTCGAAAACTGTGCTTTAAATCATTATTACTTGTGTTTTCAAAAAGGGTTTATGTTGTAAAAATTATATGTTAATATTTACTTGAGTTTGAAAATTTTCCAGGACACTTAGGAAATGTCCTTGTGATTAACAAGGTTTCCTAGGATTGTCTCAGACTGGAAAAGAAACCTAGTCAAGTAAAATACTATGTTTCAAAAATCACTTATATTTTTCAAAGTCTCATCTTTTTCAAAAATAGTTAGTACTTGCAAAATATGCATAATATTTATATTTTCCAAAGTAGCATTCTTTCAAAAATTATGCATTTTCCAAAAGTACCTAATTTTTCAAAAAAAAAAATTCAATACATTTTTCAAAGGTACTTATATTTTTCAAAAATTACATAATCTTTCAAAAGTACATAGCATCTTTTTCAAAATTATGCATTGTTTCAACAAAAAAAATGCAATATATCATTCAAAATACAATGCTTTCAAAATTTGCACTAAGTATTTTCAAATAGAACCAAAGATCTTCATTGATTGGTGCAAGTATTTTCTTTTTTTTTTTTTATGTATGACAAAGGGGGAGAGGTGTGCTTAAGTTAGAAGTTGGAAAAAAATTTCCCCAAAGATCAAAAATGTAGTTTCAAAACTTATATCATTTTTTGTTTTTTCAAGGATAGTAAGTTAGCTCCTTTAAACCAATTTAACTTAAGTTATTGTCAAACATTAAAAATGGGAAGATTGTTGGTGCAAGTTGCATCAATGATGTTCTCCTTTAAGTGTTTTAATGTTTGACAATACACTTAAGTCAGTGATACAACGAACAGACAAAGGGGAGCAAAGGAGAAGTAAACTAAGCTGAAGAAAAGTCCTAGTTAATCTAGGCATCGAAACCCTAAGTCCCAGCGAAGGGCTGCTGAGCACCTAGCGAAGGGCTGCTAGGTATCGAAACCCTAAGACCTAGCGAAGGGCTGCTGGGCACCTAGCGAATGACTGCTAGGTATCGAAACCTTAAGACCTAGCGAAGGGCTGCTAGGCATAGAAGACCTAGCGAAGGGCTGCTAGGCACCTAGCGAAGGGCTGCTAGGCACAGAAGACCTAGCGAAGGGCTGCTAGGCACCTAGCGAAGGGTTGCTAGGAATAGAAGACCTAGCGAAGGACTGCTAGGCCCCTGGCGAAGGACTGCTAGGGAATGAAGACCTGGCGAAGGACTGCTAGGCACTTGGCGAAGGACTGCTAGGTAATGAAGTCTTGGTCCAAGGGACTGAGCAACTTAGCTGAGCGATGACTAAGGACAGGAGTAGAGACGGGTCAGGGTTTGGGCGTCTCGAGGTCCGGAGGTATCGGAAGTTAAGCAAAAGTCCACCCGAAGGACTAGGTGGCAACCGTCTCCTGAAAGGAGTAGGTGAAGGGCAAGTTCTCGGGGATGGGAACTTGTGCCGGTTCAACCTAAGGTTTCGTGGAGATCCAAAGTCCGAACCAAGTCCTTAAGCCTAATATTGTATGTATATGTGCTTTGTGTTTGTGTATCTTGCATGTACCAAGAACCAGAGACAAAGCAACTTGCTGGAAAAGGGCTGATGGGGGCGCCCCCAGTGTTGGGGGCGCCCAGAGCAGAGCATAAGAGCCAGTCTTGTGTTTAAACTATGATTGGGGGCGCCTAGAATGATGGGGGCGCCCGGAGTAAAGAAGAAAATGCAGTTTTCGTGAAGTAAGCAGAATAGGTGTCAAGGGGGGCGCCCGGAAGGTCCGGGGCGCCCGGGTTGAAACCTATATTTGCTGTTTCAGGTTCTAAATGCAGATAAGTGCTCAGGAGGGCGCCCGGGAGGTCCAGGGCACCCTGGTCAAAGATTTTATCACCTGCGGCGAGGTAGGCGCAAGGATAAGGTTTGACCGGGTTTATCGGGGCGCCCCCGACGTCTAGGGCGCTCCCAGGAGTGCTATATAAGGGGCCTCGACCCCTCTGCTTCAACAACAACTTCCAAGAGTGATTCCAAGCATTCTGACCGACGACAACACGCTAGAGATGAGGCTCTACGACCGGGAGGCTCCAGGAGAAAATGCGCGGCACTTCGGAGGTCCAGATCGGCCGAGCTTCAGACTTTGTCTTGTTGGTTTGCTTTTATTTAAATTCCGCACTTAATTTTTTATATTATTGCTTGTAATCTTGCACTGTAAGTCGGGTTTCTCTGCCTCCGGAAAGTCCGGGAAGGAGACCAACAGTGGACGGGCGTTCCCGTGCATAGGCCTTGGATGTACTGACCTAGGGGGTCGGGAACCAAGTAAAAATCCCGTTGTGTCCCTGTCTTGTTTTTACTTTAATTTTTTTACTGTTCCGCTGCACTAACGCTCTGAGTAGATCGAAAGTTTACGAAGTTTCCGCAAAAGATTTACGATCGATATTCACCCCCCCTCTATCGACTGCACCGGTCCTACAGATTGATCTTTTATGTAGTCGACTGGTGTCGACTGAAATTCAAACATTGGGCTGTAACTTTCAAATTCGGTTGGATCAGTTGACTGGTGTTGGAACCAGTCGACTGGTAACGACTAGTTCAACCATAAGCTCTATTTAAGGGAGCTCAGTTTGGTTGTCTAGGGTTGACAAAATTGATCATGGTTAGAGGTCAATTAGTAGTCTTGGTGCTTAGTAGTTGTTGCAAGGTTGTGGTGAGGTTTCTCCACCCATAAGGAGCGACACGAGCTAGCCGGAGACTTTCCGGGGACTCATCCACCGACGGATCGGGATCGTCAACTTTTTAGGCGGTTGTGGAGTAGGAGCTTTATCTCCGAACTACGTTAAATTGGTTAGTGTTCTTCTTTGTTAGTTTAGTTTATTGTTATTCCGCTTGCGCACTAACAATTGTAGGAATAACCGCGAAACAAGTGGGTGATCGGCTATTCACCCCTCTCTAGCTGTACGATCAAGTCCCAACATCTATGGCTTCTTTATCTGGGAAGAGCTGCTCCTGCCTCTTCTGATACCTTGCTTTGCAGTTTGCTTTGGAGCTCCGCAATTCTAATTTCTTGTATAGCTATGATTCTGTCTTGTATAGCTAAAATTTTATCCTTTCAGCAATGTTATCATCATTATTGGCATTCTTATCCAGTTATGCAGATTGATTCATTATTTTTGTATCCTTCTGATCAATACTCTTGCTCAACTCCAACTAAAGTTTCCATATCAACAAGTTGATCATCTTTTACTTTGTAGCATTGACATTCTAGTTGCTCCTGAACATCATTTACAACTTGCTCATGAACATCGTCTACTACATAGTGTTGAACATCCTTTGCTTGCTCAGGAAAAGACACATCGACAAAGTTCTGTGCAATTTGATCATTAATTTGCTCTTTCACATTCTCTAGGAAATCAATTGTTTGTAGATATTCTTCTAAATTTGATGAAATCAAAGTTGCTATTATTTCGATAAAAGTAGTTGGGCAATCATCATCTTTATTGTATAGACCAATTTTTGGAACGTGAGATTGTCCAGTTCCGTCGACCAATTTTTGGAAGGGCAAAGTTCTTGTGTCCAGTTCTAATATATTTACACATCCAAACTTGCAAGACAATAAGTATCATTATAAATTTTGAATCAATGAAGTTACCATACAATTTAATAATTCATAGCAAGTAGGTGTGCAAATCCTTGGAGCATTGAATTTTGATTTCCCTCAAGGCCTAGTGGCTTGGGCCCCAGTGACAGCATCACACCAATGCCCTCCATCTGTGGGGTAATATAGTCATATACAATCTTACATCAATTATATCTACTTATATTTTCAAAGTCATTTACACAATCAAGTAGTGAATTTATTGGTAATCTAAATATGCTGCTAGTAATAGTAAATGAAGCACATATAAAAAAATACAAAATAACAAGTTGACAAAATAAAGTATCAGATTTAGGATATTGGTTCTGGTTGTTTGCTAAGGTTGATCAGCTTGTTTTTTACTTCCTTCTTTAAACACTCTTGATCCATGAAATGTTGAAGGTAGAGTGGGGTGGAGGCGACATCCAAATGTAAAGAAATTTCATTGTCATGATCTAGAAGTCCTAGAATCAATGTAATATCTTTTCTTATAAATCTAATCTTCTGATTTTGAAAGATAAAACACTTAGTATCATAGTCTCAATTGTCAAACATATTTTGTATAATGCCTTTAATGTTTTCAATATGTGGTATGTCTAGCACCGAGGCAAATGGCTTCTACTTAGCAACTCCAATTGTCGATCATTTAGTTCTAATGCTTTTATGAACGACTTAAACTGGAGGGTGTTGCTTTTCCATTGTATTTTCTTACGATATGAACGAGAAGTAGAGCTTCTCTAGGAGGTTGATGCACAAGACGCCATTTAATTTTGTAAAATGATACATTATAATGTTAGTTTTGAACAATAAAATGATAGATCAGCTAGTTTTGATCAGAACATTCAGGCCACACCACGTTGTAATAGCTATGATTTGGTAGCTACTACAACATTCTGGTCACACCATGTTGTAGCAACTATGATTTGATAATTGTAGGGTTGTATATGAACCAAACGTTCATGAACAAGTTTGGTGTTCAACTTGGTAAGAGATTGTTTATAATCATTCAATATATATAAGATCAATTAAATACATAAGCTTGAATATCTCGTTAAACTAAATAAACAAGTTTGAACGCATATGTATTCAGCTCTTAAATGTTCGTGAACAATATTTGTGAATAATGTTTACAAACCATGTTCATTAATAAAACTATTATCAACATGATACATAAATAAAAAATAAAATAAAATAAATAACTAAGTTTGAATATCAAGCTCAATAATGAATCAAATAAATAAAAGTTTCAAACAATTAAACAAGCTTGAATTCAGAGTTCGATAACATCTAAACGAACCAAGCTCAAGCTAAGTTTAAATTAAGAGTTTGATAACATCTAAACAAACCAAACATAAACTAAATTTCAAACAAACTCAAACTCATAAAAAATAAACCAAGCCAAGCTCGAACAATTAATTCAAAGACTTGGTTTATTTTAAACTCGACTTAACTTGACTCGGTTTCCTTATCAAATAAGCTTAAACACCCTAAAGTTCAGCTCAGCTCAACTTGTTTACATCCCCAGGTAGTTGCTAAAATGTTTTGACCTAAAACAAGAACGTTGTAGCAACTATGATTTGGTAGCTGCCACAACATGGAAAACCTTAAACCAACAGTGTTGTAGCAATTGCAACTACCAAATTGCAACTGTTGCAACATTCTAATCCCTAAACAAGATGAACAACCATAGACAGGTGAACGTACTTGGGGGCACACACACTGTGGTTGAACGACCGCAGGTAGGTGAGGCAAGGCGACACCATGGGAGTTGATGTTGAGACCCCAATGATATGTATATCTTCACAATGACATGATATTGTCCATTTGAATTTAAGCACTCATGACTTTGTTTTTGGGCTCTTCCTAAAAGGTCTCATACCAATGAAAATATCTTATATCCTTTTAAACTCATGATCTTTTACATGTCTTACCAATGTGGGACTTTGATTGTATCCCTAACAATCCTCCCTTAGAATGAAGGATCAAGATTACCCTTATGGTATGAGCCTCCCCGCAAGCATCCTATCACTTTTGACCTACTTTGGTCCTATACACTAGCATTCAGTCACTCTTTGACCTACTCCGGGCTTCCTTGTGAGCATTCAACCTACTCTGGGCCTCCAGACCTCCCTACGAGCATTTGGTCACCTTTTGACCTGCTTCGGGCCTCTGGGCTTCCCCACAAGCATCTGACATGCTCTAGGTCTCCCCGTGAGTATCCGCTTCTACTCACTCTTGACATGCTTTGGGCCTCTCCGCAAGCATCCGGTCACTCCTGACCTCTTCGAGCCTCCCCTTAACTTCATTCAAGAACCTCCACATCGAACCCAGTCTAGATCATGGTTCTGATACCACTTGTTGAGACCCCAAGGATATGCATATCTCCATAATGACATGATATTATCCATTTTGGGTCTAAGCTCTCATAACTTTGCTCTTGGGCTCTTCCCAAAATGCCTCATGCTAATAGAAATATCTTATATTCTTTTAAACACATGATCTTTTTCATGTCTTAACAATATGAGACTTTGATTGTTGTAGGTCTCATGCTAGACAACTAGACGGGGTGAATATTCCTACAAATTAAAATTAGATTTTTTATAATATCTTAGCAAAGATAATTGGATTAGTCTAATAGTTAATACCATAAAATAATAACAACAAATTAAAACTAATAAGAGACACAAAGTTGACATTATTGTAATCGGAGAGGTTGCTAATCAAGGTGTTTGAAAAGCTTTACTAAAATTATCTCCTTCTTTATATATAGAAAAGTCTGTTACAAATGTTGTACAACTCGTAGAAAGACTAGAAAAGTAAATAATAATTTTTGTTATTAAGTCCTAGCTCTAGAGGGCTATTTATAGCCAATAAATGATATTTAGGATGCCTTCATTGTGATCCAAGGCGCCTCAAGTGGATAAGGTTTTATCCACTCAAATGGCTGACTCAATGATTATCTTTGACTCGTTAGAGGCGTCATAGTTAATCTAGTGTGCCTTCGTGTCTTTTATATTTAGGGCGCCTTCAGTCAAAGTAGGGCACCTCAGTCAGAAGTAGGGCACCCTTGCGCCTTGGGCTCGTAGCTTCAAAGTCAACTTATGATGTTGACTTTGATTGAGGCGCCATATGATCGAGACACTTGTGCACGCCTGGCCGCCTAGCGATGGTGGCCTCCGGCCTACTGGCTCGACCCAAACTATAACTCCGAGGGAAAAGTGAACCCAGGGGGAAGAGGACTAGATTGTAACTGGATTATAGTCGAAATCCGACTACAATTGATTGGGACGCTATACCAGCATGAATCGATTCAGGAATCGATTCAAGGTGTCGCAACGTGCCTCAATTGATTGAGTCATGCCTCAATCATGCCTTAATCGATTAAGACATACACCCAATCGATTAGGAGACGAGTGCACAGTATATCATTTTCTTATATATATATATATATATAAGGAAATGATAGCCTACACACCCTTATAAGGGCGATTGTGGGCGACGTCTGATCTAGCCAACACACGCAAGCAAATTTAAAAATTTTTAATCTCTCTCTTCTGCATGCAAAGACATTTCTCTTTTCTGTCTGCAAAGATTTTTTTTTCTTCATGCAAAGTGGAGCTGATCAGATCAGCTCCACTAATGAAGTTGATTTTTTCAAATGAGCTTCACTTGGTGGAGCTGATTTGAAAAAACAGCTCTGATCAAATGGAGTTGATTTGAAAAAACCTTTAAAAAATCAGCTACACTAGTAGAGCTAATTTGATTAGCTCCACTTAGCTCTGATCAAATTAGATCCACTTAGTGGAATTGATCAAATTAGCTCCACTTGTGGAGCTGCTTTGAGAAAATCAACTCCACTAGTGGAGCTGATATAATTAGCTCCACTAAATGGAGCTTATTTTTTCAAGCTAGCTAAGTGGAGCTGATTTGATCAGCTTCACTATGTGGCAATAATTTGATCATTTACATTAGTGGAGATGATGAGAAAATCAGCTCCACTTGTCCACCAAATGGAGCTTATTTTTTCAATTAGTGGAGATGATGAGAAAATCAGCTCCACTTGATTACAAATTGCTCACCAAATGGAGCT
>JAGFNQ010004128.1:1262323-1292090 GCA_024364735.1 Boesenbergia rotunda | reverse complement strand
CAAGTTGAGAATTTGCACCTAACCCTCCAAGTTAGGACTTTTCACCTAGCCCTCCAAGCTAGGACTTTGACCCAACTCTTCCGGATTAGGACTTTTCCCAAACCTAGCCCTCCAAGCTAGGACCTGACCCTCCAAGCCAAGACTTTTTCACCTAACTCTCCAAGTTGGGACTTTTCACCTAACCTCCAAGTTAGGACTTTTCACCTAGCCCTCCAAGCTAGGACTTTTCACCCAACCCCTCCGAATTAGGACTTTTCAACACCTAGCCCTCCAAGTTAGGATTTTCCACACCTAACCCTCCAGGTTACGATTTTCCAATACCTAGCCCTCCAAGCTAGGATTTCCCATACCCTGCCTAATCCCCGATCAGGACTTAATCATAATCATCATAATCATCAACCTAAACTAAAATCGGTGTCAACACCAAAACATCAATCAGGGTCAGACTGCATCAACAATCACCCCCTTTTTGTTGTTTGACAATCCGATTTTAAGTTTAGGGATTCTCAATCAATTTCTCAACTTTCAGAATCATAGGGGAATCAAGATCCTCCCCCTACAATATAATCATCCTAAACATAACCAACCAAAACTATCCCCCTTTGTCGAACACCGAAAAGGGTCTAGAGGGGCTGTTAAGTTTAACCATACTCCCCCTCAGTCCTAGGGGTATCCCAAAAATCAAAGATTGAATGTAATTTTGGAACACATATGACATCATGTGAAAATATAGATCAAGATATAGCATTCACATGCAGCATATGAACATGACATCATTAGCATAATCATGGCAATGTAGCAAACATGCAAATAATACTCATGTAAACAGCATAGCATCAACAATAAACATACTAAAGTAGGATAAACATGTGAGATAAAGTCAGAGAAGTCAAAGCATAACAAGATGTAAGACACATGCATCAAAGGTAGAATACGTGCGGCTCAAGGCCACAACTGACAAGTCATAGGGCATACAGCCTTAAAGTCACACAAATCAAATAGTCAGTACACAGATCACAAGGAGAGGCAACAGACATCCAAGCTCAACTGTCAGCGGGGGGGGGGGGGGGGGGGGGGGGTCATCATCCTGCATGAGATCATCCATCGTAGCATCAGCAGATCCTGGTGCAGCATTGCCTGAAGGGGCATCCCCTTAAAATGTATGGCGGCGCCACTCTGCGTACCAAGTCTACTGCAATGTCTGGACCCCAGAGACAGTGGATTCCACGCCGGTCAATCTGCGATCAATGGATCAGAACTGTGATCGGACCTCCTTGCGGTAAATCTCTCGCAACTGAAAATCATGCTGGACGGTCTGATCCAGCTCTGAAATCTGCCAGCGCAGATCTGGCTCGGGCTCATCGTAGTAATCAGCAGCAGCAAGAGCCTCATGAGGTGCAGGAGCATCATCTGGTGCCTGAAAATGTGATCCTCCCCCAGGTAGCTCATCGAGTCCTCTCCCATCCTTCCAAACCAAGGCCCCATCGCGGTCCCGTAAGATGATGCCGGACTTGGCAAATGCCCGCCGGCCAAGTCTGCAATCCTGTCGGACCATGGGGACTATCCTGCCTTTGGTGACATCAACACCGACTGACATAAGCCAATCGGTGATGACGTGACCAAATGGCATGTAGACCGTGCGACGGCTCAGTTCACGATAGGATAAGATGGACTGAAAGATGCTCTCCATGATATCAAAGTCCATCCAGTGGTGCATGCCGTAGAGCATAAGGTAATGGTAGGGTCGGATTTCGGTCAAAGGCTTTGAAGTGATTGGAAGAATACAATTTGTGATAATCTTGAACAGGACGTAAATAGTGGGAGAGAGACGAAGTGCTGCAAAGGTAGGAAAATTAGGACCCAACTCATCGAGACCGGCCGGGCGGGGATGACTAAAGAAGTGTTGATAGATATCATCAGGAGTAATGTCCGCAAAAGGTGCCAATAAAGGATCAGGAAGCTCAGGGTAGATAGAATACAAATTTGGTGTTCGTTGACCACCCAGATACTCTGCTAAAATCTCGTAAGAGAAATCAAGGTTCTTCTTAGTGACTCGAGTGGTGAACTCAAAGCCCCCCTGAGGACCCTGCTGAAGATTGTTGTAAAATTCAGAGACGAGGTCATAATTGATAGTTCTTTCCATAGAGAGGAGAAAACCAAGGTTGTAATACATGATTATCTCCATGACTGACGGACAATGTTCAGTCAGAAAAGGGACATCAATGGATCGACAGGGTAGAAGCTTAAAGGTGCGGGATTGGAATGCCTGCTCACAGGCAGCATTGGGAAATCGAGAGCTCGACGAAGGCTGAGGCCTTCTGGAGGGCGCAGATGCGGAAGGGGCTTTCCCCTTTGCGCTGCCCTCTGCGGAATCTTTACCCTTTGATGATTTTCTAATGGATTGAACAAATCATGAAGATAGATTTGATCATGGCACAAGGTAATCAAGTTAGTCAGGACACAAGATTAGGGAAACATAACCACAATACAACAATTGGTCATTGTACAGAATAATCAAATGAACATAGTTTAATCAAGGACCCAAGATTTGATCATAGAAGAGTAATCATAAGGTGAATCATGGAGAGATAGGGTCACGGCCAACACAAGAAGGTCACGGCACAGCACACCAAAACATGGTTAGCTTCAAATACAAACACTATAGACTGATTTGTAAGGAAAACTGAGACAAAAGCTTACTTAGGCGCCATTGATGAATTTCTTGAAGATTGGAAGAAGAGGTTGCGCACCAAAAAGCTCTCGCCGAAAGAGATGAGCGCAAGAAAACCTTCAGCGAGAGAGAGACTTCACAGGAAGAAGGAAGAACTTGTAGTAGCCCTTCCCAGGATCACACGCACAGAAGCTCTCTTGAGGAAGAAGAGGACGCAGGGAGGTTTCTCGCTCACGATGAAGTGCACAAGTGGTGATTCGGGGCTAGGGTTCGGCAATGAGGGGTTTCGAAGGAGTTAATCGGTTGGTGGATCGGTCCACCAACCAGACTTTAATGCGATTGAATAGATCACCGTTCGATCTGGAAAAGCCTAGACTGATCAGGCTATAGCCTGATCGGACTGGCATGGTCCTGATCGGTCAGGAGACCGATCAGGCAGACTCCTGATCGATCTGCTGATTGATCAGGAAGCGAACAGTGGGGTAAGATGATTTTCGAGATGCCCTCCTGATCGGGCTCTGGACCGATCACTCTAATGTGCCAGATCGGTATATCATGTATACATCCTCAAGCAGGTTTCCATTAAGGAAAGCCGTTTTCACATCCATTTGCCATATCTCATAATCATAATGAGCTGCTATGGCTAGGAGCATCCGAATGGATTTAAGCATAGCTACTGGCGAATAGGTTTCGTCATAATCAATTCCTTGTTTCTGACGATATCCTTTTGCCACTAATCTAGCCTTAAAGGTAACAACATTATCTTCCATGTCAGTTTTCTTCTTGAAAACCCACTTGCACCCTATGGGTTTAATCCCTTCAGGTGGGTTAACCAAGTCCCATACTTGATTTTCGTACATGGAATCCATTTCCGACTTCATGGCTTCAAGCCATTTGTCCCTTTTTGAATTTTTCAGAACATCTTCATAACTGATAGGTTCGTCATCGCTTATGAGTAACACGTCATTCGATTCGCTTATGAGAAATCCGTATCTCTCTGGAATATTGCGTGTCCTATCAGATCTACGAAGAGGTGGTGTTGTTTTAGGTTCAACTGATAGCTCATCATTATGAGTTATTGGTTGTGGGTCTAGACTAGGTGTCTCTGTAATGTCTATTGGAGTTTCTTGAACTTCATCAAGTTCAATGCCACTCCCACTATTTTCTTGTAAAAGAAATTCTCTTTTCAGAAATACAGCATGCCTTGAAACAAACACCTTTTGTTCCAAGGGATGATAGAATTGGTAACCCTTTGTTTCCTTAGGGTATCCAATAAATAGACATTTATCAGACTTAGCATCCAATTTGTCTGATACAGTCCGCTTCACATAAGCAGGACAACCCCATATCTTAAGGTGAGTTAAGTGAGGTTTCTTACTATTCCATGTCTCATATGGAGTAGTAGAGACTACCTTGGTCGGGACTCTGTTTAGCAAGTAAACAGCTGTCTTAAGTGCATAGCCCCAAAAGGATTTTGGAAGAGTTGCATGATTCATCATCGACCTAACCATGTCCATCAAGGTTCGGTTGCGCCTCTCAGATACACCATTATACTGTGGTGTATACGGCGGAGTCCATTGGGATAATATCCCATTGTCCCTAAGATAATCTTGAAACTCTTGACTTAAGTATTCACCACCCCGATCGGATCGAAGTATCTTAATACTTTTGCCAAGTTGTTTCTCTACTTCATTTCTGAACTCCTTGAATTTCTCAAAAGCTTCAGATTTGTGTTTCATCAAGAACACGTACCCGAATCGTGAGTGATCATCGATAAAGGTGATGAAGTAGTTATAGCCTCCTTGTGCTAGAGTTGACATTGGTCCACATACATCAGTATGTATTAGACCAAGCAATTCTCCCACTGGATTACCTTTTCCGGAAAAGGGTAATTTGGTCATCTTGCCTTTTAAGCATGATTCGCATGTATCAAATGAACCGGGTTCAAATGATTCCAGAATTCCACATCGGTGTAATTCGGTCATGCATTTCTTACTTATATGGCCAAGACGACAATGCCATGTGTAGGAGTCTATTCGATTATCTATTCATGCACGCTTGTTGCTTACTTCGATATTGAAAATGTCACCGGATAAATCTAACGTGTATATACCATTGCACAAAGTTCCGGTCCCATAAAGAACGTCATTTAAAGTTATGTAACAACAATTGTTACTAAAAGTTAAATGATAACCCTTTTCATTCAAACATGAAATAGATACAATGTTCTTTATTAACGAAGGAACAAAATAACAATTATCCAATTCTAAGACACGTCCAGTAGGGAGCTTTAGCAAATATGTTCCGATGGCAACAGTAGCAATCTTTGCTCCATTTCCAACTCGCAAATTCGCTTCTCCTTTGACGAGTCTTCTTCTATTCCTTATCCCCTGTATGTCATTACATATATGTGAGCTGCACCCAGTATCAAGTACCCAGGCATCTGAGGAAATAGAGTGACATTCAATAACGAAGATACCTGAAGAGGATGGGGCATCGGATGCCTTCTTCTTCAAGGACTCAAGATAAACCTTGCAGTTTCTTCGCCAGTGACCCTCCTTGCCACAATGATGGCAAGTGCCTTTTGGTGTCTTTTCAGTCTTTTTGGCCTTTTTCTTCTTTCTTTATTCTGTTCTTTGGCCTTCCTTTTAGAACCTTTCTTCGAGGAACCAACTAACAGTACCGTCTTCTGATCCTGCTTCACAGAAGGCTCTACAGTCTTCAGCAGGTTGAGCAACTCAAGAAACTGGTCTGGAGTTGCGTTTTCAGGAGGACGGTTGGGAAGTTGATCTTCAAGGACATAAGCAAGCTTCTCTGCCTTGAGGACTATCCTTAGGTTTCGAAGCCAGTCCATGAAGTTTGGCCCAGTCAGTTTATTGGGGTCCAAAATGGAGCGCAAATTCAGAGAAGACAAGATCGTGTGATTATCCTAGAAATACAAATTGAGCTTATATGAGAAGAATGATAAAGAATGCATCAACATACATTAATAAAATCCTATTTATTTTTTGAATTGAATAACCCTTTTTATCAATTCGGGAGATCGTAGGAACATCTCCAAATAGGTTGATATCCAACCATGGATAAGAACAACCATGGCTGTGGCCATCAAGTTATTCTTAGCTATGAAGGTAGGTAATTATACTGATTACATATCATATATATGTAACTATCACTTTATGCTATCAATTAATTGAATGTTTGCATAAATCATTGGGTTGTTAACTCATTAACAAGTATGCAACATTATACATAGCACCCAACTGCACCTCTCTTTACATCGACCTTGGCTGTGGCACAACAAATCGATGCTCCAAGCTTAAGGCTGACCCATTAATCAAGAAATAGTTTTAATATGGTTGGAGCTCATTCAACCGTTTAGTCAGGCTTGGATGTGTCCAACAACCAAAACTAAGGATTGACCTCTGACTCCAAGTATATTATTCATAAACTAATTCCATGGTTTGAACATGTTGAGGTTCAAGCCGGGCATGGATGTGTCCATCAACCCAAACGAGAAACAAAACTCCGATTCTAACCATATTAATGGAAGGTGTTGGCCTTAATATTTTGTAAGGGGTTTTGTGTCTCATCCTTTCTTTTCAAAGCACATTCATGACATATAATTAAGTCATGACTAACGATTTCCTTAATAAAGTATGTATGTGACTTAATTTATCAAGTCTCATTAATTGAATTAGGAACCGGATTTCCTAATTCTAATTTCATACTTTATTCAAGGAATTGTTTTGGGAAACAATTTCCTAAATTGTCATAATCAATTTCGGAAATAATATGTTTAAGACTTTGATTTCTCTAAATCAAATCTTATTAAATTAAGAGGCAATTCCCTTAATTCAACCACATATTATTTTCATGAAAATCTCTTTTAAGAAAGCTCTATAGGAAACCATTTTCCTAATTAATTTTGGAGACAACAATATGTAAGAGCATCACCTCTTAAATCATATTTTATTCATGGGTTTAATTAATTACAACAAATTATTTTCTAAGGGTGGCTCCCCGAGGCTCAGATACCCAAAGAAAAGAAATTTGTCGTAAATTCAATTTGGTCCGTTTCTGAAGTGCAACCAAATTGAACATGACAATTTCATTCGAAATTGGGAAATTAAATTACAACAACTAACTTTAAATTGGACGGCTCCCCGAGGCTCAATCCAAAATAAAGAATTTTGTTGATAATTTAAAACCAATTTGAATTTAATTGTCAATTAATTATCCATAAATTTGTCTAGACTTTCTTGAAAGAAAGTGCCCAAAATTGCGACATTTCATAATAGGTTTTCAGAATATTTGTAAGTTTTTGATACAAAGAAAACTTACATATTTCCAAAATTGGAAAATTTCCAAAATAGGAAATTTCCAAAATTGGAAAGTTTCCAAAGATGGGAAGTTTTCACAATTATCATAAAATTTCAGAAACTAGGATATTTCAAACGTTTGCGAAATTTCATGAGGATTTCCAAACTTTGAAATTCCTAAATCTAAAATTTATAATAATTGGAAAATTTCCATAATTAAAAATTTTTCCAAAATTGAGATTATGACAAAGTTTTCCGTAAAATAATTATATGATTATGTCGAGCACTAACCTCGCTCTGATACCACTGTTGGGACCGGGTGCATGTTGACAAGGATACGGGTTCGTAAATTTTAAAATATTTACGTGCAGCGGAAGAATTAACATAAATAATTTCTTAAATTATTTTTAACCACGTATCTAGCATGCGACCTTATGATGTGTGGACATGATCATAAATTAAAATTTTGCAGAAAGTAAACTAATTTACTCGTTACCTCGCGTAAGTCGAAGTAAGAGACGAGATCCAACCGTAGCGTCCCTTGGAAGCTCCGCCTCTATTCGCGTCCACGCCGAGTTCTCTTCGGGATGACTTCGCAAAGCCACGAGTTTTGTGCCGACGAGAACTACTAGATTCTCCAAAGGCACAACTAGAATATCAAGAGAGAAAAGATAGAAACTAACCATCAAGTAACGAAATCAAGATTCCGTGAAGGGAGGAAGAAGACGCGACCCGCTTCATCTTGGTGGTGGCTCACGGCTAGGGAAGATGGCGCTGGCCCTAGGGGGGTGCGCCGGCCCTAGAGAGAGAGAGGGGGGTGCGTCGGCCCTAGAGAGAGAGAGGGGGATGCGCCGGCCCTAGAGAGAGAGAGAGAATAAGGGAGAGAGAGAGCTTCTTAATCTCTTGATTAATTGTTGGAATTCAAGGCTTGCCTTTGGTTCCTTTATATAGTAGCCTCTCTATTGCCAAGTCTCCCTTTTAACGGAATAAATTTTCATAAGAAATTTATCTCATAAATTCTCTTATGAATTATTCCGTTATGCCAAGTTTTATTATAACTAACTTTATAATAAAACAAATACATCTCTCCTTTTAATTATGGAATAAAATTTGTATAAAATTTTCTTATCATGGAAAAATCAATTAATAATTGATTTTATAAATTAAAATTAAACCAATTCGTGGTTCATTTTAATTTCCATAAAAAAGAATAAATTTCTACAATTTTCTTTATATAAATTTCTTTATATAAATTAATTTATTTATCCATAATTTTATAAAACAAATCGCGCTTGATTTATTTTATAATTTAAACCAATTAAATTGGTTTCTCTCTTTTATTGTGGCCGGCCAAACCAAAGAGGGTGGGCACCCTCTTTGGCCGCCACACTAAGCCCTTCCCTCGCGAATTAAACGCATTTAATTCGCCCAATAAGTCTTCAAAAGACTTAGCCATTTTAAGCTTCCGATGCGCCTCTGATAAATTGAGATTCGACTTATTTCTCTTGATTGGAAAATCCAATTTTTAACTCGTTTTAAATCCCTCAGATTACTCGTAGTGCGTGTGACTAAATAGGCTTTCGATTTATGTTGGCCGTCTATAATCAACCAATTATAGAACGATTATGAGTGGCACCTAGTAGTACATCATGACCCCCAATTAATCGAAAGATCAAAGGTTGACCTCAGATATAATTCTGAAACCCTTCAGCAGCTCTAATGAATCGTGCCTCATTCCCTTCACCATCTTATACCCACTTGGTTCAGGACATGGTCTGTGTGTGTCAGTCCCCACTAGGCTGACTACGTCACACCTAGCCCAAGTAACGTTCTCTCGTCCTTTGGATTTCTAATTACTCTCATGTATTTAAGAGACTCATACTCTAAACATGACATGCTCTGGCCAGAGGCTTTGAGTAACAATCCGACGATAGGCCTGGGTATACATCTCCTCGCAAGGAGTGGTGAATCCTTTGTAGGCTGTTCAAACATCTTCGGGCACTTCGGCTTATACCCAACCATCCTGGGTCCACACCTCCTTGGAGATGCTTGCTTAAGATGTTAAAGTATAAGTCTCCATGACCAAGATGACTTGAACACCGCAAGTCAAAGGAACATCGCACTTAAGCTGCAGTAAGAACTTCACTGACATGTCTATATATAGACTACCATGTGAAGTTTTACAATCAGTCACTCCAATGAACTAGTTCCCTTAACTAGCATTCATGTTTATCTCCGGACATCCCAATGTCACCAGCCAGTGAGAATCAGCTGATTAGAGAATAACCCATGCTAGTCTCAACAGAATTGATAGTGTTCGTATTTATCAATTCATCGACTAGGGATATTTTCAATACTTCACAATTGCACATGTAGAGATAATCACTAGTTGTGAATTCATCACAAATTCTCTCATGCTGTGAATTGTATTGCGGACATTCAGTAAATGAGTTTAAGATCCCAATCAAATACACAAACATGTATACTCAAATAGTGAATTTTCATTAAAATAAATGTTTACAATCATAAGGCGATTGCCTTAGGACACTTCTCTCATATTACTAACATTTGTGACCTGGCATTCCTTCGCCAGTGCCTAGCAGTCCTTCGTTAGGACTTTTTACCCTGACATTCCTTCGCCAGTGCCTAGCAGTGCTTCGCTAGGATTTTTCACCCTGCACACTAGAGTAACATGTTTAGATAACAAGTAAGACTTAACTTTTGAGCCTTGTTGCCATTATCAAAACTCAGGTTCGACTTGGGTGCTTTCTGCACCAACAATCTCCCCCTTTTTGATTTATGACAACCCTGGTTCAAAAAGTTAAGTTTAATCAAAGCATAAAAATTACCTTTTGTTCCCTCCCCCTAGAAGGAATCTCCCCCTAGATTTTTCAAAAATTTGTGGGGTGTTTGAAAATAGGTTTTAAGTCTGAAGATGGTAAAAAATTTTAAGCTTTAAAGCTTATATTTTCCAAAATGATTTTCATTGTGTACTTTGGAAAGAATTTAACCACTTTGACAAATTTTGAAAACTTTAAGAAGTGTTTTGAAAACCTTAAGTTTTGAATACTGAAAATTTTGATGCCTTAAGTTTAAAGTACTCAAAAGTTTTGAAAACTTTAAATTTTAAAGTACTTGGTTAAATTTGAACACTTTACTTTTAAGTACTTAGAGTTTGAGAAACTTCAGTTTTAAGTACTTAGGAAACTTTTAAGAACTGTTAGTTTAAAGTACTTAGCACTTTTTTTTTTGAAAACTTAAAAACTTAAGTACTTAATAAGATTTTGAAACTTTAAGAACTTAGTAAAATTTTGAAAGCTTAAGTACTTAATAAAATTTTGAAAGCTTAAGTACTTAGTAGAATTTTGAAAATTTAAGTACTTAGTAAGATTTGAAAACTTGAGAACTTAAGTACTTAGTGACTTTGTACTTTTTGAGTAAAAGATAGAGTTTGAAAAATTTTGAAAAATATAAGTACTTAGAAAATTTTGAAAAGCCTAAGTACTTAGAAAAGTTTTGAAAAGCTTAAATACTTAGAAAAGTTTTGAAAAGCTTAAGTACTTAGAAAAGTTTTGAAAAGCTTAAGTGCTTAGAAAAGTTTTGAAAAGCTTAAGTGTTTTGAGAAACTTAGTACTTTTTGAGTAAAGGATAGAGTTTAAAAAATTTGAGCTTTTTAAAAAATTTGAGCTAGAAAATTTTAAACTCTCTCCTTTCCTATCTCTCCCCCTTTGTCATATATCAAAAACAGATAAATATAGCAGAAATTAAATTGCATAAAGGAAATAACTTTTATAAAGGAAAATATTTGCTTGATTTTGCTGTACTGAACCAATTCATGATAAGACTTAAACCAAATCAGTTACTTTTCTCTTGTAGGGACCTGTCTAACCCAATTAGCTACTTACTAACTGTTATAAACAGTAGTTTTTGCTAGGGTTAGTCAAGTTAAGTGTTTCTGTTCAAGATAGATTTTCTAAACTTGACACTTAACTTGATTGCTGTGTAAGTTGTATTTAGTGCCCCAATTACTGCAGATGCACTGTCTTAAAGCACCTTGAATTAAGGCAAAGACCTAAGCATCTCAACCCATTCTAGGTTATCAATCAAAAGTACCCTAAGATGCTTGTGAGATGTTGGCTTCAAAATCTATAGGTGCATGCAGTTCTAGGGTTAGGGCCTAGGCTAAGTCCATTTGTGAAAAAGTCCTAGTTTTGAAAGGGGGTAGTTTTGAAATAAAACTAAGTCGAAAGAAAAAAAATTTAAAAAACTGATTTTGAAATTAAGTAAAACAGTTTTTCAAATTCTTTTAGAAACTGATTTTTAAATTAAGTAAAGCAGTAAGAAAATCAAAAGTAGAGTTAACCTATTCTACAGAGCACAGTAAAAATCAGATACTTAAGTCAAATAAGTAGTCAACAAAATAGGTTAACTGATCAACCAGAGGTCCAGTAGAGTCAAACATGAGTCAAGTTTTTAATTACTTAGTACAATGCTGAAAAATAGTCTAACTAGGAAGAAGGGCCAGGGTGGTCAGATGAGCCAGGCTGCCATGATCGAAATAGTGTCATCATCTCGTGATACTGTGCATCTCTGGCCTCCCTCTCAGCTCTAAGGGCGCTCATATACCCGGTGTAGTAGCCCAGATTTGTCTGCATGTTTTCGGCATGATTGGCCTCCACTTCCTCTCGGAGGCTCTGGACATGTGTCTCCAGCTGTGTCACTCGATCATAGAGTGTCGGTGGAGGGGGCTTGTCTATGTGTGCTCGAGCCTCAGCTGCCAGATCTGCAACGTCAACGTCTACCTCCTCGTCTGAGTCGATCGGAGCCCCGGCCTGCTGTCGTCTCCAACTCAAAACCCCGGTTGCCGAGACCTCTAGACCCGCTAAAGAGAAGTTCCTAAATCCTATTTCATCAAAGTCGGTCATCGCGGTTGTTTCACCCACGGTAATGTCACGACCGTGGTGATGAAGGAGGGAGATGATGATGTGGCAGAATGGAGTGCGCACTTGTCCCTGGGTCGTAACACTGGACGCATGCAGAATAGTATGAAACATGTGTAGTCCAATGCCAATGTCAAGGTGATGGATCAGGCCATACAGAAGGAAGACATGAAAAGGTCGCATGATCGCGACATCTCTAGTGGAGAGTGGTAAGATACAGCGGACCAGGACTTTGTACAAGGCGTAGTCCTGTGCCTGAAGATCAACGGATTGGAATCGTCTATTTGCGGGGAGTCTAGCTTCCCTATAGAAATAGGAATGGAGAGTGTCTAAAGTAATGTGAGAGTAGGGAGGATCAAATGGAGGGTTCCTAGGTGGATAGCAGCAAAATGTGGACTGGGAGGGTCGTAGTCCAAGGAATCGGTTTAGCAAGGTAGGGGTGATAGACAGGGATATCCCTTGAATAGTAGTGTAAAACATGAGATTGTCTTGTCGAAATATGTTATTGTAGAATTCTGCACATAAGGATTCATTAATGGTATGAGTGCAGAATACTAGATTATCCAGTTGATAAAAGTTTATGACGTTCATGGCTAAGAGACAGGATTGGGTAAAGAAATGTCTATTAAGATAGCTTGTTTTGATAGGCTTGTAGGTGGTTCGAGCAAACTTATTACATAATTCTAGAGTCGGGAACCTAGGGTCGGGACTCGGTTCGGCACCGGGGTTCGCTTGGTTTGCTCGGCGTTTTCTAAGTTAAGAGGCATGCATTTATAAGAAAGGAATAATTCTAAATGCATTAAAGAATTTAAGAAAGTAATCCAAAATAAATCATACCGGAGAGGCATGGTGAGATTGAGGAAGCACAAGTGTCACTTGATCTTCTTGGAAAGAAGGAAGTGAGAAAAGAAGTTGGTTTTTGGTGTGGGAAGAGAGGGGGATTCGGATCCCTTTTATAGGCATTACATTGGGGGCGCCCGGGAGCTCTCGGGCGCCCGGGACAGTGGTCACTGCCAAAGGCAGTGACTAGGTCTGTTGGGGGCGCCCGAAGTGGCCCGAGCGCCCTCGTCAGGTTTACTTTGCAGCTTTTGCTGCATTGAGTGTGATGGGGGCGCCCGCGTGGTTCCGGGCGCCCTGGTCAATGGTCAGAGGCAGCTTTTGCCTGGAGAGATGGAAAAGATATAGGGGGGCGCCCGAAGGGTCACGGGCGCCCGGAGTGCATAGCAAGTGACAAATATTATGTCTTGTCATTGTTTGACCATGGTTTAGTTGGTTTAACCATGGTTTGACTATTTTGACTATGGTTTGACTATGTTGACCATGGTTTGACTAGGTTGACCAAGGTTTGACTATGTTGACCAAGGTTTAACTATGTTGACCAAGGTTTGACTATGTTCTGTGCCACATAATATAGGTATTACAGGAATCATAATTAAGTTTAAATTTTCTGTCTCACCCAAATCTAGGGTTTTCAATCACGTTAGCCTTATAGGTTTTGTGAGACAGGTTTTGGTAAGTAAAATTATTTTGAAAAATTAATTTTTAGAAAACCTTAAATTAATTTTTGAAAACAACTAAGTTTATTTTGAAGAAAAATGTTTGATTCTACACCTAACTGAAAATTTGTGTTAGATTTGAATTTGACAAAGAGTAATTTGAATTTGAAATTCAAAAATTGGCTTCCAGGTCTTGGCGAGGCACTAGGCCTTCTTTGGCCGTAGCCTTATTGGATCATCAACCCTTTCCTTGACAAAGCCATTTAATGAAATTTCATTTTCAAAATTAATCTTTGAAAAGTTCTGGTCTAACTAGTTTGGATTTTGGATCAGTAGCTTCGGCTAGTTTCACCAGTCTAAAGAGACCAAGTAAACTTGACCTTATTAGAATTGGATTCCCTAACGTACTATCATCTCACCGCCACCCAATACTATGTTGTCAAGTTTCAGTTAAGTTTGTTTAGTCCTTAAACTTGTTGGTGCAGAAAGCACCCAAGTCGAACCTAAGATTTGATAATGGCAACAGGGCTCAAAAGTTAAGTCTTACTTGCTATCTAACATGTCACTCTAGTGTGCAGGGTAAAAAGCCCTAGCGAAGGACTGCTAGGCACTGGCGAAGGAATGCCAGGGTAAAAAGCCCTAGCGAAGGACTGCTAGGCACTGGCGAAGGAATGCCAGGGTACTGAAGCCCTAGCGAAGGACTGCTAGGCACCGGGCGAAGGACAGCTCGGTATTCAAGACCTGGCAAAGGACCGCCAGGTAAAAGTCTAACTAGAGGAGCGGTTGGCATCAGGTACACTCTCCCGAGAGGAGTAGGTGAGGATGCATTCCCCGTAGAGGGAACAGTAGGCGTCGGTTCGACCTAGGGTTCCATTTTGGAGGCCCAAAGTCAGAACCAAGACAGCTAAGGCTGTATAAAATAATAATTTATTGTTTTATTGTGTTTTGGACTAACCCTGGATGCAGGACCGAAGGAACGTGTGTCTGCAGCTCAGAAAGCCTTAAAGGAATGAGGCAATAGCTGACCAGGGCACCCGGAGTGTCCCGGGCGCCCCCAAGGTAAACACAAAACACAACAAAGTAAAGACAGCTTCGACAGTTCAACTCCCGGGCGCCCCCGTGCTCCCGGGCGCCCCCGCTGCTCTCGAGCGCCCCCTGCGCTGCGGGCGCCCCCAGTGACAGCTACCGAAGCAGCTCCCCTCGAAGCCAAGAAGATAGAAGTTTGACCCGGTCAATCCGGGCGCCTTGAGCGCTCCGGGCGCCCCGGTTAAACCTGATCCCGAAGGTAAAGGGATCAGATGCTGACCGAGCAAGCTGCGGATCAAACGCCACGTGGGGGGGGGGGGCGCCCCCGACATCCCGGGCGACCCCAGGCCCTATATAAAGGGCCCTCGACCCCAAGCTTCGACAACACTTCAAATCAACGCTTCTACGCTCTTCCACTCTCGCGCCTCGCCTCGGAAACCTCCCAACTCGAGCCGACGACGTCCCGCTACTCCGGAAATGTCAACATTCATCGGATGTCGGTAAAAAGAAGAGCTTTCTTTTTGTTAAGTTTACTATACTGTATTTGTAAATCAATATTTGTAAACTTTCATTGCGCCTCATATAAAATTGCCCAAAGTAAACGGTCAATGACCATGAGCCTTGGAGTAGGAGTCGACCTAGGCTCCGAACCAAGTAAAATTGCTGTGTTTGCGTTTGATTGTGTTATTCCGCTGCGTAACTGCTTTTTCTAGAAATCCGAACGATTTCCGATATTCACCCCCCCTCTATCGGTTTTCTCGATCCAACAAGTGGTATCAGAGCGGGGAAGTTCAAACTTGGTACAATCACCAGTTTGAAATTTTTTTCGGATTTTTATTTTCTTTTTCTCGTTCGAATTTTTTTAAATATTTCGTTCGAATTTTCTTTTACCCGTTAATCGAGGTTGGTGCAACACCCCTCGCTATTTCATTTTATTCATCCCGCACTACTAATCCAAGACCTAGTCTTGGAAAATTTTTTTTGTTAGTTTTCTATTTCAGATTAAATGGCCATGCAAGAAGGATTTAGCACCGTCAGACCTCCACTTTTCAGTGGAGAAGACTTTTCCTACTGGAAAAGTCGAATGGAGGTCCACCTGAAAACTCAGGTGGACATGTGGATCATCATCCAGTCCGGACTAGAGATCCCCAAAAACGCCGAAGGAGTACCACAGATCTACTCAGAATGGGACAACGCCCTAAAGCGCAAAATTGAAGCCGATGCAAAGGCGACCCAGACTCTCCAATGCGGATTAACAAAAGAAGAGCTGAATCAGGTAGGCCCCTTCAACAGTGCAAAGGAGCTGTGGGCAAAGCTGATCGAACTGCATGAAGGAACGTCAAACACCAGGATCAGTAAGAGGGATCTGCTCCTGAACAAACTCTACACCATCAAGATGGCCGACACTGAAACAGCAACCCAACTCCACGCACGCATACAAGAATTGATGAACGGTCTTCACACTATAGGTCACAAGGTCGAAAACTGTGACCTAATAAGGTATGCCCTAAAGGCTTTCCCTAGAAGTACCTTGTGGGCATCTATGGTAGATGCATACAAGGTCTCAAGGGATCTTTCTAAAATTAAATTAGACGAATTATTTTCCGAATTAGAACTGCACGAACAAACTAACTCCAATATGGTCGAGAAAGGAATTGCCTTTGTTGCAGGAAAAATTGGAAGATCAACAAAGAAGAAAACTCAGCCTAAACCCGAGTCTAACTCAGACTCAGACGCAGAAGACGAAGAAGGAGATCAATCTGAGCTGGTCCGACTGGCCCGAAGCTACTATAAAAAATTAAAAAAACAAGTCAACACACGGAGGATAAGCTGAAGAAAGGACGAACCAGCTGTACCCGCGAACATCAAAAACAAGCCCAACGTAACCTGCTACGAGTGCAAGAAGAAGGGCCACTACAAGACGGAGTGTCCAAACCTAAAGGAGAACAAAAAGACAAGAAGAAAGAAAGCACTCCAAGCAACCTGGGACGAATCTTCATCAGAAGAAGAAGAAGAAGAACCCCAGTCAAATCTACTAGCACTGACCGCTTCAGAAGAAGTTGAGACCGAGTCAGAGTCAGAAAAGGACGACGTCATACTAGCCTTTTCAGAAGACGGCGAAATCAAGGTAAGCGGTTTCAATAAAAGTCAATTAAACGATTTAATTTCATATCTTTCTCGAGATCTGGCGAAAGCCAAACTCCGAGTCGAATCCCTCCGACAGGAAGTAAAACTCCTAAAAGAGGGAGCTGACTCTAAATCCTTAGCCGAGAAAGTTCAAGAAAGAACTCCTACTTAAGTTGAAAAACTTGAGGAAGAGAACTCCTCCCTGAAAACTCAGGTTAAGGATCTTAGAACGTCCTTAGAACGATTCACTTCTGGGTCCAAGGGTCTTGACATGATTCTTAGAAAACAGAAGTCCGTTCTAAATCGATCCGGACTTGGCTATAGAACAAAATCCCGACAAAGATCTTACTTTGCTGTACTGAATCAGTCCAGAAGTAAAGTTCAGGCATGGGTACCTAAACTGTGCCTGAACAAACCAACTGGATCAAATCAGTATTGGATCCCCAAGGACAAGATTCACATCTTGCCTAATTATTATCGTGGCTATAGTCCAGGGGGAGCCAAATTAAAAACTATTTTTATTGTTAAATAAAAATTTAATTCTTGATTGCAAATTGCATGTTTGATTGTTTATTTAAATTTCTGCAATTTACCATGCTTAGACTTAGGTTAGTATAAGGACAGAACAAACTTAACTGAAACTTGAAAACATAGTATTGGGTGGAGGTGAGATGATAGTACGTTAGGGAAACCAATTCTAATAAGATCAAGTTCACTTGGTCTCTTTAGACTGGTGAAACTAGCCGAAGCTACCGATCCAAAATCCAAACTAGTTAGACCAGAACTTTTTCAAAGATTAATTTTGAAAATGAAACTTCATTAAACGGCTTTGTCAAGGAAAGGGTTGATGATCCAATAAGGCTACGGCCAAAGAAGGCCTAGTGCCTCGCCAAGACCTGGAAGTCAATTTTTGAGTTTCAAATTCAAATTACTTTTTGTAAAATTCAAATCTAACACAATTTTCAGTTAAGTATAGATTCAAACATCTCCTTTCAAAATAAATTGAAATGTTTTCAAAAATTAATTAAGATTTTTAAAATAAATCATGGCTTTCAAAAATTCTTTATCAAAACCTGTCTCACAAAACCTATAAGGCTAACGTGATTGAAAACCCTAGATTGGGTGAGACAGCAAAAATAAACTCAATTATAATTATTTTAATACCTATATAGTAGTCAACTTGGTCAAACGATGGTCAACATAGTCAAACCATAGTCAAAGCAGTCAAACCATAGTCAAACCATGGTCAATATAGTCAAACCATGGTCAAAACAGATTAAACCATGGTTAAATAATGACAAGACATAAAATTTGTCCTTACCTATACTATTCCGGGCGCCCGGGACCACACGGGCGCCCCCTCCCATACCTTTTCCTCCCTCGAGACATAAAAGCTGCCTCTGCCTTTGACTTGGGCGCCCGGAACCACGCGGGCGCCCCCATTACTCTCATTGCAGCAAAAGCTGCAAAAGCAGCCTGACGAGGGCGCCCGGGCTGTCCTGGGCGCCCCCAACCAGCCAAAGACACTGCCTTTGGCAGCAACCCTGACCGGGGCGCCCGGAACGTCCTAGGCGCCCCCACTGATCTGCCTATATAAGGCACCCTAATTCCCCTCTCTTCCCACACCAAACTCAACTTCCTTCTTCACTTCTTTCACTCCAAGGAGATCTAGCAAGGCCTCATCCTCAACCATGCCTCCCCGAGCTGCCCGGTATAATTCCTATTTATTTTTATTGCATTTAAATTTATTTTCAATGCAATATCTTCATGCTTTCTTATTTTCCTTAACTTAGAAGACGCCGACCAAACCCGGCCAACCCCGGTGCCGAACCAAGTCCCGACCCTAGATTCCCTACCCTAGACCTATGCAATAAGTTTGCTCAAATCATTTACAAGCCTATTAAAACAAGTTATCTTAATCGGCACTTCTTTACCCAATCATGCCCCGTAACCATGAATATTATCAACTTCTATCAACTAGACAATCTTGTCTTCTGCACTCATACAGTTAATGAATCCTTATGTGCAGAATTCTACAATAACATAATTCGATAAGATAATCTCATGTTTCACACTACTGTCCAAGGGATACCTTTGACCATAACCCCTACTTTGTTGAACCGGTTCCTTGGACTACGACCCTCTCAGTCCACATTTTGCTGCTATCCACCTAGGAATCCTCCATTTGATCCTCCCTATTCTCACATTACCTTAGATACTATCCACGCCTACTTCTATAGGGAAGCTAGACTCCCCGCAAATAGACGTTTCCAAGCCGTTGACCTTCAGGCACAGGACTATGCACTATACAGAGTCCTGGTCCGCTGTATCCTACCACTCTCCACTAGAGATCTCGGGACCATGCGACCCTTTCATGCCTTTCTTTTGTATGCCCTAGTCCATCACCTTAACATAGACATTGGACTCCATATGTTTCATACCATTCTGCATGCGTCCAGTGTCACGACCCAGGGACGAGTGCGTACACCATTTTGCCACATCATCACATCCCTTCTTCATCACCACGGTCGTGACATTACCGTGGGTGAAATAACCGCTATGACTGACTTTGACGAAATAGGATTTAGGAACTTCTCGTTAGCGGGTCTAGAGGTATCGGGCACCGGGGTTCTTAGTTGGAGACGACAGCAGGCCGGGGCTCCAATCGACTCAGACGAGGAGGTCGAAGTCGACGTTGGAGATATTGCTGCAGCAGCCCGAGCACACATCGACGAGCCCGCTCCACCGACACTCTACCAGAGAGTGACACATTTAGACACACAGGTTCAGAGTCTCCGAGAGGAGGTCGAAGCCTATCATATCGAGCAGATGGATGCTCGTCGAGCCGATCGAGAAGTGGCTGATGCACGATTCATTGAAATGATGGCACGATTCGATTCATGGCAGCCTGGCCCATCTGATCATCCCGGTCCCTCGTCCTAGATTTGAATAGTATTGTACCAGTACCTATTTGACTGCCCCTACTCAGTAGGGTTGACTTGTGTTTGACTGTATGACTGTGTTGAACCTTGAGTACTTGCTTTATTCTATGTTGACTAGCTTATGATTACTGGTTTCTTGTCTATTCAGCAGTTAGGATTGTGCTTAGTAGAATAGATTTAAGTCATTATTGTTTTTTTTATCAATTGAAATCAATTCTTTCAAAATGCTTTCAAAATCAGTTCTTACTTAATTTTGAAAAAGTTTTAAAATAAATTCTTTTATTTTTCGACTTAGTTTTATTTCAAAACAACCCCCTTTCAAAACTAGGGCTTTTTTCGCAAATGGACTTAGCTTAGGCCCTAACCCTAGAACTGCATGCACCTATAGATTTAGAAGCCAGCATCTCACAAGCACCTTAGGATACTTTGATTGATAACTTAGAAAGGGTTGAGATGCTTAGGTCTTTGCCTTAATTCAAGATGCTTTAAGTCAGTGCATCTGCAGTAATTGGGGCACTAAATACAACTTTTACAGCAATCCAGTTAAGTGTCAAGTTTAGAAAATCTAACTTGAACAGAAACACTTAACTTGACTAACCCTAGCAAAAACTACTGCTTATAACAGTTAGTAAGTAGCTAAATGGGTTAGACTGGTCCCTACAAGAGAAAATTAACTGATTTGGTCTAAGTCTTGGTTCAGTACAACAAAATCATTTTTTTAAGTCATTTCTTTTATTTTTATGCAATTTAATTCCTGCAATAACTATCTGTTTTTGATATATGGCAAAGGGGGAGAGATAGGAAAGAAGAGAGTTCAAATTTTTTCAAATTTTTTTAAACTCTCAAATTTTTTTTTCAAAAAGTTAGCTATTTTTCAAAGCTTTTCAAAACCTTTCAAGAAATACTTAAGTTTTAAGAAAATCCTATTAAGTACTTAAGTACTAAGTTTTTATAAGTACTTTAAGCTTAAGTTTTTCAAAACATCCATAACTTTAAGCTTAAGTTTTTCAAAACTTCCAATAAGTACCTTAAGCTTAAGTTTTTCAAAACTTCCATAAGGTACTTTAAACTTAATTTACTAAGTACTTAAAACTTAATTTACTAAGTACTTAAATTATTTCAAAAGTTTACTAAGTGCTTAAGTTTTCTAAGTACTTAACTTAAAAGTTTTCAAACTGTTGAGTACTTTAAACTTAAAGTTTCAAATTTTTGTTAAAGTACTCTAAACTCATGCTTTCAAAAATTCCACTATGTACCTTTAAAACTTAAGTTATCAAAAATTGTTCAAAAGTATCTAAAAATTAAGTTTTCAAAGTACAAAATCATTCTAAGTAAAGTTTTTTATAAAAACTTAGAACCCCACGAAGTTTTGAAAAATCTAGGGGGAGATTCTCTCCAGGGGGAGGGATTTCTATGCTTTTGATTAAACTTAACTTTTTGAACTAGGGTTGCCATAAATCAAAAAGAGGGAGATTGTTGGTGCAGAAAGCACCAAAGTCAAACCTGTGTTTTGATAATGGCAACAGGGTTCAAAAGTTAAGTCTTACTTGTCATCTAACATGTCACTTGAGTGTGCAGAGTAAAAAGCCCTAGCGAAGGACTGCTAGGCACTGGCGAAGGAATGCCAGAATGAAAAGCCCTAGCAAAGGACTGCTAGGCGCCAGGCGAAGGACAGCTTGGGACTGAAGCCCTAGCGAAGGAATGCTAGGCACCGGGCCAAGGACAGCTCGGCATCCAAGACCTGGCAAAGGACCGTCAGACAAAAGTCCAACCAGAGGAATGGTTGGCATCAGGTACACTCTCTCGAGAGGAGTAGGTGAGGACGCGTTCCCCGTAGAGGGAACAGTAGGCGTCGGTTCGACCTAGGGTTCCATTTTGGAGGCCCAAAGTCAGAACCAAGACAGCTAAGGCTGTATAAAATAATAATTTATTACTTTATTGTGTTTTGGACTAACCCTGGATGCAGGACCGAAGGAACGTGTGTCTGCAGCTCAGAAATCCTCAAAGGAATGAGGCAATAGCTGACCAGGGCACCCGGAGTGTCCCGAGCGCCCCCAAGGTAAACACAAAACACAACAAAGCAAAGACAGCTTCGACAGTTCAACTCACGGGCGCCCCCGTGCTCCCGGGCGCCCCCGCTGCTCCCGGGTGCCCCCTGCACTGCGGGCACCCCTAATGACAGCTACCGAAGCAGCTCCCCTCGAAGCCAAGAAGATAGAAGTTTGACCCGGTCAATCCGGGTGCCCCGAGCGCTCCGGGCGCCCCGGTCAAACCTGATCCCGAAGGTAAAGGGATCAGATGCTGACCGAGCAAGCTGCGGATCAAACGCCATGTGGGGGGGGCGCCCCCGACGTCCCGAGCGCCCCTGACGTCCCGGGCGCCCCCAGGCCCTATATAAAGGGCCCTAGACCCCAAGCTTCGACAACACTTCAAATCAACGCTTCTACGCTCTTCCGCTCTCGCGCCTCGCCTCGGAAACCTCCCAACTCGAGCCGATGACGTCCCGCTGCTCCGGAAAAGTCAACATTCATCGGACGTCGGTAAAAAGAAGAGCTTTCTTTTTGTTTAGTTTACTATACTGTATTTGTAAATCAATATTTTTAAACTTTCATTGCGCCTCATATAGAATTGCCCAAAGTAAACGGTCAACGACCGTGGGCCTTAGAGTAGGAGTCGACCTAGGCTCCGAACCAAGTAAAATCACTGTGTTTGCGTTTGATTGTGTTATTCCGCTGCGTAACTTCTTTTTCTATAAATCCGAACGATTTCCGATATTCACCCCCCCTCTATCGGTTTTCTCGATCCAACAGCTACGAGTGCAAGAAGAAGGGCCACTACAAGACAGAGTGTCCGAACCTGAAGGAGACCAAGAAGACAAGAAGAAAGAAAGCACTCCAAGCAACCTGGGATGAATCTTCCTCAAAAGAAGAAGAAGAAGCACCCTAGTCAAACCTACTAGCCCTGACCGCCTCAGAAGAAGTCGGGACCGAGTCAGAGTCAGAACAGGATGACGGCAGACTAACCTTTTCAGAAGACGGCGAAATCAAGGTAAGTGGTTTCAATAGAAGTCAGTTAAATGAACTTATTTCGTATCTTTCTCGAGATTTGGCGAAAGCCAAACTCCGAGTCGAATCCCTCCGACAGGAAGTAAAACTCCTGAAAGAGGGAGCTGACTCTAAATCCTTAACCGAGAAAGTTCAAGAAGGAACTCCTACTCAAGTTGAAAAACTTGAGAAAGAGAACTCCTCCCTGAAAACTCAGGTTAAGGATCTTAGAGATGCCTTAGAACGATTCACTTCTGGTTCCAAGGGTCTTGACATGATTCTTGGAAAACAGAAGTCCATTCTAAATCGATCCGGACTTGGCTATAGAACCAAATCCCGACAAAGATCTTACTTTGCTGTACTGAATCTGTCCAGAAGTGAAGTTCAGGCATGGGTACCTAAACTGTACCTGAACAAACCAACTGGATCAAATCAGTATTGGATCCCCAAGGACAAGATTCACATCTTGCCTAATCATTACCGTGGCTTTAGTCCAGGGGAAGCCAAATTAAAAACTATATTTATTGTTAAATAGAATTTAATTCTTGCAATTTGCTAAATTGATTGTTTATTTAAATTTCTGTAATTTACCATGCTTAGACTTAGGAATGGTTAGTATAAGGACTGAACAAACTTAACTGAAACTTGACAACATAGTATTGGGTGGAGGTGAGATGATAGTACGTTAGGGAAACCAATTCTAATAAGATCAAGTACACTTGGTCTCTTTAGACTGGTGAAACTAGCCGAAGCTACCGATCCAAAACCCAAACTAGTTAGACCAGAACTTTTCAAAGATTAATTTAGAAAATGAAACCTCATTAAAAGGCTTTGTCAAGGAAAGGGTTGATGATCCAATAAGGCTACGACCAAAAAAGGCCTAGTGCCTCACCAAAACCTGGAAGCCAATTTTTGAATTTCAAATTCAAATTATTCTTTGTCAAATTCAAATCTAACACAAATTTTCAGTTAGGTATAGATTCAAACATTTTCTTTCAAAATAAATTTAACTGTTTTCAAAAATTAATTTAAGGTTTTCTAAATAAAAATTAATTTTACAAAATAATTTTACTTATCAAAACCGGTCTCACAAAACCTATAAGGCTAACGTGATTGAAAACCCTAGATTGGGTGAGACAGTAGGATTAAGACTCAATTGTAAATTCTTTAATGCCTATATTATGAATTAATCCTGTAGTTCAGATCATAGTCAAACCATGGTCAACATGGTCAAACCATGGTCAACACGGTCAAACCATGGTCAACTTTGTCAAAACCACAGTCAAAGCAGTCAAATCAATTCAAACCATAGTCAAATCAATTAAACCATGGTCAAACAATGACAAGACATAAAATTTATCTTTTCCTATACAACTCCGGGCGCCCGTGACTCCTCGGGCGCCCCCCCCTCATGCCTTTTCCTTCCCTCGAGGCAAAAAGCTGCCTCTAACCATTGACCAGGGCGCCCGGAATAACGCGGGCGCCCCCATCACAATCAATGCAGCAAAAGCTGCAAACCCCAGCGGCTCCGGGCTGTGCCAATCAAGATTTCAGACCGAGAGCTATATGTCGATCTGATAGTCCTTGCGATGCAAGACTTCGACATCATACTGGGCATGGATTTCCTCAGTAAGTACAGCGCTTCAGTGGACTGCCGTAGAAGGAAGGTGGTTTTCAGCCCAGAAGGAGAACCACCATTCGAGTTTCAAGGAGCCCCAAAGAGGAAGACTCAGAAATTCCTCTCAGCCTTGGTAGCCCACCAGATGCTAGAGCAAGGGTGTGCTGGTTTTCTTGCACACGTAGTGGACTCAGAAGCAAAGAGAGAGCTCAAGCAGGAGGATGTATGGGTAGTCTGCGAATATCCAGAAGTGTTTCCAGAAGAACTACCTGGACTACCGCCCAACAGGGAGGTGGAATTTGAGATTGAGCTGGTGCCAGGTACCGGTCCGGTCTCAAAAGCCCCATATCGTATGTCTCCTGCAGAGCTAAAAGAATTACAAGAGCAACTCCAGGAGCTACTAGACAAGGGCTTCATCCGGCCGAGTCATTCACCCTGGGGAGCTCCTGTACTTTTCGTCAAGAAGAAGGATGGGTCTATGCGCCTGTGCATAGACTACAGAGCTCTGAACAAAGTAACCATCAAGAACAAGTACCCCCTTCCCAGAATAGATGATTTATTTGATCAACTCAAAGGGGCTACAGTGTTCTCGAAGATAGACCTGCGTTCTGGGTATCATCAGCTAAAGGTCAAAGAAAGTGACATTCCCAGGACGGCCTTCAGGACAAGATACGGCCACTACGAATTTGTAGTGATGCCTTTTGGAGTAACCAATGCTCCAACAGTCTTCATGGAGCTGATGAACCACATCTTCAGGGAGTATCTCGATAAATTCGTGATTCTATTTATTGATGATATTCTCATATACTCACAGACTCCAGAGGACCATGCTACACACTTGAGGATAGTGCTGCAGATCCTTCAGCAGGAGAAGCTCTATGCAAAATTCTCAAAATGTGAGTTTTGGCTAGATCAGGTGACCTTCCTAGGCCACATTGTATCCAAAGAAGACATTCAAGTTGATCCAGCCAAGATAGAAGCAGTCAGCAACTGGTGTAGACCCAAGAATGCCAGTGAAATCAGGAGTTTCTTAGGCCTGGCAGGATATTACAGAAAATTTGTGGAGGACTTTTCCAGAATAGCCTCTCCACTCACAGCCTTGACCAGAAAGAACAAGAAGTTTGAATGGTCAGATAAATGCGAGCACAGCTTCCTAGAACTGAAGAAAAGATTGACTAGTGCTCCCATCCTGACTGTTCCAGAGAGTGACAAGGCCTTTGACATCTACAGTGATGCATCCAAGATGGGCCTTGGAGCTGTCCTCATGCAAGACGGTAAAGTAATAGCATATGCCTCCAGACAGCTCAAGGACTATGAGAAGAATTACCCTACCCACGACCTTGAGCTAGCAGCTGTGGTTTTTGCACTGAAGCTCTGGAGACACTACCTGTATGGAGTGCAGTGCAGAATCTTCACAGACCATCAGAGTTTGAAGTACTTCTTCACTCAAAAGGATCTGAATATGAGGCAGCGCAGGTGGCTAGAGTTGGTCAAAGATTATGACTGTGAAATCCTCTACCACCCAGGTAAAGCTAATAAAGTGGCAGATGCACTGAGCAGAAAATCCTGTGCAGCACTGATGTCCCTATCATCACTGTCTCTACCACTTCAGAAAGAAATAAAGGATTTTAGAGTTGAGGTAATAATTGGGCAATTTTCTGCATTGACCCTAGAGTCAACCCTGCTTATAGATATACAAGAAAAGCAAGATCAAGACCCAGAAATCCAGAAGATCAAGCAGGGGATCCAGGAGGCAGAAAATTCAGAGTTTCGAGTATCAGATAATGGCATCCTCTATCTTGGAGACCGCCTTTGCGTCCCCAATGATGAGGAACTAAGGAAGAATATTTTAGAAGAAGCCCACAGTACCCCGTACTCTATGCATCCTGGTTCTACCAAGATGTACCAAGATTTAAAACAAAGGTTCTGGTGGTCTGGACTCAAGCGAGACGTGGCCAGATATATCAGTACCTGCTTGACCTGCCAGAGAGTCAAAGCAGAACACCAGAGACCAGGAGGAGTTCTGCAGCCTCTTCCCATTCCAGAGTGGAAGTGGGAAGAGATATCCATGGATTTTATCACAGGTCTCCCAAGGACCACCCATGGACACGATGCAATATGGGTGATAGTGGACAGATTGACCAAGTCTGCCCACTTCCTAGCCATCAAGTTATCGCATTCGGTAGAGTAATTAGCACAGCTGTATGTGAAAGAAGTGATCAGGCTTCACGGAGTTCCGAGGTCAATCGTGTCTGACAGAGATGGGCGGTTCATCTCCCATTTTTGGAGGTGTGTTCAGGACGCCCTAGGCACCAGACTTCAGTTCAGCACAGCTTTCCATCCCCAGACAGATGGACAAACAGAGAGAGTAAATCAGATTTTAGAAGACATGCTCAGGGCTTGTGCGTTGGACTTTAAAGGTAGTTGGTGCAAATTTCTGTGCTTAGCTGAGTTTGCCTACAACAATAGCTATCAGGCCACCATCAGGATGGCACCTTATGAGGCATTGTATGGCAGAAAATGCAGATCACCCATATGTTGGCAAGAAGCTGGTGAAAAGAAAGAGACGGAGTCAGGGATAGGCAGCCGGACTGAGCTTGTAGATGAGACCACTCAGGCTATCCAGACGATCCGCCAGAGGATTGAGACTGCCCAAAGTAGACAGAAAAGTTATGCTGACACACGCCGTAGGCCACTTGAATTCCAAGTTGGAGATTCAGTATTTCTCAAGGTCGCTCCTATGAAGGGAGTGATGAGATTTGGCAAAAAGGGCAAGCTGAGTCCTCGCTACATAGGACCCTACAAGATTATAAAGAGAGTTGGGAAGGTAGCCTATGAACTGGACTTACCAGAGGATATGTCAGCTATCCACAGTACATTTCATGTCTCTATGCTAAAGAAGTGTATTCACGATCCCAATCAAGTGATTCAGCCTCAGTCAGTGTAGATCCAAGAAGATCTTAGCTATGAGAGCAGACCGACACAGATAGTGGACAAGGCAGTTAAAAGATTAAGAAACAAAGAAGTGCCACTAGTGAAGGTCATCTGGCAGAATCAAAAGCATGAGGAGGCTACTTGGGAACGTGAGGACAGCATGAGAGAAAGATATCCAGAATTATTCTAAGTTCGAGGATGAACTTTTTATAAGGTATGGGGGATTGTAACGCCCCAAAATTTCCATCTCAAGTCCTTAACGTCCTTGAAATTAGTTAAAAATACTTTAGAAATATTCTAGATATTTTTAGAAATTTTTAGAATATTTTTATAGATTTTTCTGAGTCCGTTTAGTATTTTAAAAAAAAGGAAGAACTTTAAAGGGCAGCAGGGGGTTCGAACTCGCGACCTCCGGAAGAGCCAGCCCTTAAGGGCGCGCGCGTGACCGGCTGGGCTAGGGTATCAAGCACAACAAAAAGTGGAGAGAAATATATTTATAGAGTAGTTACGTTTTTTTTTCATAAAGATAGTATAAATAGATAAGTTAAGAGAGGAAATTGGATTTTTGGTTTTCTCTCTTCCTCACCCTAGCCGCGCGACGCACGGGAATTCTCCCCCTCTCATGCACGCACGCCAACACCAAGCCCTTTCTCCTCTCTTCCAAGGGGCGCCGGCCAAGGAGGGATCAAGGAGAGCGGAGCGTTGCGTTCGTCTCGACGAGGAGAACGCGTAGGCGCGAAGAAATCTCCGAGACTCCGAGTTTCTCCAGAACACCCAACGCCAATTTCGGTCGTAAGTCCAAGATATCAATGTAAGTACTGCTCACTTGCGGTAAGAGGCGGTTTTTCCGCAAGTTTTTCCCGTTAGAAAGTTAAAAATACGACTTTTCCATTAGATTGTGATTTATGCATGTAACCCTAGTTTAATTCATGCTTGTATGAGTTAATTAATTACCCTATATGAGTTTAGGGTCTAAGAAAGCTATAAGAAAAGAAAAGAAGATAAAGATAAGAAAAGAAAAGGCCAAGGCCTTAAGAAATCCCCAAAAGTCAAGACTTAGGGATTTGGGCACACAAGGGGCTCGTTAAAATGCCAAGGCATTTAAAGATAAGAAAGAAAGAAAGAAAGTATTTTATTTTCTAAGGCCAGTACCCGGCGTCCAAGGGCGTCGTTAAAGAAATCCAGGTGTCCAATTCCAAGGTCTTGGCCCTGGTAGACCAAGGTCTGCTCTATTAGGATTGGTGGCTCGCTACCCCAACCTTTTAGGGAACGCGCATAAGATGGTACTTACGTCTTAAGTGGATCCAAGTGAGATATTATTTTCAAGTATATGCTTTAGCAAAGTTTTCTAAAGTTTAAGAAAGTTTTCAAAAAGTTAAAGAGAGATTTAAAGTTAAAGAATTGCTAAAGTTTCAAGTTAAGCCAAGAACAAGTAAGTTAAGACTTATTAGTGCTTTAGTATGCATGTCTTGAGTTATACATGTTTAGTTTTCTTTTAAGCATAAAAGTATCTCATGTGATTTCACATTGTTTGAAAAGCATGTTTGCACATTTCGAGATTTTGTGAGCTAGATAGTACTTACTAAGCTTTATGCTTACTAGTTGCATTTCCTCTTGTTGCAGGTAAAGGTAAAGGCAAGCAATTCTGAAGGAAGGCGACGAGGCGGTGCTGAGTGACGTGTGTGTGGTGGCTGACCTTGGAGAGGTCCTTGGGACAAGATGAATGAAGGACTTATAGTGCATTTATTATAAAGTCTTAGTTTAAGTTAGATCATATAGCATTGATCCAAGTATTTGCGTTTTAGATATTTTGCATGTCATAAAACCATGAGTAAAGATTCCATGTCATTTTATTTAGCATACATATCCTTATGATTGCCTTGGATGAGTATGAGTGTGAGTGGTTTTGAATATTGATACTTGATGGAGCTAATTGATGCATGTGCCAAGATATTGGTAGTTTCCCTTTGAATCAAGTTTTATTGCTTAAACATGCTTAGAAAAGTTGCATACACATTCCACAATGCTTTAGAAATGTTTAGAACATGTGTTTTGGTGTTATGAATGCATAGGAGTGAAGTTTGGTACAAAACTCTAGTTTAAAGTTCATATAGATTTTCATAACTTAATTTCTTCCGCAAAAGTTCTAATTTCGAGTTTATGAAGTTGTTTTGATTGGTTAAAATGTTTAGGAAACTAGTATAGAGTATAGAAATGGTATTTTGTCTTTGTATGGCTTGAAACTATAAGTTTGGTGGACTTTTGAAACAAGGTTTCGAATCTGAATTTTCAGACTTTCAAGCGTGCTAGTCGACTGGTTCAGAACCAGTTGACTGCCCTATCGAACAGTAGCTTCTGTTCGATGCATCAGTCGACTGCCAAGAGGTCAGTCGACTGGTGCCACACCCAGAAACTTTCTGTGGCCGATACCAGTCGACTGGTTAGATGGCAGTCGACTGGTACCATTGCAGTGAAGTTCTACAAGTGAAAAAGAAGTGTGCCATTATATCATGCATGACTATTAGAGTTAGAATATCATCCCTAGATGAATTTAAAAGAAAAAAAAAGAAGTTCCGCATTCTTAGTCGTGCATTAGAGTCAAGAAGTAGATAAAGTAACGACCGTCTAAGGTAGAGAAGGCGGGTCG
>JAGFNQ010004128.1:930937-1250766 GCA_024364735.1 Boesenbergia rotunda | reverse complement strand
GTCTAAGGACCGATCAGGAGCTGAACTTTAATTCAAATTCACTGTCAGACGCTTTGATCGTGTCTGTTTTCTCTATCGATGCTCTGATACATTGCTGATTATGTTTGATATGATTTGCTAAGCTTCTGTTGAAGAGTGCAGGCTTTACAGGGATGGATTTAAACACTCAAGGAGGGTCAAAGGGAGACTTTCCATCGAGTAGGTTTGGATGCTTTCGTTTCTCAGGTCTTAACGGACGCTGCCGCTGCTGGAAGCTAACCTGGGGCTCGACTGGGGCTCAGCTGAGGAGAGGTCAGGGAGTCCAAGAGAGGTCAGGTAGCTAGGCTGTGCAGATGAGCAGCTGGGAGCTGCAGAGGAGCGACTAGCGACAGCAGCAGCAGGTTAAGTGGCTGGCGATGAAGAGAAGAGAAGAAGTCTCTGCGTGCGAGATCTTCGTGCTTTGGCTACAACTGAGAAGTTTGGTTTCTACTACACATATTCTGATCCTTGAAGCAACCTGTGAAGATATTGCATACTTGAGCACTTGGAAGAAGAAACAAGGAGCTTGGCGAGTCCATCAGCAAGAAGACACGAAGAGGGAGTTCTTGCGTGAGATCTGTGCTGAGTGGAGCTCGGTGAGGAGTTCGCTTGTGTTCATCAAAACTTAAGTTTAACTATTAGTGCAAATTGCACCAACAATCTCTCCCTTTTTGATGCAATGACAACCTGGGTTAAAGTTGGAAAATACTAGATAAAGCAATGAGTCCAAAAAAGAATATGCAAATGACATGCTCTAGGATCAGGAATTTTTAATTTTCTAGCTTAACCCTTAAACTCTCCTCCTTTGGCATTCATCAAAACAAAGAAATAATATGTGCGCAAGCATCAGAAATAAAACACGCATTCAAGTAATATGCCACCCAAGTAAAAAAAAATACTTTAAGTATTTTGGGGAAGAAAAAAATTCTTAGCACGCATTTTTAGGATAGGTGAACAATGATTTTAAGGATAAGTGTGTTGGAACTTGGATGACTAGAGAGGGGGGGTGAATATAGTCAGACAGTAATTCTTGTTGTTATTAGGTTTTCTGCACTTCAAGGGTTAGACAGCGGAAGCAAACAACAAAACAGAGTATAGATGTAGAAATGAAAAGCAAACCAAAAACGCAAACAAGGTGAATTTATAAGGTTCGGGAATAACTTGCCCCTACTCCTTGCATGCCCGTGAGGTGGGCGATCCCTTGATCGTCGGCAGATCAAGCCCCAGAAATCCGGATAGAATGCAACCTCCTTCTCGGTGGAGTAACCTCTCCATATCGTTTCAATTATTGTATATGAAACTAAGCACAATGAAACACAAAGGAAGCTTACAGAGCTCCACTCAGCACAGATCTTTCTGTCCATCAGCAAGAAGACCTAGTGGGACTAGGCACACCTAGTGGGACTAGGTGAGGTCCAGGTGGATCAGGGAGATCGCACGCTGGCAAGGTGGAAGTCTACCGAGAGACTAGACCTAATTCGAAGGTTAAGCAAACCTGATTGGGAATCAGGTTAAGTCCTAGTTGGGAGTTAGGCAAGAGAAATCCAAGTTGGTCAAAGGGTTGATCGGACACTTGGTAGAGAAGTCCTAATAGGTCACAGTTAACCAAGATTAGGCAAGGAAACCCTAGACTTGTACACACAAGTTAGGGTTGGGCTCAATCGATTGGGTAATTGATTGGGATTGGTTTCTCAAGAATAGAAGCGTTCTTGATTGATTGGGTGATCGATTAAGGAAGGTGTGAATCGATTGAGTAATCAATTAGGAGAAATAAGTTGCGAGAACAGAAGGTAGTTGAATCGATTGAGCAATCGATTTAGCCTTCTCTTAATCGATTGATCAATCGATTAAGAAGTCCGGTAATCGATTGGGCAATCGATTACAGCAGTATTGCGCAAAAGCACAGAAAGGTGCTGAATCGATTCAGCAATCGATTAAGGTTGTCTTAATCGATTGGCTAATCGATTAGGCTTCAAAAATAGTCGTTGAACGGCTAAGTTTGACGTGATAATTGATCGGGCAATCGATTAGGAAACCCTAGGCGTCAGGTATATAGGGTTTTGCACGCAGGATTAAAGCCAACACTCGCGTAGCTCTTCCTCCTTCTTCATCACCATTTCAAGTGAGGCCTTGGAGCTTAGTGTTGTTGCATTTCCATGGATCAAGAGGCGATTCCAAGCTTAAAGATAGCAAGAAAAGCAAAGAGAGCTAAGTTGTGTAAATCTTATAATATTTCTATTGTATTTGCTTGAGTTTCTTGTTGTATCTTGTGTAAGCTTGTAAGAGGTTTCTCCACCTCAAGAAGGAGGTCTTTCATAGTGTATGAGAGAGTGAGGAGAGTGGATCCTTGGATTAGTCACCTCAATGAGGTGGATACCAAGTAAAATCAAGGTGTTAGCATTGCTCAAGTCTTCGGTCGCAACCAATCATCAATGAGCAAAGATCGGAGCTAATCACCCCTCCTCTAGCTCTCCTACCGATCCTAACAAGTGGTATCAGAGTGTGGTTGCTCTTCTTTGGACTCATCGCCAAGAGAGCAAGAGCTAGAAGAAGAAGAAGGTTTTTGAAGAAATCCTAATTTCAAGAAGCCATCATCAAGAGGGTTAAAATTCAAAAAAAAAAAAAATGGAGTTCGGCTACGATACCCGGGCACCTCCGCCATTCGACAAAGCAAATTTCAATCTTTGGAAGACAAAGATTGAAAATTTCTTCATGATGGAGATAGAGCAATGGTTTGCTCTAATAGAGGGTTTTGAAGCTCCAACAAGTTCAAAAGGAAAGCTCATCAAGAAAAGCAAATGGAATGAAGAGTAAATCAAGAGATGCGAGGCCAACGACAAGGTGACAAGTTATTGGTCAATCTATTGCCAAGCACCATCTTGGATAAAATTGGAGAATTTCAAGATGCCAAAGAGCTTTGGAGCAAATTGGCAAAGCTTCATGAAGATCCCTCCACTGTATAAATCAAGATAAATCCAAAGAGGGAGATTCATCGGATGAAGAGGACTCGGAAGTTGAGAGATGTTCAACATCCGAGGAAATTCAAGAAGCATTAGCTGAGGAGGAAATTCAAGATGCCTCTACCTCCAAGATTGAGGGGGAGCAAAGATCGTTAACTCCAGAAAAAGAAGAAGCCTCAACATCCGGATCAAGTGAAAAGTCATATGTCACCCCTACAAGCAAATGTATAAAAATTTCAATTTGAAAAAATAAAGATCATATCATTTGCTTTGAGTGTAGGGAAAAAGGGCATTACAAGAGTAAGTGTCCTAATTTGGCCAAGAAGAAGGTGCAAGTGACACCTAAGACCAAGGAGAAGCAAAAGGAGGTCGGCCCCTGTAGAACGGAAGGATAAGAAACACATTGTGAGATTCTTATGCAAACAAAAGGGACATTATCGAAACCAATGTCCAAATGGGAAAGATACGACCAAAGCAAAGAGGAGGAGCTCAAATCAAGGGGGAGCCTCCAAGAATAAGATTAAGGTACCATTAGGTAATGATACTTATTTAAATCATGATAATATGCATGTTAGAAATAAATATTATCATTTCAATGTCATTTATCATGAAAATAGGTGGTATGAAAAATATAAGGAGAGCTATAGAGCTTCCATGCTAGGACTACCACATCTAAGGATAGGGAGTAAATTAGAACTTTCCATGGTTGACCTACCCAACACAAGGCCAAGAAGAAAATCACCAAGGTTATATTAGAAAACCAAGCCTTGATGAGGTAATGATTGAAAATCAAGTTTTGATGTCAAAACTTGATAAATTAGAAAAATCCCTTAAGAAAATAGAAAATCTATTTAAGGGATCAAAAATTCAAAACCTAGATTTAGGCAATCAAGGACCCTCTAGGAGCACGAAAGGTTTGGGGTACAAACCTAAAACTATGAATGATGGTCCATCTTATCATAGAGTTCCATATATGTATGAAACTCAATCTAGGTCTAGGAATTAAGTCAAGGTCACAAGGGAAGTCATCCCTAGAGTTGGCCAAGACAAGACTAACATGACTAAGGCTTCGGAGAAGCCTAGAAAAGTCATTAGGAAGGTATCAAGGGAAGTTATCCCTAATGAATACCTAGAATATCTAAGGAGCACCAATAGGTTTTGGGTTCCTAAAAGTGTGTTCGCCACACCCTAGATAGGTCTAGGGAGTGTCACCTCAAATTAGACGGGTAGTTAACCCAACTTTAATGAAGTTGTCACTTTGGGGCATTTTCAAGGAGCTAGTACTCTTGAAAATGAAGAAGTCATTTGTTTACTCTAGGAGGAGTAAAATTGTGTCAAATTATATTTTTGAAAGATTGAACTAAATAAAGTTGGCACAACTGGATTAGAATCCAAAGATATGCCAAGTTGGGGAGTTTCGGCATTATCTTGGAAAGTAGGGGCAAAAGTAGGATAATCAATGACTTAGAGATAAGTTATTGATACTTAGATAGGAAATCTAGGTATTTTCTTTTATGCTACAATGCTATGTTTTGTATGCCCTATCACATGTCATGACATTATAATTCATTATTCATATTTTATTTTGAAAATATTACATGTCATGTCGTACATGCATCATCTAGCTATAATATTTTCTTGTAAAAATCCTCATATGATGCATGTCATAGTCATTATCATGCATTAATTTAATTTTTATTGAAATTAAGAACATTGACATTAATTGGCATTCTAGGTGAATGATCAAATTCTATAATGTCTAGGTAGAAATGCATGAACCCTTAATTTAGGCAGAACATGACTTTCACAACTCACCAAGACCACGAGTTGACTTGTGTGTATTTTGAGACACATTAGAAATAAGTAAGATGTTAGGGTGATGAATAAAACTCAAGGTATTGATTAATGTGCATCCTATTGAGTTTTAGGTTCATCAAAACATGAATGTAAATGAATTCCAATCATTGGGAAAGCTAATGTACAGGTCATGTGCATTTAGCCCAAGGAATATGGTTGGAAATTATTTTTGAAACATATATGAAAACTATCTTAGAAAACCTTGGTGAAGACTATCTTTTGATAGATCTCATCATTGATGAATTGGATACAAAATAGAGTGAAACATTGAAGTATCTCAATGTTTTCTAATTTTGTATAAATCTTTGAAAAAGGGGATTATTTTCATATAAAACTATTTTTACTTGATAGTATATGTCATAAATAATGTCTACACAAAATTTCAGAATTTTTCAAATTTTATAGAATTATTTAGGAGTTTCTGAAATTCAGTCTGAAATTGTTCTCAGAAATCAGAAACTCCCATTCGATCAGGTGATTGATTAGGACAGTAACCAATCGATTGGTGAACCTTTTCTGCAAGCACAGAAGCTCGTGTAATCGATCCGTTGATTGATTAAGGGTCACCGTAATCGATCAGTTGATCGATTAAGACATAGTTTAATCGATTAGGACCCAACACCAATCGATTGACACAACTGAAACTGTCTGCTTTCAGTCAGTTAACCCAATTTTGAGTAACCTAACAATCCCTAGCCCCTTGAAATACTTTTATAAGTATATTTGGGTAAATTTCACTGTGAAATCAAAAAAAGAGATAGTTTGGTGAAAACAATAGCGTTAGAGAGATGTCTTGATTCAAGTTTTTAATCTCAAAATCTCATAACCTCAAGTTGAGATTTCCTAAAGTTTTAGGAACTTAAAAATCATTGTTGGTGCAATGATAAAGGTTTAGGGCATGTTTTGAGGGGGAGGTCTTCCTTGAAAGCATATGTTTAAATTTTTATTTTTGGGATAAGTGAAAGAATAAAGATTGAGAATCTTCATTACGATAAATGCTCAAGATTGAGCATGGGTTCAAATGAAAGGTATGTGACTTTCATTAGGCATGTCTTTGACCACATAGACTCTCAGGGAGAGTTTTTGATGTATATCAAAGGGGGAGAAGATTGAAAGACTAATAGGGATTAGTTTTTCTCAAACATATTGTTAAACATCAAAAAGTGGGAGATTGTTGGTGCAATCTTTGTTAGGTCAGGGTTGACCTAGTTTGACTAGGCTCGGGTGAGCTTATGTCTGGTAAGCTTGGTAAGCTTAAGGTTGGATGTTTTGATGTTTGATAATGATGTTTGAATATTGTATGATGGTTGAATATCGTGTGAGTCAAGTGAGTCAAGGTTGACTGAGACTCGATTGGAAAAGACTAGTGGGACTAGGCACACCTAGTGAACTAGGTGAAGTCCAGATGGATCGGGGAGATCGCACGCTGGCATGGGAGAAGACCTGGTGGGACTAGGCACACCTAGTGGGACTAGGTGAAGTCCAGTGGATCGTGGAGATCGCACACTGGCATGGGAGAAGACCTAGTAGGACTAGGTGAGGTCTAGGTGGATCAGGGAGATCGCACGCTGGCAAGGTGGAAGTCTACCGAGAGACTACACCTAACTCGAGGGTTAGGCAAACTTGATTGGGAATCAGGTTAAGTCCTAGTTGGGAGCTAAGCAAGAGAAATCCAAGTTGGTCAAAGGGTTGATCGGATACTTGGTAGAAAAGTCCTAATAGGTCACGGTTGACCAAGATTAGGCAAGGAAACCCTAGACTTGTACACACAAGTTAGGGTTGGCCTCAATCGATTGGGGTTGGTTTCTCGCGAACAGAAGCGTTCTTGATCGATTGGGTGATCGATTAAGGAAGGTGTGAATCGATTAGGAGAAATAAGTTGCGAGAACAGAAGCTGGTTGAATCGATTCAGCCTTCTCTTAATCGATTGATCAATCGATTAAGTCCGATAATCGATTGGACAATCGATTACAACAGTATTGCGCAAAAGCACAGAAAAGTGCTGAATCAATTCTGCAATCGATTAAAGTTGTCTTAATCGATTAGGCTTCAAAAAATAGTCGTTAAACGACAAAGTCAGACATGGTAATCTAGCGGGCAATCGATTAGGGAACCCTAGGTGTCAGGTATATAGGGTTTTGCACGCATAGGATCCCTTTGATTGACAACTTAGATCAAGTGAGATGAATAAGGACAACTAAATTCAAAATTCAAAATTCAAAATTTCAAATTCCTTAAGTCCTTTTTATGTTGTTCAAAATTCAAAATTTTCAATTCCTTAAATCTTTTAAATTCCTTAACTTTTTCAAAATTTCAAGTCTTCAAATTTCTTAAGGTTTTTCAAAATTCAAATTCTCCTAAGCGTTTTAAAAATTCAAACTTTTAAACTTCTTAAGTGTTTTTTAGGGCTTCAAATTTCTTAAGTTTTTTTAAATCATTCTTTTAACTCATTCAAAACTTAAACTAAATTCTAAAAAATCTCCTAACTGTAGGAAAACAAGTGGATTATCGACAGTGGGTGCTCCAGACACATGACTGGGGATCCCACCAAGTTTACAAAACTCAAGTACAAAAGTCTAGGGACCGTTGCGTTTGGAAACAACGGTAAACTTAAGGTAATTGGCCTAGGTAACATTGAACTTGAGTCTGATTTTATAATTAAAAATGTCTTACTTGTTGAAAGTCTCGGACGGCTCGACTGAGGTATACTTAGATTCAATTAATAAATTTTTTTTTAAGATTATCTCTGTTTTAAATAAAAATTTGTTTGCATCTGAATCTAGAAATGACCAGCTCCTTAAGGAAAATCAAGACCTTAAGGAGCAATTAATTAATACCAAAACCTTAACTGAATCAACTCAAAATGAAAGAACAATTGAACTTGAAAATGATAACTCCACCCTAAAGGGTGAAGTTCAAAACCTTAAGGACTTACTAACAACTTTTACAACCCGGTCCAAGAATCTTGACCTTATTCTTGGATCTCAAAAGGGCGTGTACAATAAATATAGGATAAGATATAAATCAGGATCGACCCAAAAATCTTTTATCTCATTTGTCCACCCACGTGAAAATCGACGAAAAGCGTGGGTCCCGAAAGCTTACCTAACAAAGCAAGTAGGGCAGAACCAATACTATGTCCCCAAGAAGGACATTCATTACATTGATCCTAAACACCCTACCTATAATTTAGGGGTAGGCACCAAATTAGTTGGCACCTCAAAGTCACCCTTTACTCGTCTGGGTACCTAGGACTAGTTTCAAAAGTTAGTCTGACACTTGACCTACTCAGTACCAGGGTAGGGTGAGCTGATAATACGTTAGGGAAGCTGATCTAAGGAGTCAGGTAGGGGAAGGCGTCCTTTATTTGGTCTTCTTAGCCCAATGAAACTAGCCGAAGCTACCTCGCCACATCCTAGACTAGTTAGACTAAGGAGTTTCAATAGGTAGGTTAAAAGTACAACTTCCTTAAGCGGTTTTGCCTAGAAAGTGGTTGTTGATCCAATAAGGCTTCGGTCAAAGAAGACCTCTATGCCTCGCCACGACCTGGAAACCAATTATGGAAGTATACTTTTAAACTGCTTCTTGTCAAACCTGAATCTAACAGAGGTCAGATTAACTTTTATAAAACAAACTCAAACTTATCTCACACAAATCATAGGATCCCTTTGATTGATAACTTAGATCAAGTGAGATGAATAAGGACAACTAAATTCAAAATTCAAAATTTCAAATTCCTTAAGTCCTTTTTAAGTTGTTCAAAATTCAAAAATTTCAATTTCTTAAATCTTTTAAATTCCTTAACTTTTTCAAAATTTCAAGTCTTCAAATTTCTTAAGATTTTTCAAAATTCAAATTCTCCTAAGCGTTTTAAAAATTCAAACTTTTAAACTTCTTAAGTTTTTTTTGGAGGTTCAAATTTCTTAAGTTTCTTTAAATTATTCCTTTAACTCATTCAAAACTTAAACTAAATTCTAAAAAATCTCCTAACTGTAGGAAAACAAGTGGATTATCGACAGTGGGTGCTCCAGACACATGATTGGGGATCCCACCAAGTTTACAAAACTCAAGTACAAAAGTCTAGGGACCGTTGCGTTTGGAAACAACGGTAAACTTAAGGTAATTGGCCTAGGTAATCGAACTTGAGTCTGATTTTATAATTAAAAATGTCTTACTTGTTGAAAACTTTCACTTCAATTTACTAAGTATCAGCCAATTGTGTGACACTGGGTATAAGGTTAGGTTCTTGTCCAATGAATGTCTGATCAAACCCACTGACAACCCAAACATCACACTTAGAGGACATAGACACAATAACATCTATGAAATTAGGTTAACCCGTCCCCTGGCAAATTGTCTTTTAACACATAAGGAAGACGTTTATGTAGGACAACCCCCTGGTTTTGAAAGCTTAGAACACCCTGACTATGTCTTTAAACTTAAAAAAGCCCTGTATGGACTTAAGCAAGCCCCTAGGGCCTGGTATGAAAGACTGTCTAACCACTTAGTATCTAAAGATTTTAACCAAGGCAAAATTGACCCAACACTATTTGTTAAAACCATAAAAACTGATATTTTTATAGCTCAAGTATATGTAGATGATATAATATTTGACTCAACTAACTCAAATTTTTTGCAAGATTTTATAACCGTAATGGAAAATGAATTTGAAATGAGTTTAGTAGGCCAATTAACTTTCTTTTTAGGGCTACAAATAAAACAGACTAGTGAGGGTACTTTTTATTGATGCAGTCTGACCCTGATTGTTATTTTGGTGTTGACACCGATTTTAGTTTAGGTTGATGAGATGATTGGGATTAAGTCCTGGTCGTGGACTAGGCATACCTAGTGGGACTAGGTTTGATGAAAGTCTGGCTTGGAGGGTCAGGTCCAAGCTTGAGAAGCTGGGTTGGTGAAAAGACCTAGCTTGGAGGGCTAGGTGTGAAAAGTCCTAACCTGGAGGGTTAGGTGTGGAAAAGTCCTAGCTTGGAGGGCTAGGTGTGAAAAGTCCTAACCTGGAGGGTTAGGTGTGAAAAATCCTAGCTTGGAGGACTAAGTGGAGAAAATCCTAACTTGGAGGGTTAGGTGTGGAAAAGTCCTAGCTTGGAGGGCTAGGTGGATTAAATCCTAACTTGGAGGGTTAGGTGTGGAAAAGTCCTAGCTTGGAGGGCTAGGTGTGGAAATTCCTAACTCAGAGGGTTAGGTGATTGGAAATCCCGGTGAGTGAAGCCGAGTCCTGGTGAGTGAAGCCAGGTTGACTAAAGTCCTGGTGAGTGAAGCTGGGCACGGAGTCTTGGTCCGAGGGACTGAGCACGAGTCAGGGGAGGCTGGGAGTCAGTTCTCTTGACTGAGAGTGGGTTTGGCCTAGCCTGGATTGGTCTAGTGACCGATCAGGGAAGTTGGCACGCAGTTCCCTCATGGATCGGTCTAGTGACCGATCCAGCGATGTTTGATCGGTCTGGTGACCGATCAGGGAACATACGGTGACTTTGGCAAACCTGCTGATCGGCTCCTGATCGGTCTGGTGACTGATCAGGGAGCATACAGTGAGTTTGAAAAACTTTCTGTGCGGCTCCTGATCAGTCTGGTGATCGATCAGGGTTACTATTCAGATCGTTCTGGTGAACGATCAAATGTCGCGAGTTCCTCACTATGACCGATAAGAATGGAGCCTGATTGGTCTGAGCATGTCCTAATCAGTCTGGTGACCGATCAGGAGGTTTGGACTGTGAAGCTGGGAAATCTCCCTTCAAAGGGGTGGATCGGTCTGGTGACCGATCCACGACTTGGGATCGGTCTGGTGATCGGTCCCGGAGAAGTCACGATTTCTGATTATGCGTTGGGGACCGATCAGGATGGAGCCTGATCGATCTGAACCCAGCCTGATCGGTCTGGTGACCGATCAGGAGTCACTATGATCGGTCTGGTGACCGATCAGTAGCTGGCAGCTTTAATTCAAAAACGTTGTCAAAGCTCTGATTTCGTCTGTTTCTCTGCTGATTCACTACTGATTTCTGCTCCTAACTACTGATTGTTGATACTCTGTTGATTTGCTGAGCTAATGAGCTGCTAAGTGTGCAGGTAACTCAGGTTTACTTCAAGGGAGTCAAACTGAGGATTTTGCTACGTCAGTTTGGGCAGGTTTCCATCTCAGGTTGCAACGGATGCTGGCGCTGCTGGAGCTGCTGACTGGAGCTCGTCTGAGGGAAGCTCTGGGAGTCCAGGAGAGCTCAGTGGTAGGTGAGCAGTTGCAGGTGAGCAGCTGGGAGCTGCAGAGAGGTGGCTGTGACCTGGCGATCAGTGGGAGAGGCTTAAGGGCTTGGTAGCGATGAAGCCTCAATAACACTGGATCAATTCTTGCGACATCTCTGGTTTTGCTCTTGCAACAACTCTGATCTGTTGAGCATCACTCTGAATTTTGAAGCAACTTGCTGTTACTTGAGCACTTGGGAAGAAGAAACAAGAAGCTTGGCGAGTCTATCAGCAAGAAGACACGAAGAAGGGAGTTCTTGCGTGAGATCTGTGCTGAGTGGAGCTCGGTGAAGAGTTTGCTTGTGTTCTTGAGGTTCTAAGTGCTCAGTAAGATTTCTTCTTGTGTTTCCTGTACTTAATACTTCATTCATCTTGAAATGCTGTGGAGAGGTTACTCCACCGAGAAGGAGGTTGCTTTCTATCTGGATTTTCCGGGGCTTGATCTGCCGACGATCAAGGGATCGCCCACCTTAATGGCACGCCAAGGAGTAGGGGCAAGTTATCCCCGAACCTTGTAAATCCTCTTTGTTAGCGTTTGTAGTTTGTTTTTCATTTCAGCAGTTATACTTTGTTCTTGCTTCCGCTGTGCTACTAACCCTAACTGCAGAGAAGTGAAAAGAGAAAGCGATTTTTGTGTCTGGCTACATTCACCCCCCCCCCCTCTCTAGCCATCCAAGTTCCAACAAGTGGTAATAGAGCTTGGGGCTCTGTTCAAGCGGATTAACAACTGAGAGTCAACTACAATGGCGTTGAGAGAAGGTTTTAGTACCACTCGACCTCCCTTCTTCAATGGAGCAGATTTTCAATATTGGAGATCGAAGATGGAGTATTATCTAAAGATGGACATCAACACATGGTTCGCTGTGAAGGACGGTTTCTCTCCTCCAAGGATGATGAAGGAAAAGAATTGGAATCTTGGCGTTGGACGGCTGAGCAAACTCAGAAAAGTGAAGACGACGCGAAGGCGGTGGTGACTTTGCAATGTGGAATGAACAAGGATCAACTCATCAAGGTTTGTCCCTTTACAAGTGCAAAGGATTTGTGGAATAAACTCATTGAACTCCATGAGGGAACCCGAGACTCGAGAATCGCCAAGAGGGATTTGTTCCTCAACCAACTCCAAAACCTCTCCATGAAGGAGAGTGAAACGGTAAGCGAATTTCATAGCCGGTTCAAGGAAGTCCTCAACGGTCTTCATTCTATTGACGAAAAGGTCGAGAACCGCGACCTTGTAAGGTATGTGTTAAAAGTTTTCCCAAGGAATGCTTTGTGGTCATTCATGGTGGATGCCTACAAAGTTTCTAAGGATTTATCGAATGTAAAGTTAGATGACTTATTTTGTGAAATGGAGCTACATGAGATGGCTAACAAAGGCCCCAAGGAGAAGGGGATTGCTTTAGTTGCAGGGGAAAGGACCAACAAGAAGAAAAAGGAGAAGAAGAAGGAGAAGGAAGTCTCTTCATCTTCATCTTCATCCGAGTCCGAATCCGATTCCGAGGAGGATGACAGTGGGTCTTCTTCCTCCGAGATGGCAAATTTTGTTAGAAGGATAATGAGAAAGAGTCGGTGCTTCAAGGGTAAAGGTAACCCTAGTGAAGTTAAGATTGATAAATCTAATATTACTTGCTATGAGTGTAGCAAGAAAGGGCACTTCAAGAAGGACTGCTCAAAGCTCAAGAAGTAGGAGGATAAATCCAAGAAGAAGAAGAAGGCCTTGAAGGCCACATGGGATGAATCCTCCTCAAGTTCATCCGAAGAGGAGAAGGATGAGAAGAGTACACGCCATGTGACACTCATGGCAATGGGAGAGGAGAGCAGTGATGAATCGAGTGACTCATCAAACGCGGCTTCATCGGATGATGAAGAGGTAATTACTCCCGAACTCGATAAATGTTATAGAACAATTGCATGCTTAACCGATTTGTTGAAAAAGTCAAAAAATAATGTTAAATCATTGAAAGTAGAGGTTGAACATTTGAAATCCTCTAAGGATGAGGATGTTGATGATTTACATGTAGAAATGTTAGAGGATGAAAATAAATCTTTGAAGAGTGATGTTGAGAGACTCAAGAGTGTTCTTAAGAAATTCTCAATAAGCTCAAAGACTTTAGATATGATTTTGAATGCCCAAAGGGCAGTCTACAATAGGGCCAGTATTGGTTACCGACCCAAAGAACCATCATTTGTGTCCTTAATATCTAGGACTGATGTTAGACAATCTAAGATACCTAGGGTTCAAAGGAAAGTAATCAAGGCATGAGTGTCTAAGTCTTGCTTAGTAGGTGCTTTAAGTCCCAAGATTTGGGTACCTAAATCTTCTATTTTTCGAATTGTGTAGGTTGTGATTGAGGGGGAGCATCTATCAACTTGGTTCGTTGAAAGTGGGTGCTCCAAACATATGACCGGTGATAGATCCTTATTCACTACATTTCAAAGAAAAAGTAGAGGTAATGTTTCCTTTGGTAACAATGGTAGTCTTAAGGTTATAGGAGTAGGAGACATTTAAATATCCGAATGTCTTAGAATTAAGAATGTCCTTATAGTCAAGGGGATAACATTTAATCTCCTAAGTGTCAGTCAATTGTGTGATGCGGGTTACACAATTGATTTCAAATCAAGTCAATGTTTAGTTAGACAACATGACACATTTGACACGGTACTAGTAGGCACAAGGATAGATAACATTTATCAAGTTTCATTTAAAAGTGCTACTAATGCTTTTGTTAAGTGTTTCATGTCAAGAGAAGATGAGTCTAACCTTTGGCACCGGAGACTAGCACATGTGAACATGAAGAATATCCGGAAATTGACCAATAAGGGATTAGTTCGTGGCTTACCAAGCATCAAGTACGAAAAGGACAAACTTTATGATGCATGTCAAATGGGTAAGCAAACAAAATCTGCACATAAAGGTAAAAACACTGTAAGTACTTCTACTGCATTGGATTTACTTCACATGGACTTGTTTGATTGTAGTACAATCATATCCTTGAATGGTAGTAGAGATTGTTTTGTTATCATTGATGATTTTACTAGATATACATGGACCTATTTTCTAAAGTATAAGGATCAAACTTTAGATGTGTTTATTTCATTCTGTAGGAGAGTTGAAAATGAAAAATCATCAACCATTAAAACAATAAGGAGTGATCATGGAGGTGAATTCCAAAATCAAAGATTTTTAGAGTTTTGTCAAGATAGAGGGTATAGGCATGAGTTCTCCACTCTTAGAACACCACAACAAAATGGTATTGTAGAGAGGAAGAACCGAGTCCTACAAGAGGTTGCTCGAAGCATGCTCAATGAGTACTCACTACCGGGGTACTTGTGGGCGGAAGCTGTAAACACAGCTTGCTATGTGCAAAATCGAGTCCTCATTCACAGATTTCTAGGAAAGACTCCTCATGAACTTTGGTTTGGAAAACCACCTACGGTTAAACATCTTAGGGTGTTTGGTTGTAAGGTGTTCATTCTAAACACCAAGGACCATCTTGGAAAGTTCACAGCAAAAGCTGATGAAGGGATACTGGTCGGGTACTCCCTAGTCAGCAAAGCTTACAGAGTCTACAACAAGAAATCTAGATTGGTTGAAGAGTCTTCTGATGTTGTCTTTGAAGAAATTCCCAAAGTAAATGATCAATCAGAAGATGTTGAAGGAGCTCAATTCGAACTCAGGCAACTGGGTTTGGATGAAAGTCCAAATGTTGTAGATGGTGGTGATGAGTCTGATGACGGTGAGCCTAGACAACTTATAGATCAGCCGGATCCTGAGGCTGAGCTTGTGTCTAGTGACACCATTCAAGAAGCACCACCAACACCAAGGACAACTAGGTTAGCCTCTAGTCATCCCCAAGACCAAATTGTTGGAGACATCCATCATGGGGTTAGGACTAGATCATTCTTCAGGAATGAGGCTAATGAAGTTGCCCTAATTTCCGAAATTGAATCTAGAAAAATTGACGAAGCATTAAATGATCCCGATTGGATCATTGCCATGCAAGATGAACTAGGTCAATTCGAAAGAAGTCAAGTTTGGGACTTAGTCCCTAGACCTAAGAAGACCACCATTATTGGAACCAAATGGGTCTTCAAAAATAAATTGAACCATAAGGGAGAAATCATAAGAAACAAGGCACGCTTAGTAGCCAAGGGCTACAGTCAAGTCGAAGGCCTTGATTACGATGAGACCTATGCTCCCGTGGCACGATTAGAGTCCATCCGATTGATGCTTGCATTTGCAGCACATCGTGGTTTCAAGCTATATCAAATGGATGTCAAATCGGCCTTTCTAAATGGTTTAATAAGAGAAGAGGTCTATGTCGAACAACCTCCGGGTTTGAGAGTACCGAATTCCCAAACCACGTGTTCAAGCTCAAGAAGGCGCTCTATGGCCTTAAACAAGCACCCCGAGCTTGGTATGAGCGGTTATCGACATTCCTCATTGAAAAAGGTTTTGTGAGAGGACAAATAGACCCTACACTATTTCTACGAAGAGATGGTGATAATATATTTGTAGCCCAAGTGTATGTCGATGACATAATTTGTGGCTCAAACAATAAGGGCTATTTGAATGAATTCATTGGACACATGGTGAGTGAATTTGAAATGAGTCTAGTGGGAGAGTTGACTTTCTTCCTTGGACTTGAAATCAAGCAAACTCGTGATGGAATCCATGTGCACCAATCAAAGTACACACAAGAGATGCTCTGAAAATTTAACATGAGTGATTCGAAGGAAGTTACCACTCACATGGCTACAAACACAAGATTAGACAATGATGAGAGTGGTAAACCTGTTGACCTAACTCAATACCGGAGCATGATAGGTAGTTTGCTATACCTCACAGCCAGTCGACCTGATATACTTTTTGCTGTGGGTATGTGCGCTAGGTATCAAGTCTGTGCCAAGGAACCTCATTTAATTACTGTTAAGAGAATTTTGAGATACTTGAAGGGCACAATTGGAGTTGGTCTATGGTACCCCCGTACCGAGTCGTTTGACCTAATTGGCTATACCGATTCCGACTATGCTGGGTGCAAGTTGGATCGGAAGAGCACAAGTGGGGGCTGCCAATTCTTAGGTTCATCTCTAGTTAGTTGGTCAAGTCGAAAGCAACATTGTGTTTCTCTCTCCACGATCGAGGCAGAATATATCGCCATGGGAGTGAGCGTATCACAATTGTTGTGGATGATTCATACATTGGAGGACTATGGATTAAGCTACAAGGTGTGGAAGTGTTGTGTGACAACATTAGCACAATCAACCTAACCAAGAATCCAGTCCATCATTTTAGGACAAAGCATATTGAAGTGTGTCACCACTTCATTAAGGATCATGTTGCTAGAGGAGATATTGTACTCTCACATGTAGAGTCCAAATCGAACCTAGCGGACATTTTCACTAAACCACTCCTCGAGAATGAGTTTAGCTTCTTACGAAGGGAATTGGGAATGTGTTGCGCTTCATAGGGTTAAAAAGCATTCAAAACCCTTCATGATTAATTCAAATTGTTAAGGGAACAATTATTGGGTAACTTGGGGACATCTCACACAAACTATAAGGTTCAACAAAATATTTTTGTTTGCTAGATATGGGGTGAGATGCTAGGATCAACCTAATTACTCAAAATGTCAATGCATCCCTTGAGAAATTAGGTTGACGAGACAATAATCACTACGGTGACCAAGTATGGGGAAAACCAATGCATAACATATGTATATTTGGCTCCATGTTCATACTTGGACATTCCAATCAAGGAAACTTGATTGGAGACTTTATATTGATACAAGCTTGGATGAAAATTGATTGAATGTTTGTGTTTGAGTTTGCCTTCACTTTGGTGAAGCAAATTGATTACTAGACCCATAAGGACCTTTGATCTTTGTTAAAGGATCAATTATAGACAAGGGATCACTTCCAAGATCGATAATTTTCATCAGATCTTATCAGAAATCGATAGGGAGTCTGAAATTGAAATTTCAGATCGTATCAGGAAAAATCAGGGAGCCTGATCGGTCACCGGACCGATCAGGAGAATGTCTGATTGGTCCAACTGACCGATCCAGCCAAATTGCGATACCCCTCTGCAATCTCTCTATGTTGGCCTAGATCGGTCCACAGACCGATCTGACTCACTGTGTGGATCGGTCCACAGACCGATCAGGAGGCTCATAGAAAATTTCGAAAATCCACTATTCGCTTCCTGATCGATCAGCCGATCGATCAGGAGCATGCCTGATCGGTCACCCGACCGATCAGGACCAGGCCAGACCGTTCAGGATGCATCCTGATCGGTCTGGGCGCTCCCAGATCGAACGGTGATCCGTTCGATCACATTAAATTGCGGTTGGTGGACCGATCCACCAACCTATTAACTCATCCTAAACCTTACATCTCAGAACTCTAGCGTTGAAACTCTCCTCTTGCGCGTGCGATCTACTTGCTATGCGTGAGTTCTCCCTGTGATCCTTCCTCTTGCGCGTGAGTTCCTCTTCTCCCTGCTGTGCGTGGGGTTGTTTCTCTTCTGCGCTGCTGGGAGTTCCTCCGTTCTTTCTCGCGAAGCATCACTTGTGCGCGTGCGATTTTCAACGCAACTCAACCGGGTGGTTCCTCACAACCAACTCAACAATGGCACCTAAGTAAGGGTTTCCTACTTTCATCTTGTTGATTACTTCAAATATCATGATAGTTGGTGAACTAACCTTGATGTTTGATTTTGGGGTTTTATTTTGGTGTGTGCCGTGTGTATCTTACCCATATGATCAAATCTTTCTATCATGTGATTCTTGACCAAATCTTACATGATCGTTCGTGTGTATTCACTTGTTTTTCTGTCATGACTTCGTTCTTGCCATGATCTTCACTGTGATTGATCAATTCATTGTATCATGATTTAATCGATCCCATTTTTATACCGTGACCTTATCATGACCTTACCCTACTGATTAAACCAAATTATGTGTCTTGATCTTGTGATCATTATTTTGATTGACTTGCACTCTTATTCCATCCTTTAGAAAATCAACTAAGGGCAAGGAACCCACTGACGGGTCCTCCAAGTGCAAAGGCCCTTCATCATCTACCCCTTCTCGAAGGCCTCAGCCATCTTCGAGTTCCCGTTTCCCTAACGCTGCTTGTGAGCAAGCATTTCAGTCCCGGACCTTCAAGTTGCTTCCTTATAGGTCCATTGATGGACCTTTCCTGACTGAGCATTGTCCCTCCATTGTGGAAGTGATTATCTTCTACAACCTCGGCTTTCTCCTTTCCCTTGAGCAGACAATCAACTATGATCTCGTGTCTGAATTATACAATAACTTGCAACAAGGACCTCAAGAGGTTTTGAATTCACGACCCGGGTAGCGAAGAGGAACCTTGATTTTTCCTATGACATCTTGGCAGAGTATCTTGGCGCTCATCGATCGCCGAACTTTTATTCTATCTACGCAGAGCTTCCTGACCCTTTATTGCCTCCATTTGCGGACGTCACCCCCGATGACATATATCAGCACTTCTTTGGCCATCCTCGATCAGCCGGCCTTGATGAGTTAGGGCCTAACTTTCCGACCTTGGTGACCCTCCGTCTTTCCCCTACTGATTATGTCCTGTTCAAGATAATCACCAACTGCATTTTGCCGATCACCTCAAAACCCTTAACTGAGATCCGACCTTACCACTGCTTGATGCTCTATGGCATGCATCACCATCTTGACTTTGACATTATGGAGAGCATTTTTCAGTCGATCATTTCCTATCGAGAGCCCAGTCGTCGCACTGTGTATATGCCGTTTGGTTACGTCATCATTGACTGGCTTATGTCAGTAGGTATTGATGTAACCAAGGGCAGGACAGTGCCCATGGTTAGACAAGATTGTCGACTTGGCAGGCGGGCGTGTGCCAAGTCTGGCATCATCATCAGAGATCAGGATCGGGCTCTTGTGTGGAAGGACGGGCGGGGTCTTGGAGAGCTACCTAGGGGCGCACACATTCAGGCACCTGCAGATGTTGCTGCTCAGCAGGAGGCGCCCATACCAGCAGCGGATTATGATTATGAGCCAGATCTAGACCTGAGCTAGCAGATTTCAGAGCTTGATCGGACCATCCAGCATGATCTTCATTTAAGCGAGCTCTTGCGAGAGGAGGTCCGGTCTGGGTTCCAGGTTTTCGACCGCAGACTGCTGACGATCGAGTCTGACGTCTCTGGGGTCCGCTCCAGGCAGGAGACATGGCATGAGGAGTGGCGCAGTTGGGCAGCTGGTCATCTATACCAGCCTTCATCTACTGGAGCTGCACCCTCCAGCAGTACTGCCCCGGGGTCCTTCGTACCTGATGATGACACGATTGATGATCCTATGCAGGCTGACCCCCCGGTCGACGATTGATTGTGGATGTACTCTGCCTCTGCCCGTGACTTGACTATTTGACTATTTGGATTGTATGACTTTATGGTTGTATGCCTATGATATGACTTTTATGGCTTTGTGCAATGTTCGACTTGACTTTGATGCTATGTGATGCATCTGACGCTATGATTGATTTTCATATTTGACTTACTATATTATGCTTATTGTTAGTTTATATGATTGTTCATATGACTGCTATCATCATGTATGCCTTGCTATACTATGCATTGCTATGCTTATTCTTATTCCATGTTCATATGATACATATGATTGTTTTGTCATGCTTTATATTTGTCATATGTTTTCATATGCTTTCAAAATTCAATCATACCTTTGTTGTTTTGGGATAACCCCTAGGATTAAGGGAGAGATTTTGTTTTTAAACTTAACAACCCCTCTAGACCCTTTTCGGTGTTTGACAAAGGGGGAGAGTGAGGTTGGTTAAGTTTAGGACGATAACTATTGTAGGGGGAGGATCATGATTCCCCTATGAGTGTGAAATTTGCAATTATTGATTTTAAATCCCTAAACTTAAAATCGGGTTGTCAAACAACAAAAAGGGGGAGATTGTTGATGCAGTCTGACCCTGATTGTTGTTTTGGTGTTGACACCGATTTTAGTTTAGGTTGATGAGATGATTGAGATTAAGTCCTGGTCGTGGACTAGGCATACCTAGTGGGACTAGGTTTGATGAAATCCTGGCTTGGAGGGTCAGGTCCTAGCTTGAGAAGCTGGGACGGTGAAAAGTCCTAGCTTGGAGGGCTAGGTGTGAAAAGTCCTAACCTGGAGGGTTAGGTGTGGAAAGGTCCTAGCTTGAAGGGCTAGGTGTGAAAAGTCCTAACCTGGAGGGTTAGGTGTGAAAAGTCCTAGCTTGGAGGGCTAGGTGGATACAATCCTAACTTGGAGGGTTAGGTGTGGAAAAGTCCTAGCTTGGAGGGCTAGGTGGATGAAATCCTAACTTGGAGGGTTAGGTGTGGAAAAGTCCTAGCTTGGAGGGCTAGGTGTGGATATTCCTAACTCGGAGGGTTAGGTGATTGGAAATCCCGGTGAGTGAAGCCGGGTCCTGGTGAGTGAAGCCAGGTTGACTGAAGTCCTGGTGAGTGAAGCTGGGCACGGAGTCTTGGTCCGAGGGACTGAGCACGAGTCAGGGGAGGCTGGGAGTCAGTTCTCTTGACTGAGAGTGGGTTTGGCCTAGCCTGGATCGGTCTAGTGACCGATCAGGGAAGTTGGCACGGAGTTCCCTCGTGGATCGGTCTGGTGACCGATCCAGCGATGTCTGATCGGTCTGGTGACCGATCAGGGAACATACGGTGACTTTGGCAAACCTGCTGATCGGCTCCTGATCGGTCCTGATCGGTCTGGTGACCGATCAGGGAGCATACAGTGAGTTTGGAAAACTTTCTGTCCGGCTCCTGATCGGTCTGGTGACCAATCAGGGAGCATACAGTGAGTTTGGAAAACTTTCTGTGCGACTCCTGATCGGTCTGGTGACCGATCAGGGTTACTATTCAGATTATTCTGATGAACGATCAAATGTCGCGAGCTCCTCACTATGACCGATCAGGATGGAGCTTGATCGGTCTGAGCATGTCCTGATCGGTCTGGTGACCGATCAGGAGGTTTGGACTGCGAAGCTGGGAAATCACCCTGCAAAGAGGTGGATCGGTCTGGTGACCGATCCACGACTTGGGATCGGTCTGGTGATCGGTCCCGGAGAAGTCACGATTTCTGATTACGCGTTGGGGACCAATCAGGATGGAGCTGATCGGTCTGAACCCAGCCTGATCAGTCTGGTGACCGATCAGGAGTCACTCCCCTCTCTAGCCATCCAAGTTCCAACACTTTTGTCTATCAACAAAAATACACTAAAGAACTACTTAGAAAATTTGGAATGGATAGTGCAAAAGAAATTAAAACACCTATGGCTACCAATCAAACTGTAGATAGTGACCCAAATAGTAAAACTGTTGACCTTAAATATTATAGAAGTGCTATAGGCAGCTTACTTTACCTGACTGTAAGTCGACCTGACATTCTCTTTGCAGTTAGTATGTGTGCTAGGTATCAAACATATGCTAAAGAGTCACATCTAACCCTAGTTAAAAGAATATTTAGGTACCTTATAGGGACAGAAAGTTTAGGAATTTGGTATCCTAGAACAGCCTAATTTGACCTTATTGGATTTTCTGATTCAGATTATGCTGGTTGTAAATTAGATATGAAAAGTACCAGTGGTGGATGCCAACTTCTAGGGCCCTCACTAGTTAGTTGGTTCAGTAGAAAACAGCACTGTGTTGCCCTATCCACCACTGAAGTTGAGTACATAGCCATGGGTGAGTGTGTAGCCCAATTACTTTGGATGACGCATACGTTAAAAGACTTTAACTTAGATTTTAAGAAAGTCAAAATCTTTATAGATAATCTAAGTTCAATTAATCTAACCAAAAACCCAGTCCACCACTCTAGGATCAAACATATAGAAATTAAACATCATTTTGTCAGAGATCATATTAATAAAGGAGAAATTGAACTTAACCATGTTGAATCTAAGGCTAACCTAGCCGATATATTTACTAAACCACTCCCTGAATCTGAATTTAGTAACTTAAGAAGGTTAATAGGAATGTGTGTTATAGACTAGAACTGACCTGATCACACTTACTTTTTTTGAACAATCAACTCGCATATTCTGTTTGACCATTAGCTTAATTACTTTGATTCTTGGTTTAATTAGCTTAATTTTAGTATTTCAAACTTGCATTTAAAAAAAAAATTGGTGGACTTAGCCTAAGTTTGACCCCTAAAACTGCATGAACCTATAGATTTAGGTAGCCGTATCTCACAAAACACATTAAGGATAACTTGTTTGTGCTTGCAAAACATAGAACGATTGTGAGATGCATAGGACTTTGCCTGGACTTCAGAATGCTTAAGTCTGTGCATTGCAGTAAGTCTGGGCGTAAAATACCCACATTACAGTGATCAAGTCAAGTAGTCGTGAATTAAAATCTGAGCTAGACATTATTACATGACTTGACTAACCCAGTGAACACTACTATCATCTAGATAGTTAGCTAGTAACTAAGGGTAGACACCTAAAAATGGCTAAAATTCTTACTTGGTTCAAAGGGAGCATGAGTTAAAATCTTTCGCTTTTTGTGCTCTTTCGAATATGTTAGAAAATAAATTATTTTTGAAAATGTTGGTTCACCTTGTTGATGCAGTCTGACCCTGATTGTTGTTTTGGTGTTGACACCAATTTAAGTTTGATTTCAGTCTGGTTGAATTCGGATTAAGTCTAGGTGGATCGGGAGATCGCATGTTGGCAGTAGAAAAGACCTAGTGGGACTAGGCATACCTAGTGGGACTAGGTGATGTGGAAAAGTCCTAGCTTGGAGGGCTAGGTGTGAAAAGTCCTAACTTGGAGGGTTAGGTGTGGAAAAGTCCTAGCTTGGAGGGCTAGGTGTGAAAAGACCTAACTTGGAGGGTTAGGTGTGGAAAAGTCCTAGCTTGGAGGGCTAGTTGTGAAAATTCCTAACTCAGAGGGTTAGGTGATTGAAACCCTGGCTTGGAGGGCCAGGTCCTAGCTTGGAGGGCTAGGTTGGATGAAATCCTGGCTTGGAGGGTCAGGTCCTAGCTTGGAGAGCTAGGTTGGATGAAATCCAGGCTTGGAGGGTCAGGTCCTAGCTTGGAAGCTAGGTTGGATGAAACCCTGGCTTGGAGGGCTAGGTTGAAGTCCTGGTGAGTGAAACTGGGCACATAGTCTTGGTCCGGGGGACTAAGAACGAATTAGAGAAGGGCTGGAAGCTTGTTCTCGTGACTTAGAGGAGATTTGATCTTGCTTGGATCGGTCTGGTGACCGATCAGGGAAGTTGGCACTAAGTTCCCTCGTGGATCGGTCTGGTGACCGATCCAGCTATGTCTGATCAGTCTGGTGATCGATCAGGGAGCATACTGTGAGATTGGAAGCCTACTGATCGGCTCCTGATCGATCTGGTGACCGATCAGGGATACTATTCAGATCGTTCTGGTGAATGATCAAATGTTGCGAGCTCCTCACTACGACCAATCAGGCTGGAGCCTGATCGGTCAGGAGGTGTCCTGATTGGTCCCCAGACCGATCAGGCCACACCCTGATCGGTCCGGTGACCGATCAGGCCACATCCTGATCGGTCTGGGGACCGATCAGGTGTATGCAGCAGACTGCTGGATAGGTCTGGGGACCAATCAGGAGCTGAACTTTAATTTAAATTCACTGTCAGACGCCCTGATCGCTTTTGTTTTCTCTGCCGATTCTCTGATACATTGCTGATTATGTTTGATATCATTTGCTAAGCTTCTGTTGAAGTGTGCATGTAACGACCCGGCCCGTCTACCGGCCCATTTACCGGTCCTCACGACCGTCGTACCGTCGTACCGTCGACCATCGACCATGCCGTTACTCATACTAGGTCTTCCCACCCCTGGGTGTGGATTTTTGCCTTCCCAGGATTCGAACCCTAGACCCAGGCTTAAATCTAGTTCTTTATGAATCCTGAATACCAATTGAGCTAAACGGGCCGGGTCGTTATAATAAAAGGCGCCTTTTTAATGTAGCGGCCCCGCCTCTAGGGTCCCCGCAGGCAACCCTCTAGGCCGGCGACCCTACGGTCTTCCCACCCCTGGCAGTGGATTTTTGCCTTTCTCAGGATTCGAACTCTAGACCTCCAGGCTAAGTACTATAGCTCAATTGGTATCAGGATTCATAAACTTTAGTACTTAGCCTGGAGGTCTAGAGTTCGAATCCTGAAGAAGGCAAAAATCCACTGCCAGGGGTGGGAAGACCGTAGGGTCGTCGGCCTAGAGGGTTGCCTGCGGGGACCATAGAGGCGGGGCCGCTATAGTGCAGGCTTTACAGGGATGAATTCAAACACTCAAGGAGGGTCAAAGGGAGACTTTCCATCGAGCAGGTTTGGATGCTTTCGTTTCTCAGGTCTCAACGGACACTGCCGCTGCTGGAAGCTAACCTGGGGCTCGACTGGGGCTCAGCTGAGGAGAGGTCAGGGAGTCCAGGAGAGGTCAGGTAGCTGGGCTGTGCAGATGAGCAGCTGGGAGCTGCAGAGGAGCGTCTAGCGACAGCAGCAGCAGGTTAAGTGGCTGGCGATGAAGAGAAGAGAAGAAGTCTCTGCGTGCGAGATCTTCGTGCTTTGACTACAACTGAGAAGTTTGGTTTCTACTACACATATTCTGATCCTTGAAGCAACCTGTGAAGATATTGCATACTTGAGCGCTTGGAAGAAGAATCAAGGAGCTTGGCGAGTCCATCAGCAAGAAGACACGAAGAGGGAGTTCTTGCGTGAGATCTGTGCTGAGTGGAGCTCGGTGAGAAGTTCGCTTGTGTTCTTTCTGTCCTAAGTGCTCTGTAAGCTTCCTTTGTGTTTCATTGTGCTTAGTTTCATATACACTGATTGAAACGATATGGAGAGGTTACTCCACCGAGAAGGAGGTTGCATTCTATCCGGATTTTCGGGGCTTGATCTGCCGACGATCAAGGGATCGCCCACCTCACGGGCATGCAAGGAGTAGGGGCAAGTTATTCCCGAACCTTGTAAATTCTCCTTGTTTGCATTTTTGGTTTGCTTTTCATTTCTACATCTATACTTTGTTTTGTTGTTTGCTTCCGCTGTCTAACCCTTGAAGTGCAGAAAACCTAATAGCAACAAGAATTAGTGTCTGACTATATTCACCCCCCCTCTCTAGCCATCCAAGTTCCAACACACCTATCCTTAAAATCATTGTTCACCTATCCTAAAAATGCGTACTAAGAATTTTTTTCTTCCCCGAAATACTTAAAGTATTTTTTTTACTTGGGTGGCATATTACTTGAATGCGTGTTTTATTTCTGATGCTTGCGCACATATTATTTCTTTGTTTTGATGAATGCCAAAGGGGGAGAGTTTAAGGGTTAAGCTAGAAAATTAAAAATTCCTGATCCTAGAGCATGTCATTTGCATATTCTTTTTTGGACTCATTGCTTTATCTGGTATTTTCCAACTTTAACCCAGGTTGTCATTGCATCAAAAAGGGAGAGATTGTTGGTGCAATTTGCACTAATAGTTAAACTTAAGTTTTGATGAATGACAAATAGGTTAAAGTTAGGCTTGCTTTTGGTTTTGACCTCTTTACTAAGTGTGCAGGGTTGAAAGACTTAGGACCTGACACCAGGCTGAAGTCCAGGGTGGTTGAGTCCTGGTGGGAAGTCCAGTTGGGTTCGCGAGGCCTGACAACTAGCTAAAGCCCATGTTGGTTGAAACTTGGCAAAAAGACCAGGGTGGTTGAGCCCTGGCGGGAAGACGGCGGGTTAAGAAGTTGAGTAGAGCTGCACGAGGTAAGTAAGGTAAGTCACTGGAGGAGCGAACCAGTGAGGACGGGTCCTATTTTAGGACTGTAGGCGCGGTCCAACTTAGGCCCATTTTGGTGACCTTAGTTGAGTCCTGGTTAGATCCTTATCCAGGTTTGGACGGAGTCTAATTAACTCTAAAAGCATTCTTATCTTAGTCCATTGCATTAACTCTATTTTACAGGTTTTATTTGATATGTGAACTAATTAGATTTTGTAGGTAAATTTTACAGAATTATTCCTCATCGAAAGCCTCGGTGGAGGATAAACTCTCATTTAAATTATTCGTATTTCTTATTTTATTTGAGAATAAAATTATAAATTATTCCTCATCTAAAGTCTCGGTATAGGATAAACTCTCATTTAAATTATTCGTATTTCTTATTTTATTTGAGAATAAAATTACTCCTACTAATGATAAAATATTATTCTGTACGAGAGTTTAAACTTTAAATTATTTTTTTAATTTAAGTGGAGCAAATGATAGAAACGTTATCTTCTTTAAATTTTTTTTTTATTTAAGTGGAGCAAAGGATAGAAACGTTATCTTCTTTACATTATTCCAAAGAATAGCTTGCTAACTTTATTTAAATTATTTTTTCAATTTAAGTGGAGCATTCTTATTTTAATTTAAGTGGAGCATTTTTAATTAACTCTAAATGCATTCTTATCTTAATTTAATTAGCTATTTTTAAATTATTTAAGAATAGCTTGCTGATGGATAAAGTTTCGGTTGAGAAGATCATGCATCAGATTGAATATTGGCAGCTCGAGACACTATAAAAAGAAGCAAGCAAGCCCTCTAAAGATATTTTTTTTAAGTCTGGTTCAAGCTTTGGCGTTCTCTGGCTTCCATGCTCCTCTGTTGCGGTTTGTGCTTTGACTCGACGCTATCCGACTGCTGCCGGAAGATCGCCCCGAACACCCAAGCTGCTTCAGATAATCTTAAGTGTTGGGTAACGCATTTTTATTTGTTCTGTCTGCACTGAAATTATTTAAGGGGGAAGTGTAGGGTTGTCACACTTCCGCCTAATCTTGTATTCGAATCGCTCTACCGGGAGTTTACCGGTAGAGAATTTTAGTGCATTGCCCACAGGAAAGGTTCAAGGAGCCTGGGCCTTCGAGTAGGAGTCGTCGAAGGCTCCGAACAAAGTAAAACTCATCGCTTATTTTTTTATTGTTTTTCGCTTTCGTGTTTCGTTTTAATTCTTCCGTCGCGTGCGTTTTTCAAAGCATCGTATGATTTTCTATCGACTCTGATTTTAAAACGAAAGTTTTAAAAGTCACGTGATTTACCCCCCCCCCTCTCACGTGCATCGGTCCTACAGTATGATGTATGATATTTGATGATATTTTAGTTGGTCGTTAAATAAAATTTCGACAGTAAACTTGGTAGTTAATTGACAATTTTATTATACTGGAGTTTTACAGGACTTTGATATAAAATGACAGAGATTTTATTGTATAGTAACCATCTTACAAAACTACACAAGTGATTTCGTGGAACCCATCACTTCTTGATCATAGTTGATAATCTCAATGTCTTTCGAGAACTAATCAAAATCTATTAGTGAAGAAGGGTCGATCTTCTTATGGGATCAAATAGTTCAACTACTTAAGTATATTGTCATTAAGTTGAAGCTTAGTATTACAAAATCAAATACATAAGACTCGAGCTTTCGACATAGGTTGTATGTAGCTGAGAGAGAACAAGTAGTACTCAAGGAATGGACTGATAGTTAGTGCATAAATATTACTAGCTTGAGGTCTAGGAGTTAAAATTTAACAAAGTCAGTGTGTCCGTCTCTCCCCATGCGCTAGCCACAACATCCGGGTTAGTAGTCCCCCGTGATTTACTTCCTTCGTGTTAATCCTAAGACGAGTTGGCAGGGTCGCTAGGGGCGAGCGAATCTCCTTTTTGCCACCTTGAGAGAGAACAAGTTGACAATTATGAGCTAATTATTTTAATTAGTAATTAGTTAATTATTCTAATTAATAGAGAATTTAATTAACATAAATTAAGTGTTAATTTATTTAATTAAATAATTAGAGAAAGATTAATTTTAAAAATAAAAATTAATTTGTGTAGTTAAGATTTGACTAAGTAAATTAAATTAATTAAAGGTGAATCAATTGTTAGTTGAAGAAAAAAAATTTATAATTTATCTCATTTCTCATTAGTTAGATCTAACCCGATGATCATGCACTAAAAGATAGTTGAAAATCATCATCATAAATAAGAGGTTATGGATGAGATCTAGATATATAGCATGCCATTAGTTGTAATAATACAACTAACCCTAGCTAGCTACCTCCCTTATTGATCCCCTCGACATTGTTGATGTTGCAAGTCAATGTTGTTCAAGGTTCAATTACTCAGATGGAAGGCATGAGAAATGAGAGAGAGTGACAATGAGGATCATTCCACACTACTCGCTTCACCACAAGTTCTTTCGCAAGCAACTAAATACGAAAATAAACCACAATCTTGTCGGTTAGTCAATTGATCGAAAGGACTACGTACTCAAGATCTCTACATGGTACTAAAGCTAAGTTACTACCCATTGGATATGATAAAAATCACAAAGCTCGTCTCCTTTATTCGCTTGATCATGATGTTATCGGTGTCCCAATCACAACTTATTTATGAATAATCTTTGGCTGTTAATCCTCCTTTGTCTCATAAGCATGATACTCTGACGGAGAAGCTGTGATATTCATATCCGTCATCACTTGGCAAGACAAGTGTGTTCCTTCCAATTCATGTCTCTATTTCGATCCAATAGCTATATGAGCCATTAGTCGTTAAGTTGAATTGTTTGTATGAGGGCTTTTAATTTGACCATAATTTGATGGATCGCCTATTAATTCTTGCTCTAGGCTGTCCATTATCAATCCGATAGATAGGAGGGCAGATCCTCTACCCCACTTTTCTCCCTGTCCCGCCTGTCCCACTCGTCGGCGACGGCCGATGAGTCGTCCGATCGTCGATCGAACACCACCGGCGGCTTACGACCGTCGTCCCGAACACAACTATACCCTAGAAGTACGGTGAATCCATCGGGATCGCCGCAACTGCGATCTCGTCGGATTCACCGTCGAATCCGACGAGATTGCAATTGCAGCGATTCCGACCGGTTCACCGTTCTTCCAGGATATCATTTGATTCGGGACGACGATCAAAAACCATCGATGATATCCAATCGGCGATCGGACGACTCGTCGGTCATCGCCGACGAATGGGACAAGGAGAAAAGTGGGACAGAGGATCCCATCTGGATAGATAGCACTGGAGAAATACTTCGAAATGATTTGAATTAACATTCAAAGAAGAATAGAAGCCCAAGTGTTCAAGTTTTACCCTAAACATTCAAGATGTAGAAAAAGACGATTTGCTTGCCTCCAACGCCCCCGCCAACCCATCCCAGCTACGACCAACACAAAGGAGATAAATCATAGGGGTTACTAACCTAGATGCTGTGCCTAGCGTGTTGGGAGGGCGAGCACTGATTCCCCCAGACCTCAATGTAGCAACACCGTGCACTAGCTATCAATCCATCCTATGAAAATACCCTAAACATTCAACAGATTGTATACAAGAGGGTCAATCCAATACAAAATTACCGCTATTTGATGGAGTAAATTGTACCTATTGGAAAGGAAGCATAGAATACTAACCTATGATAAATTTTGAGATTTGAATGATCGAAACAAAAGGGCCGATTCAAGCGGTGAGTGAGGACCACATTTTCCAGTTGAAGATGATTTGCTCATGTCTGGAGTTGAAGACGATTTTGATAATCAAGAGCCGATTCCAATTGATCCAAGCCAAACAGCTCAGATGGGACACATACGTGATGAAATTGCAAGCCATATGTGGAATGATTATGTCGAGCATCATCCGTAATTAGCTAATGTTTGGTTTAGCATTCTGTGGCTCTTGATTTTGTTATGAATGACTGTTTTGATTTTTGAATTTTGGTTACCTTTGGAAGGTTTTTGTTACAAACTGTGGGATGGATTTCGTTATGAGTGGCTGTTTAACTTGTTTTTTTTGGAAAATTCTATGTTTTTGTTTTTGTTATGATATGCTTCACTGCTATTGAGTAAGTTGCAAAGCCTCACTGTTATGACATGCTTCACTGTTATGATATGCTTCATTGTTTAATATGGTTTTTGTTAATGTTAGTTCGGGCAAAAAGAGTTTTATTAGGTGCCAAGTTAGGATGTCAGTTAAAAGATAGGTAGCATTACATGAAACTCCAAGAGCCCGTCGGTGGTTGGCATATGTATTAAGTTCTTAAATGTCCTTTTTTTTGTAAGAATCAAGGAAAAAATATTTCAGACTATTTCTTATGTGCTGGAATTACAGTTTAATAATCCTGCATGAACTTATATTGCTTAGAAAACAAGTCCTGTATATTGTTTGGGGCATACAGGGTACCAAACATATATATTGGTTTATTTAATGATCTTTTGAATCCACTACGATTTTACATACAGGGTATTTGAAGAATTCATAAAGAAGTTTCTTATGTACATCTTTGATTTTGGAGATGTTTTAACATTTTTGTTCTTTCTTCAATGGCTGTTGTTTGACCTTTCTTTTCAAGTGCTATTCACCATGTTCCATATAATTTTGTTATCACATGCAAGTTCTTTTTGTCAAAAGGGATTTATTCATCAGATTTATGGTATATACAATGGTTACGCATTTGGTTTTAGAGTTTATTATCCTTTACATGTTCACATGAACTTTGTGTAGCTTGACTTTTGAAGATCTTACACTTGAAGGGGACGTAATTTGTTGAAGTGCTAGTCTATGAAAATTGTCTGTATTTTTCTTTCTACTTCTGACCATAAAATCTAAATGTTGAACTGATCTGTATGTTAATGCGAAGTTAACTGAAGTTTGTGCCATAGGGAGGATCTCAATCCATGGGGCAATTCTTGGAGAAATCTCTCCAAATATAATGTTGTGCTTCAGTTATAGTTGGGGCTCAACTATGCCATTTTGCTTCTGATTGGCGAATTGAGTGAGCTTCTGTCATCCATTTTCTGACATTTCTCAACAAGATAATAGACTAATCGAGAGCATCCTCAACGACAAAGTAGACTAGCCAAGAGCAACCATCTTTACAAGAAAATCTGGTATATTTGTTTGGCATTGTATATTGCTGCATCTTATGAGACTTATCGAGATATTTGCAGGTAGAATTGCAAGTGGATGATATAACATTCATCTTCGCTATGGACCATTGTTTTGTTGTCCCGCAGAATGCATGTTTGCTAGAAGTGTTCAGTTGTCTGTGCTCATGGATTAGCAAATCATAATGTATTTTCTATATTTGGATTATTGTCTCAAAAGTTACTGAGCTGCTACTGGTCTTCTCCATCATCATGCTATTTAAGAACAGCTTGATTTCTCGAATGTTGGCAGTATTATTCAATTTGTTGCCATCCTTATACGTTACCTTATAAAAAGAGTAGATCTGATTTTATGTTGGCAGTATTTTGAACTATAAAAAATTAAATCTGATTTTATGTTACTGATCAGAAAACCTGGGATGAATGTTTCATGACTGAAACAATTAAAACATCTTACAATACTAGGCATCTCTCGGTACTTTAGGCTATATTTTACTGTGGAAAATTATAGATTTAAAATAGCTATTCAAGTTGGCATAAAATCAATATCAATATATATTTAAAATATATGATTTATAGATTTAAAATATATTTTTTATATTGGTGATTAAAAAATTATCGATTAAAAAAAGGAAATGTTGATTAAAAAATTATTTAAAAAATTTTTGGTTAAAAAATATTATTTCTAAAAACAATTATAATATTGCACCGATTTTTAGTTTTTAAAAAATTATTTTATTTATAATTTTCAATATTAACGTACCAAACGTGTTTTCCAGTTTTCTTTTTTAGAAAATAGAGTTACAGTATATCATACCAAACGCATTTTCCGTTTTCTGAAAACTAGATCAGAAAATAGAAAACAGAAAATGAAAAATGGAAAATAGAAAATAGAAAAAAGTTTCCAAAACAAACGCCCCCTTAATGTGACATTGGATAGGAATGATCAGCACAAATTCAGAGATATAAAATATGTAATGAAGAAAAAAAAATTCAAGCCAATGTAAATAGCATCATTAATCTCCAATGTGAATTGCCAACAAAAGAAAATGAACAAAATGGAGCACTTTCAAAATATCAAGAATTTATAGAAAAAGTTGATCAAATTGCACGAAGGACTCTAAAATTTCAAAAATATAAGAAGGGAAAATTCATATGCAAGGAAGGTTCAAAGGGATTCACAAATGGATTGTTTGTACTTGATAGGAATTATTCAACCACGATTTGATTTGGTTTGTATTAAAGGCATTTTTCTAGTTTCTATAGTTGACACTTACAATATCTTTGGATGAGCCTTTTTGCCAAATGAATCTCCAAGTAGCAAAACCAAAATCCAAAGGAAACTAAGAAGAGGATAACATTTGTAGTCCAAGGAAAAAGACGAGGAGGAGGATAGCTAGCTCTTCACACTATAAAAATCATTAAAATAGTGATGAAATATTAGTGACGAAATCAATTCCTAGCTAAATAATGTTGTCAGTGATGAAACAACGTATCGTCGTAAATAATAAAATGAAACTCTAAAAAATTTTATTTCATAAAAAATAAAACTATTAGTGACGAATTAATGAAAAATATCGTCGGTAATAATAATACGGTTTTATTTCTTTAATTATTAGCGATGAAATATGCGATATTAGTCGCGATATTATAAACTTTTAGTGTCATAATATAATAAATCGCTGCTAAAAATTAACACTCGGGGATAGTTTAAAAATAGTAGCGATGAATTTAATTAAATTCGTCATTAATTACTGCATTAGCAATGATATGTAACTAAAATCATCGTTACTGATAATAATATTAGCGACGATTTGTAATTGCAAATCGTTGCTTATTAATATTAGATTAGCGGTGATTTTTAACTAAAATCGTCGCTAAAATACATAGAAAACCCTACCTGGCCTGGTTCATTTCGGTGTGATTTCTTCTTTGGCGAAGAGAACTAGAGTCTACTCTGGCGATTCTCCTTCCTTCAGCGATTCCTCTTCTCGTACGGTGATTCCTCACAATTCCTCTTCTCGTATGGTGATTCGTAGCGTGATCTCTTCTTCGGTGAAGAAAACCCTCCGCAGTATCTACTCCAGTGATTCTCCCTCCTTCGACGATTCCTCTTTTTGTCTGATGATTCCTGACGATTCCTCTTCTCCTCCGGCGATTCTCCTTCTCCAACGTGCTATCTCTTCTTCCTAACCGCTTCGGTATAAGTTCTTCATCTAGTATTTTCAATATTTTAATCTTAATTGTAGGGTTATTTTAATACTTAGATGATAATTTTAGAGATATTTTGATACATTGATTTTAGGTTACTTTAATGCACAGATGATAATTTTATGGTTATTTTGATGCTTAGATAATAATTTTTGTGTTATTTTGATATTTAGAGGATGATTTTAGGATTATTTTGATGAAGATAATTTTTGGGGATATTTTGATCTTTAGATGATAATTTTAGGAATATTTTGATGCTTAGATGATAATTTTAGGCTTATTTAATTTAAGTTAATTAATTTCATTGAAAGTTATCATCAACCTTATTTATAAGAGTTCTTTATTAAATAATATGAATTTTTTTATATGTTTAACCAGGTTTTATAAATATGGATAAAATTTGAATAATAATTGAGAATTAGATTAGCCCTAAATATATAAATGGTTTAAATTAGTTTTTAAATGTTGTAGGCAATTATATGATAAGTTTGAATTTATCCAAAATTTGTTGTCCATTTCGAATATGTGGCAATTTGTTTAAATATGATTTAGATTATTTAAGGATATCGTTATAGGTGGGGATTTGACAAATTATACAACGTCTGAAACTTTCATGGAGAAGTTGCTATATCATCTATTAATATAAATATTGTCAATAAAGAGGAACATGATTGAAGACATGTTTATTGATTTAAGAAATGCAGACAACACCAGTGGGCCTAAATTAGATGTGATTAATGAAAACATGAATGAAGATGATATTAGAGGAAGTTATATTCCTCAATGTTTGAAGAAGTATAAAAAGAGTTGTATCATACTTGTACAAATTCTTCTGTATTAAGTTTTTTGGTCAGCTTAATACATGTAAAGATGTTAAATGGCTGGAGCAATAAATCTTTTGATATGTTACTTCAGTTGTTGCAAGAGACATTTCCCAAACCAAATGCGCTCCAAACACTTATTATGAAACAAAAAAATTGTTAAAAGAGTTAAGATTGACATATGAGAAAATACATGTATGTAAGAATAATTGTATATTATTTTAAGGTGAGCACAAGAATAAGGATATATGTCCAATGTGCAAGGAGGCTAGATACAAGTATGATGGGATGAATAAGAAAAAGAATGCTCAAAAAATTCTTCGATATTTCCTTTGAAGTCCAGACTTAAGTGGTTGTTTATTGTGAAACATACAACAAAAGATATAAAATGACATAAAGAAAAATGGATTGAAACAGATGGTGTATTAAGGAACCTAATAGTAAATCATGGAAAGAATTTGACATGTGACATGAAATATTTGTTAGTGGTCCACGAAATATTCACTTAGAGTTGGCTACTGACGGTTTTAATCCGTTTGGAAACATGTCAAGTGCTTATAGTATGTGGTCTGTTATACTTGTGAATTATAATTTGCCACCATGGAAAATGATGAAGCTATCATACTTGATTATGTCTCTTTCAATTCCTAGACCTAAATCACTTGGGAAAGAGATAGATGTATACTTACAACCTTTGATCAACGAATTGAAGGAGCTATGGGATGGTGGGGTGGAAGCATATGATGCATTGACTAAACAAGTATTTCAATTACATGCTATAGTGATGTGGACCATTCATAATTTTCCTGCATACGAAACAACATCTGGATGGAGTACAAAGGGTTATAAAGCATGTCTATTATGTCTTGATGAAACTAAATCTTAAAGATTACGAAATAAAATATGCTACACATGCCACCATCGATTCTTGAATGTGCAACACCCATGGCATAGAAATAAGAATTTCAATAAAAAGGTTGAATAAGAAGGATCACCATGAAGATTTAGTGGTTATGAGATTTTAGCACAGGTAGATACATTACCCCCAAGTGATATTAAATAAGCATCCTACATTAAGTAAAAAGCGACAACGATCTTTGGATGATATAAGTTAGATAAAAAAGTCTATATTTTTTGAGTTAAATTATTGACCAGATTTAAAATTGAGACATAATTTAGATATGATGCACATTGAAAAAAACATCTGTGATGCTTTGATTTGTTGGTGCAATCTTTGTTAGGTCAGGGTTGACCTAGTTTGACTAGGCTCGGGTAAACTTATGTCTGGTAAGCTTGGTAAGCTTAAGGTTGGATATTTCGATGTTTGATAATGATGTTTGAATATCGTATGATGGTTGAATATCGTGTGAGTCAAGTGGGTCAAGGTTGACTGGAGACTTAATTGGAAAGACCTAGTGGGACTAGGCACACCTAATGGAATTAGGTAAAGTCCAGGTAGATCGGGGAGATCGCACGCTAGCATGGGAGAAGACCTAGTGGGACTAGGTGAGGTCCAGGTGGATCAGGGAGATCGCACGCTGGCAAGGTGGAAGTCTACCGAGAGACTAGACCTAACTCGAAGGTTAGGCAAACCTGATTGGGAATCAGGTTAAGTCCTAGTTGGGAGCTAGGCAAGAGAAATCCAAATTGGTCAAAGGGTTGATCGGACACTTGGTAGAGAAGTCCTAACAGGTCACAGTTAACCAAGATTAGGCAAGGAAACTCTAGACTTGTACACACAAGTTAGGGTTGGGCTCAATCGATTGGATAATTGATTGGGATTGGTTTCTCGCGAACAGAAGCGTTCTTGATCGATTGGGTCATCGATTAAGGAAGGTGTGAATCGATTGAGTAATCAATTAGGAGAAATAAGTTGCAAGAACAGAAGGTGGTTGAATCGATTCAGCCTTCTCTTAATCAATTGATCAATCAATTAAGAAGTCCGTTAATCGATTGGGCAATTGATTACAGCAGTATTGCGCAAAAGCACAGAAAGGAACTAAATCGATTCAGCAATCGATTAAGGTTGTCTTAATCGATCGACTAATCGATTAAGCTTTAAAAAATAGTCGTTGAAGGACTAAGTCTGACGTAGTAATTGATCGAACAATCGATTAGGAAACCCTAGGCGTCAGGTATATAGGGTTTTGCATGCAGGTTTGAAGCCAACGCTCGCGTAGCTCTTCCTCCTCCTTCATCACCATTTCAAGTGAGGCCTTGGAGCTTAGTGTTGTTGCATTTCCATGGATCAAGAGGCGATTCCAAGCTTGAAGATAGCAAGAAAAGCAAAGAGAGCTAAGTTGTGTAAATCTTGTAAGATTTCTATTGTATTTGCTTGAGTTTCTTGTTGTATCTTGTGTAAGCTTGTAAGAGGTTTCTCCACCTCAAGAAGGAGGTCTTTCATAGTGTATGAGAGAGTGAGGAGAGTGGATCCTTGGATTAGTCACCTCAAGGAGGTGGATACCAAGTAAAATCAAGGTGTTAGCATTGCTCAAGTCTTCGGCCGCAACCAATCATCAACGAGCAAAGATCGGAGCTAATCACCCCTCCTCTAGCTCTCCTACCGGTCCTAACAAGTGGTATCAGAGCGAGGTTGCTCTTCTTTGGACTCATCGCCAAGAGAGCAAGAGCTAGAGGAAGAAGAAGGTTTTTGAAGAAACCATAATTTCAAGAAGTCATCATCAAGAGGGTTAAAATTCAAAAAAAAAAATGGAGTTCGGCTACAACACTCGGGCACCCCTGCCATTCGACAAAGCAAATTTCAATCTTTGAAAGACAAAGATTGAAAATTTCTTCATGGTGGAGATAGAGCAATGGTTTGCTCTAATAGAGGGTTTTGAAGCTCCAACAAGTTCAAAAGGAAAGCTCATCAAGAAAAGCAAATGGAATGATGAGTAAATCAAGAGATGCGAGGCCAACAACAAAGTGACCAAGTTATTGGTCAATCTATTGCCAAGTACCATCTTGGATAAAATTGGAGAATTTCAAGATGCCAAAGAGCTTCGGAGCAAATTGGCAAAATTTCATGAAAATCCCTCCACTGTACTAAATCAAGACAAATCCAAAGAGGGAGATTCATCGGATGAAGAGGATTCGGATGTTAGAAATAAATATTATCATTTCAATGTCATTTATCATGAAAATAGGAGGTATGAAAAATATAAGGAGAACTATAGAGTTTTCATGCTAGGACTACCACATCTAAGAATAGGGAGCAAATTAGAACATTCCATGGTAGACCTACCCAACACAAGGACAAAAAGAATAATCACCAAGGTTATATTAGAAAACCAAGCCTTGATGAGGTAATGATTGAAAATCAAATTTTGAGGTCAAAACTTGATAAATTGAAAAAAAACCCTAAAGAAAATAGAAAATCTATTTAAGGGATCAAAAATTCAAAACCTAGATTTAGACAATCAAGGACCCTTTAGGAGCAAGAAAGGTTTGGGGTACAAACCTAAAACCATGAATGATGATTCATCTTATTATAGAGTTCCATATAAGTATGAAACTCAATCTAGGTCTAGGAGTTAAGTCAAGGTCACAAGGGAAGTCATCCCTAGAGTTGACCAAGACAAGACTAACATGACTAAGGCGTCGGAGAAGCCTAGAAAAGTCATTAGAAAGGTATCAAGGGAAATTATCCTTAATGAATATCTAGAACACCTAAGGAGTACTAATAGGTTTTGGGTTTCTAAAAGTGTGTTCGGCACACCCTAGATAGGTCTAGGGAGTGTCAACTCAAATTGGATGGGTAGTTAACCCAACCTTGATGAAGTTGGTACTTTGGGGCATTTTCAAGGAGTTAGTACTCTTGAAAATGAAAGAGTCATTTGTTTACTCTAGGAGGAGTAAAATTGTGTCAAATTATATTTTTGAAAGATTGAACTAAATAAAGTTGACACGACTGGGTTAGAATCCAAAGATATGCCAAGTTGGCGAGTTTCGGCATTATCTTGGAAATTAGGGGCAAAAGTAGGATTATCAATGACTTAGCGATAAGTTATTGATACTTAGATAGGAAATCTAGGTATTTTCTTTTGTGCCACTATGCTATGTTTTGTATACCCTATCACATGCCATAACATCATAATTCATCATTCATATTTTATTATGAAAATTAGGGTTGTAATCGAACCGAGCCGAGCCGAATATCTGAGAGTTTAAGTTTGGTTTGTTTATTATTGAGCCGAGCTCGAGCTTAATTTATCGAATATAGTGATGGCTCGCGAGCATATTCGAGCCTAATCGAGCCCTAAATGAACTTACCAAATATAAATTATTAATTAAATTATTCATCAATTTATTGAAAAAATAAATTATATATTCTAAAAAATATAAAATATTTACTAAAATCTATGATTTTATTCATACAGATTTATTGGATATTTTATATTTATTAAATGTAAAAGTGTCAAAATTATATATTTAATATTAAATATTAATTTTATATTTTACGAACTAGCTCACGAGCGTATTAACAAGCTTGTTCACGAGCTAACGAGCCGAATACTGCTGAGTTTGAGTTTGGTTCGTTAATATTAACGAGCTTTATTAAACGAGCTCGAACGAGCTTCTATCGAATCGAGCTCCGAATAGTTCACGAGCGGCTTGATTTATTTACAGCCCTAATGAAAATATTACATGTCATGTCGTACATGCATCATCTAGCTATAATATTTTCTTGTAAAAATCCTCATATGATGCATGTCATAGTCATTATCATGCATTAATTTAATTTTTATTGAAGTTAAGAACATTGACATTAATTGACATTCTAGGTGGATGATCAAATTTTATAATGTCTAGGTAGAAATGCATAAACCCTTAATTTAGGAAGAACATGACTTTCACAACTCACCAAGACCACAAGTTGACTTGTGTGTATTTTAAGACACATTAGAAATAAGTAAGATGTTAGGGTGATGAATAAAACTCAAGGTGTTGATTAATGTGCATCCTATTGAGTTTTAGGTTCATCAAAACATGAATGTAAATGAACTCCAATCATTGGGAAAGCTAATGTACAAGTCATGTGCATTTAGCTTAAGTAACATGGTTGGAAATTATTTTTGAAACATATTTGAAAACTATCTTGGAAAATCTTGGTGAAGACTATCTTTTGATAGATCTCATCATTGATGAATTGGATACAAAATAGAGTGAAACATTGAAGTATCTCAATGTTTTCCAATTTTGTACAAATCTTTGAAAAAGGGGGTTATTTTCATATCAAACTATTTTTACTTGATAGTATATGTCATAAATAATGTCTACACAAAATTTCAGGATTTTTCAAATTTTATAGAATTATTTAGGAGTTTCTGAAATTCGGTCTGAAATTGTTCTCAGAAATTAGAAACTCCCAATCGATCAGGTGATTGATTAGGACAGTAACTAATCGATTGGTGAACCTTTTCTGCAAGCACAGAAGCTCACGTAATCGATCCGTTGATCGATTAAGGGTCACCGTAATCGATTAGTTGATCAATTAATACATAGTTTAATTGATTAAGACTCAACACCAATCGATTGGCACAACTGAAACTGTCTGCTTTCAGTCAGTTAACCCAATTTTGAGTAACCTAACAATCCCTAGCCCCTTGAAATACTTTTATAAGTATATTTGGGTAAATTTCACTGTGAAATCAAAAAAGGAGATAGTTTGGTGAAAACTATAGGGTTAGAAAGAGGCCTTGATTCAAGTTTTTAATCTTAAAATCTCATAACCTCAGGTTGAGATTTCCTAAAGTTTTAGGAACTCAAAAATCATTATTGGTGCAATGATAGAGATTTAGGGCATGTTTTGAGGGGGAGGTCTTCCTTGAAAGCATATGTTTAAATTTTTATTTTTGGGATAAGTGAAAGAATAAAGATTGAGAATCTTCATTACGATAAATGCTTAAGATTGAGCATGGGTTCAAATGAAAGGTATGTAACTTTCATTAGACATGTCTTTGACCACATAGACTCTCAGGGAGAGTTTTTGATGTATGTCAAAGGGGGAGAAAATTGAAAGGCTAATAGGGATTAGTCTTTCTCAAACATATTGTTAAACATCAAAAAGGGGGAGATTGTTGGTGCAATCTTTGTTAGGTCAGGGTTGACCTAGTTTGACTAGGCTCGGGTGAGCTTATGTCTGGTAAGCTTGGTAAGCTTAAGGTTGGATGTTTCAATGTTTGATAATGATGTTTGAATATCGTATGATGGTTGAATATCGTGTGAGTCAAATGGGTCAAGGTTGACTAGAGACTCGATTGGAAAAGACTAATGGGACTAGGCACACTTAGTGGAACTAGGTGAATGCTAGGTGGATCGGGAAGATCACACACTGGCATGGGAGAAGACCTGGTGGGACTAGACACACCTAGTGGGACTAGGTGAAGTCCAGGTGGATCGGGGAGATCGCACGCTGGCATGGGAGAAGACCTAGTGGGACTAGGTGAGGTCCAGGTGGATCAAGGAGATCGCACGCTGGCAAGGTGGAAGTCTACCGAGAGACTAGACCTAACTCGAGGGTTAGGCAAACCTGATTGGGAATCAGATTAAGTCCTAGTTGGGAGCTAGGCAAGAGAAATCCAAGTTAGTCAAAGGGTTGATCGGACACCTGGTAGAAAAGTCCTAACAGGTCACGTTTGACTAAGATTAGGTAAGGGAACCTTAGACTTGTACACACAAGTTAGGGTTGGGCTCAATCGATTGGGGTTGGTTTCTCGCGAACAGAAGCGTTCTTGATCGATTGGGTGATCGAATAAGGAAGGTGTGAATCGATTAGGAGAAATAAGTTGCGAGAACAGAAGATGGTTGAATCGATTGAGCAATCGATTCATCCTTGTCTTAATCGATTGATCAATCGATTAAGAAGTCCGTTAATCGATTGGGCAATCGATTACAGTAGTATTGCGCAAAAGCACAGAAAGGTGCTAAATTGATTCAGCAATCGATTAAAGTTGTCTTAATCAATTAGGCTTCAATAAATAGCCGTTGAACGGCGAAGTCTGACGTGGTAATCGAGCGGGCAATCGATTAGGGAACCCTGGGTGTCAGGTATATAGGGTTTTGCAAGCAAGTTTGAAGCCAACGCTTGCGCAACTCTTCCTCCTCCTTCATCGCCATTTCAAGTGAGGCCTTGGAGCTTAGTGTTGTTGCACTTTCAAGGATCAAGAGGCGATTCCAAGCTTGAAGATAGCAAGAAAAGCAAAGACTAAGTTGTGTAAATCTTGTAAGATTTCTATTGTATTTGTTTGAGTTTCTTGTTGTATCTTGTGTAAGCTTGTAAGAAGTTTCTCCACCTCAAGAAGGAGGTCTTTCATAGTGTATGAGAGAGCAAGGAGAGTGGATCCTTGGATTAGTCACCTTAAAGAGGTGGATACCAAGTAAAATCAAGATGTTAGCATTGTTGGATCGAGAAACACGATAGAGTGGGGGGGGTGAATATCGTGAAAATCTTTTCAGATAAGTCTAAGAGAAAATACACAACGGAATTAAAAACAAACACACAAGGAACACAAGTATTTTTACTTGGTTCGGAGTCGCGGTCGGCTCCTACTCCAAGGCCCACGGTCCTTGACCGTGTAAGTACCCCTGGTTGATTTTGATGTGATCAACCAATTTAAGTTAGGTCATGGTATGTTTAATCCCTCTGCTAAGTGTGCAGGAGCTTAGGTACGGAGGAAGTCGAGCGTAAGACGTAGCGGACGAGAAGGATTGTGCGGGGAAGTGAGCCGACGGGCTCGGTACAATCCGAGGGACGCGGAAGCTGCGGAAGAGTACGCCGGTGGAGCGAGAAGGACGTGTGCGGTGTCCGAGGGACGAGAAGCCGGGAGGAAGGACGCTCGAGGGGCGAAAGGCCGAAGTCGAGTTCGGGTGAGCCTAACTCCGGTTGGTCGGAAATCACCCAGAAGACGAAGAATCAAAAAGACTGGTCCAAGCGTCCAAAAGAAAAGAGAAAATTATTTGGTACTAGTCCAAGCGCTCAAAAGAAAAGAGAAAATTATTTGGTGCCAAGAAGATTCGAACCTGTGACCCCACTGCTAGATGTCTCCATACTTACCGAATGGGATAAACAGGTGATGTGAATAAGTTGATGTGAGCCGAAGATAAAGTTAATCACCTACTGCGAATAGAAGCAAAGTTTTAATTAAACTTTATCTTCTAAAGGTTAACCTTATCCTTTAATCAGATCTAATAGATGCAGTTTAATCACATCCAAGATTAACTGTCCAGATTATATCCATGGATCAACGACCAAGAGGAAATTCATCAAAAATCAACAATCCAGATTTATTCTCTTAGGCTATAAATAGGCTTAGAGATTTAGCTTTAGGAATCATTCATTAATTCATTCTTGTAAACTCTCTAAAAGTCTAGCGTGCTAATTTTGTAAGGCTTCTCTGCCACAAGGAGATTTTTATTGAGCATCCACTGCCTTGGAAGCAACGTTCTCAGTTGCGACCAAGTTTCTTTTTTAAAGACGAGTGCCTCCACTTTCATATTTTTTTACCGTCTATTCACCCCCTCTAGCCGGTCCAACCCGATCCAACAAGTGGTATCAGAGCCAAGGTCGTCGCAGAAGGACTAATCGCCGACTGCAGCAATTTAAAAAAAAATGGTTGGAGCCATAATCTACCCACCGAAATTTGAGGGGGAGTTCGCGATGTGGAAGCGCCGAATGCCGGTATTTTTTAAAACAAATATTGAACTGCTATTAATTATGAAAAATGGTTTTTCAGTTCCAAAAGACAACAACGACAAGGATAAAGAAATAGAGTCGTGGACTAAGAAGGAGCAAGCGGACTTTGTAGCAAACGGCAAAGCGAAATTTCATCTAGTAGCCGTTCTTCCCACACAAGAAGTCAACCGCATCAGAAATTACAACTCGGCAAAAGAGCTCTGGGAGTAATTCCTGGAATTACATGAAGGTACCTCAGATGCAAAATTGGCGCGGCGAGACCTTCTTCGAAGCCAACTGACAAACCTCCGGATGGAGGATGGAGAATCAGTTGCACATCTACATGCTAAGGTAAAAGAACTAATCACCGACCTTGAGAACCTCGGAGAAAAGGTAACAAGTCGCAATGCTCAAAGGTACGTCTTAAACGCATTTTCGAGAACCCCGGAATGGACCTCGGTAATCGATGCATATTTCATTTCGAAAGATTTAATGGTAAGTACATTAGAGCAATTATTTTCTACTTTAGAACTTCACGAATCTCGTTTTGTAGAAAAGAATAAGAAAGCAGGCATCGTCGCACTGAACACAAGGAAGATCCAACTCGACGAGGAATCCTCGACTGATGACGAAACAACAAAAATGGTAAGTTCTTTTAAAAGTTTTTTTAAAGCTAACAAATTTTCAAGAACACAGAAAAGAAGACGGCCCCCAAAGAAGTGAATAATCAGATGCTACAACTGTAAAGAGGAGGGACACCTGAAGGACCAGTGTCCTAAACTCAAAAACCAGCCAAAGAAGAAAAAGGCACTGAAGGCCACCTGGGATGAGTCCTCATTAGAAGAGTCGGAAGGTCAGGAATACGCGGGACTTGCGCTGATGCCAAATCATCAAGAAGGGAGCACTAATGAAGGGGGAGAGACGTCAGAAGAAACCGATGACGAAAGAGGAACCTTGCTTTTCGAAAGCGACCCGGTAAGTGAGGTTTGTTTTCTTCCTCATGATCAATTGTATGCAGGAGTTAAAGCCTTGCTCAAATCTAATTGTAGATTAGAAAAAGAAAATTTAAAATTGAAAAATGAATTAACACTTACATCCTCTTCTGATATTTTGAAAAATGAAAATGATAATTTGAAAAACTTAGTGCAAAAATTAGAACTTGATATTGCATATTTACGACAAAAGAAAAATAGCTTTCCTGATAATTTAAATTGGTATTTTAAAAACCACAAGGGTCAATTTAAAAAAGTACCCAAAAGCTATATTCCGCCTAAGTTTTTAATTAATCCTGTAGACAGAAATTTATTTTGGGTTCCTAAATTTGTATTAAACTGATAATTTTTTTTATTATTATATATGTGCGCATTTTGTTTCTCTAACAAAAATTATGTCTTTATTTTTTTATGCATAATTATGCTGTCTATCTACTGGAACTTCTTTCGAAATTTTTCGAATATTTTTTTCCCTTGAAAATTGAAATTAAGAGTTTAGGGGAAAGACTCATTACAATTTTTCTTTCAAATTTTTCGAAGTATTTTTTTCAATTTTTTAAAATTTATTCTTCAAGAACTCTTATGTGTTGGTTTGTCATTTTTGGACTTGATGAACGAATTTAAAACTCAAAATTTTTGTCCAAACTCATATCTTCATCTTCGCCTTTAATAAAAATATTTAGATTTTTTTTCCAATTGTTTATTGAAATATGATTTTTTTTAAAAATTCGATAGAAAAATATTTTGACCAGATCCGATTTTTTTATCTCCTCATCAGCTGTGGATTTTATCAAACATTTTTTTGATTTTTTTAAGTCATTTTTTAAAAAAAAATGGAACTAACTTTGAAAAAAATATGTCATTTTAAATTTGAAAAATTTGTGGCAATGCGATTTTTTTTTCACTTAGAATATTTTTTATCGCACTTAAAATATTCTTTTTTCCTAATTATATTTCCCCATTTTTTTGATGTGATTAAAGGGGGAGGAATAGTTAATTTACTCGAAATTTAAGTTTTTTTAACTTAAACTGTTTACATTATTATGCATGTTTTTTATTTTGATTACCCTAACTTAACTCAGATTGATGCACATCATAAAAGGGGGAGATTGTAAGTATCCCTGGTTGATTTTGATGTGATCAACCAATTTAAGTTAGGTCCTAGTATGTTTAATCCCTCTGCTAAGTGTGCAGGAGCTTAGGTACGGAGGAAGTCGAGCGTAAGACGTAGCGGACGAGAAGGATTGTGCGGGGAAGTGAGCCGACGGGCTCGGTACAATCCGAGGGACGCGGAAGCTGCGGAAGAGTACGCCGGTGGAGCGAGAAGGACGTGCGCGGTGTCCGAGGGACGAGAAGCCGGGAGGAAGGACGCTCGAGGGGCGAAAGGCCGAAGTCGGGTTCGGGTGAGCCTAACTCCGGTTGGCCGGAAATCACCCAGAAGACGAAGAATCAAAAAGACTGGTCCAAGCGCCCAAAAGAAAAGAGAAAATTATTTGGTACTGGTCCAAGCGCCCAAAAGAAAAGAGAAAATTATTTGGTGCCAAGAAGATTCGAACCTATGACCCCACTGCTAGATGTCTCCATACTTACCGAATGGGATAAACAGGTGATGTGAATAAGTTGATGTGAGCCGAAGATAAAGTTAATCACCTGCTGCGAATAGAAGCAAAGTTTTAATTCAACTTTATCTTCTAAAGGATAATCTTATCCTTTAATCAGATCTAATGGATGCAGTTTAATCCCATCCAAGATTAACTGTCCAGATTATATCCATGGATCAACGACCAAGAGAAAATTCATCAAAAATTAACAATCCAGATTTATTCTCTTAGGCTATAAATAGGCTTAGAGATTTAGCTTTAGGAATCAATCATTTTTATTCATTCTTGTAAAATCTCTAAAAGTCTAGTGTGCTATTTTTGTAAGGCTTCTCCGCCACAAGGAGATTTTTATTGAGCGTCCACTGCCTTGGAAGCAACGTCCTTAGTTGCGACCAAGTTTTTTTTAAAGACGAGCGCCTCCACTTTCATTTTTTTTACCGTCTATTCACCCCCCTCTAGCCGGTCCAACTCGATTCAACAAGTGGTATCAGAGCCAAGGTCGCCGCAGAAGGACTAATCGTCGACTGCAGCAATTTCAAAAAAAAATGGTTGGAGCTGTAATCTACCCGCCGAAATTTGAGGGGGAGTTCGCGATGTGGAAGCACCGAATGCAGGTATTTTTTAAAACAGATATTGAACTGCTATTAATTATGAAAAATAGTTTTTCAGTTCCAAAAGACAACAACGACAAGGATAAAGAAATAGAGTCGTGGACTAAGAAGGAGCAAGCAGACTTTGTAACAAACGGCAAAGCGGAATTTCATCTACTAGCCGTTCTTCCCGCACAAGAAGTCAACCGCATCGGAAATTACAACTCGGCAAAAGAGCTCTGGGAGAAATTCCTGGAATTACATGAAGGTACCTCAGATGCAAAATTGGCGCGATGAGACCTTCTTCGAAGCCAACTGACAAACCTCCGGATGGAGGATGGAGAATCAGTTGCACATCTACATGCTAAGGTAAAAGAACTAATCACCGACCTTGAGAACCTCGGAGAAAAGGTAACAAGTCGCGATGCTCAAAGGTACGTCTTAAACGCATTTCCGAGAACCCCGGAATGGACCTCAGTAATTGATGCATATTTCATTTCGAAAGATTTAACGGTAAGTACATTAGAGCAATTATTTTCTACTTTGGAACTTCATGAATCTCGTTTTGTAGAAAAGAATAACAAAGCAGGCATCGTCGCACTGAACACAAGGAAGATCCAACTCGACGAGGAATCCTTGACTGACAACGAAACAACAAAAATGGTTAGTTCTTTTAAAAGTTTTTTTAAAGCTAACAAATTTTCAAGAACACAGAAAAGAAGACGGTCCCCAAAGAAGCGAATAATCAGATGCTACAACTATAAAGAGGAGGGACACCTGAAGGACCAGTGTCCTAAACTCAAAAACCATCCAAAGAAGAAAAAGGCACTGAAGGCCACCTGGGATGAGTCCTCATCAGAAGAGTCGGAAGGTCAAGAATACGCGGGACTTGCACTGATGGTAAATCATCAAGAAGGGAGCACTGATGAAGGGGGAGAGATGTCAGAAGAAACCGATGATGAAAGAGGAACCTCGCTTTTCGAAAGCGACCCGGTAAGTGAGGTTTGTTTTCTTCCTCATGATCAATTATATGCAGGAGTTAAAGCCTTGCTCAAATCTCATTGTAGATTAGAAAAAGAAAATTGAAAATTGAAAAATGAATTAACATTTACATCCTCTTCTGATATTTTGAAAAATGAAAATGATAATTTGAAAAACTTAGTGCAAAAATTAGAACATGATATTGCATATTTACGACAAAAGAAAAATAGCTTTCCTGATAATTTAAATTGGTATTTTAAAAACCACAAGGGTCAATTTAAAAAAGTACCCAAAAGCTATATTCCGCCTAAGTTTTTAATTAATCCTGTAGACAGGAATTTATTTTGGGTTCCTAAATTTGCATTAAACTGATAATTTTTTTTGTTATTATATATGTGCGCATTTTGTTTCTCTAACAAAAATTATGTCTTTATTTTTTATGCACAATTATGTTGTCTATCTACTGGAACTTCTTTCAAATTTTTCGAAGTATTTTTTCCAACTTTTTAAAATTTATTCTTCAAGAACTCTTATGTGTTGGTTTGTCATTTTTGGACTTGATGAACGAATTTAAAACACAAAATTTTTATCTAAACTCATATCTTCATCTTCAACTTTAATAAAAATATTTAGATTTTTTTGATTTTTTAAGAATTGTTTATTGGAATATGATTTTTTTAAAAATTCGATAGAAAAATATTTTGACCAGATCTGGTTTTTTTATCTCCTCATTAGTTGTGGATTTTATCAAACATTTTTTTGTATTTTTTTAAGTCATTTTTTTTACAAAAAAATGGAACTAACTTTGAAAAAAATATGTCATTTTAAATTTGAAAAATTTGTGGCAATGCGATTTTTTTTCACTTAGAATATTTTTTATCGCACTTAAACTTTTCTTTTTTCCTAATTATATTTCCCGATTTTTTGATGTGATCAAAGGGGGAGGAATAGTATTAAGTTAAGGGGTAGAATTTTAATTTACTCGAAATTTAAGTTGTTTTTGAACTTAAACTGTTTACATTATTATGCATGTTTTTTATTTTGATTACCCTAACTTAACTCAGATTGATGCACATCATAAAAGGGAGAGATTGTAAATACCCCTGGTTGATTTTGATGTGATCAACCAATTTAAGTTAGGTCCTGGTATGTTTAATCCCTCTGCTAAGTGTGCAGGAGCTTAGGTACGGAGGAAGTCGAGCGTAAGACATAGCGGACGAGAAGGATTGTGTGGGGAAGTGAGCCGACGGGCTCAGTACAATCCGAGGGACGCGGAAGCTACAGAAGAGTATGTCGGTGGAGCGAGAAGGACATGCGCGGTGTCCGAGGGACGAGAAGCTGGGAAGAAGGATGCTCGAGGGGCGAAAGGCCGAAGTCGGGTTCGGGTGAGCCTAACTTCGGTTGGCCGGATATCACCTAGAAGACGAAGAATAAAAAAGACTGGTCCAAGCACCCAAAAGAAAAGAGAAAATTATTTGGTACTGGTCCAAGAGCCCAAAAGAAAAGAGAAAATTATTTGGTGCCAAAAAGATTCGAACCTATGACCCCACTGCTAAATGTCTCCATACTTACCGAATGAGATAAACAGGTGATGTAAATAAGTTGATGTGAGCCGAAGATAAAGTTAATCACCTGCTGCGAATAGAAGCAAAGTTTTAATTAAACTTTATCTTCTAAAGGATAACCTTATCCTTTAATCAGATCTAATGGATGTAGTTTAATCTCATCCAAGATTAACTGTCCAGATTATATCCATGGATCAACGACCAAGAGAAAATTCATCAAAAATCAACAATCCAAATTTATTCTCTTAGGCTATAAATAGGCTTAGAGATTTAGCTTTAGGAATCAATCATTTTTATTCATTCTTGTAAAATCTCTAAAAGTCTAGTGTGCTATTTTTGTAAGGCTTCTCAACCACAAGGAGATTTTTATTGAGCGTCCACTGCCTTGGAAGCAACGTCCTTAGTTGTGACCAAGTTTTTTTTAAAGACGAGAGCCTCCACTTTCATTTTTTTTACCGTCTATTCACCTCCCTCTAGCCGGTCCAACCCGATCCAACAAAAAGTCGGATCCAATGCTTCAAGTGCCAGGAGTTTGGGCATTACAAAGATGAATGCACAGTTAGAAGAGCCAAAGATCCAGGACAACCTACCAAGATGGGTAACTTTAATTTATATGAAAATCCTCTCTTTACCATGAATGCTGATAGTTTACTTAATCACTCTTGGTCAAATTTAGATATGGACACATGCCTAAGTAACTTGATTAAATCATGTATATTAATAAATTCAAATTTCAAAATGTTAAGACAAGAAAATGAGTCTTTGAAAATTAAAATTGATATACTAGAAAAACTAATTAATAATCTTGCTAACTTAGAAAATCCAGAAATATCCCCTCATTACAATTTTACTTAGTTTTTATGCTTGGATTTAGAATTGGATAGCTTAAGAATAAATGGTTTAATTAAAATTTGAACAACATAGTATTGGGTGGAGGTGAGATGATAGTACGTTAGGGAAGCCCTTCTAATAAGGTCAAGTATATCCTACTTAGTCTGTTTAGTCTGGTGGAACTAGCCGAAGCTACCGATCCAAGATCCAAGCTAGTTAGATCAAAATCTTTCAAGGAGTAACTTGAAGATGAATTTTCTATAAAAGGCTTTGTCAAGAAAAGGGTTGATGATCCAATAAGGCTACGGCCAAACAAGGCCTAGTGCCTCGCCAAGACCTGGAAGCCAATTATAGAAAATCAAATTCACTTTACTATTGTCAGATTTGAATCTAACATAAATTTTAAGTAAATCTTAGATTTAACACTAATTCAAAGATAAAAATAAAACATCTCACAAAATAGATAAGGTAACCTATTTTGTCATGTAGAACTGGGTGAGATGTCTAGGACCTAATAATGTAGTTCAATACTTTTTCAAAATCAACTCAATTTTTTTCTAAAATTAATTCTAAATTAACTCTATATGTTTTTCCACTCAACATTTTTCAAAAATTAAATTTCATTTGTTTTCAAAACTAACTCATCAAACTAAGTCTTGATTGAATTATACTAAGACCTAGGACTTGATTGAGTCAATTATTGATTGGTAAAACCAAGTCAACATAGTCAAACTTGGTTAACACTGAAGTCTCCTAAGACACTTAGATAGAGTCAATCGGTATAGGGTGAGTGTTTTATTTTTTAAATTTATGCTTGAAAAATGTCCTTTAAAAACTATGCCTTAATCACTATCATGTATGTTTTCGAAAAGGCTTATGCTTTAAAAATTATCTTCATTCCAAATTGATTTTTTTAAATTATCTTTTGAAAATTACCATACTGTTATTCAAAACTATTCTTTTGATTTTAATAAACCCTAAAGACACAGAGGATGGTCCACTTCATGATCTACAAGGACTCCTAGGATGTGTCAAATTTAGGGGGAGTTTGAGTCAAAAGAAGAATTTCTGGAATTTTTTTCGGTAATTATTTGTTGTGAAGTTATTAGATAATTCCTTTAATCTGAACTAAACCCTAAAGACTTAAAGGAAGAGTACTTGTGGTCAACAAGCTTCCTAGGACTGGGTCAAGTTTAGGGGGAGGTCAAATTACATGAATTATTTAGTATATTTTCATGCACTGCATTATTAAGTCCTTTTTGAAAACATATTTTTTTCAAAGTACTGTGTTTTAATCATATTTTTTTTTAGATGGAGAATTTCCAGGACACTTAGGAAAATATCCTTGTAGTGAACAAGGTTTCCTAGAATTGTGTCAGACTGGAAAAGAAACCAAGTCAAGGAAAATATTATGTTTTAAAAAATAAGATTTTTCAAAAGTACTTATACCTCTAAAAAAAATTCTAATATTTTTCAAAAGTACTTATACTCTTCAAAATTTTTTAAAAAGTACTTAATTTTTCAAATACATAATATTTTCAAAGTACTTATGTTTTTCAAATTCATAATATTTTTCAAAAAGTACTTATGTTTTTCAAAAATGCATGATATTTTTCAAAAGCACTTATATTTTTAAAAAATGCATAATATCTTTCAAAGTGACTTATATTTTTCAAAGATATAGATTTTTTTTTTAAAAAAAGGGGGTACTTGCATCTTTCAAAATGCTCAATATCTTTTAAAAAGTACCTGCATTTTTTTAAAAGTATCTGCATTCTTCAAAATATTCAAAACAAGTAAACTTATTGATTAAATATTTTTTGTTGCTTATCATGCATGGACTCAATAAAAATATACACTTGACTCCAATTCTATTTTTGAGCATCAAATTCTTCATTCCTTTAAAATTTTGTTACTTAGAAATTATCATAATTCTTGACATCATTTTACTTAGGATTATTTTTTCGCTCAAATTTTTATATTTTCAAGACTCATGAGCTCTGATACACAAATTTTAAATTTCTTTCAAAATATCTCTCAAAAATATTTTCACTTTAACCTAAGGATTTTCTAACTTTGAATCTCATTTGTGATACCCAAAAAATTTTGTTTCAAAATATCATTTCAAACTGAACTTATGAGTATGTTTATACTTAGAACTCTTTTCAAGTATTCTTTCGAGAAGCTTCACGGGGAAAATTTCAAATCATGAGGGAGCTTTGTGGAATGCTTCAGTTTTGCAATTGGAAATGGTCTAAAACATAAGGAGAAGAGTTTCACAATAAGGGGGAGAGAAAGAAAGAGAGAAAAGAAATTTTTAAATTTTTTTTCAAAAAGTAAAACAAAAATTTCTAAGTACTTCAAATTTTTTTGGGGCTAAGTGCTGTTAAAATTTCAAAGTACTGTCAAAATACTTCAAGTGCTTTCATGTATTTCTAGTGCTTCAAAATTTTCTATGTATGTCCAAGTGTTTCAAACTTTTTTAAGTACATGGTTTTTCCTAAGTAAAATTTTCCTTGGTAAACAGAATTTGTCTGAGCAAAATTTTTTTGAAAATTTTGGCAAATGTTTCTAAGGAAAGTTTTTTTGGTGAAAACCTTGTCTAGAAATTTCTTAAAGATTTTGTTTTTCAAAATGCACAAAGTGTTTCCAAACAGATTTTTCTAAGTGTGAAAATTTTTTTAGTAAACAAATTTTTTCCTAATTCTCAAAGTTGAAATTTTTTTAGGGAAATTTGGCTTCAAAATTTTGCCTAAATAAATATTTTTTTTATTCTTTTTGCAAAGCCTTGTAAGTAAAAAAAGTTTTTTAACAAAATTTAGGCTTGCAATACTTTTCAAAATAGAAAATTGTCTAAGTGTAAAAAGTTTTTTGTTGATGCAAATGCTTTTACTCTATTGTTGAAAAACACTTTGTCAAAAACTTAGAAGTTTTACAAAAACTCAAAACTCCCTATTAGATATGTTGTTCACCTATGTATGTTTTTGATATATGTCAAAGGGGGAGGAAAGGTCAATGTTATGTATTTTATAACACAAGTATTCAGGGTTCTAGGGAGAGTATGAGAATAAAGGATTTTTTTTTTCAAATCTACATTTATCCTGTTCATAACTTCTATACTTCATTTTTACCTTCTTTTCTTAACTATTATAAGTTTTTACTTAACTTTGAATTGTGTTGCCATAAATAAAAAATGGTGAGATTGTTGGTGCCGGAAGCACCATATCGAACCTTGTTTTGATATTGGCAAAGGATTTAAAGTTAAGTACTATTTGTGATCTAATAAAGTTACTCAAGTGTGCAGGAAAGTCTTAGTCAATCTAGGCAAGAAGTCCTAGCCGGGGCTGGGCAACTAAGTCCTGACATAAGGTTGGGCACTAAGTCCTGGCCGAGGGCTGGGCACTGAAGACCTGGTTCGAGGAATTGGGCACTAAGTCCTGGCCGAGGGCTGGGCACCGAAGACCTGGTGAGTAAAGCTGGGCACTAAGACCTGGTGAGTAAAGCTAGGCAAAAGTCCAACCAGAGGAGCCGATTATTAAAAGGTAAACTCTCTTGAGAGGAGTAGGTGAGGACGCGTTCCCCGTCGAGGGAACAGTAGGCGTCAGTTAGACCTAGGGTTCCATTTGGGAGACCCGAAGTCAAAACCAAGATAGCTACGGCTGTAAATATTGACTAATATTCTTGCTTTGTATGTTTTGGAACTAACCTTGGTTGTAGGGACCGAAGGAATGTGTTGCTGCAGCTCAGAACGCCCCAAAGGAAGGGGCAGGTAACTGGGCTAGGCACCTAGGAGGTCCCGGGCGCCCAAGGTCAAAGCCAAAATAGTAAGTAAGCAAGAACGCTTCGATACCACACTGGGCTAGGTGCCCCGGAGGTCCCGGGCGCCCAATGTCAAAGCCAAACAAACCATCGAAGCAAATCTACCACGAAGCCATTGGACGAGGTCAAGCTAGATGCCCAGGAGGTCCCGGGCGCCCCAATCAGACCAGGGCCCGAATCGGAGGGGATAAGCGCTGACCGAGCTGCGGATGGAGGTTCTCGCAACTGAAGGCACGTGTCAGGGACCCCCCAACGGATCTGGCGCCCCTAGAAGCACTATAAAAGGGGCTCGACCCCAAGGCTTCAAGTACACAACTTTCTAACGCTTAAAATCTTTTCGTTCAAGTGCTCCACTCCGGCAAATTCCGACTTCGAGATTCCAGCATCGACGACGACCCTCTGCTCCGAAGTACGATCCACATCGGGCGTCGGTAATGAAAAGTGTAGCTCTTTTCATTTACTGCAATATTCTTGTACTGAAATTTGTAAACCTTTTGCGTGATTATAGAATTGCCCAAAGTAAACAGTCAAGGACCGTGGGCCTTGGAGTAGGAGCCGACCGCGACTCCGAACCAAGTAAAATACTTGTGTTTCTATGTGATTGTTTTGTTTCCGCTGCATTTTCTCTTTTCCTTAATCCGAAAAAGTTTTAACGATATTCACCCCCTCCCCTATCGTTTTTCTCGATCCAACAATAACATGATCTTCCGTGTGACATCACACACCATGTAATCTACAATGCAAAGCAATGGGACTTCGTGTATGTACTATTATAAACAAACACCTAGTGTAGTGTGTGATTCTCTTTTCATAAAAGATGTTCATATAATAAAAGTCATGTTTTTCAGTATACACATCTTACAATCTCCCACTTATACTTAAAGACATTGTTGTTCTCCCACTGCCATACATCTCATATCCTCCACATGCCTGTCAAAAGCTCTAGATGGAAGAGCCTTAGTGAAAGGATCTGCCAGGTTATCCTCCGATGCAATCTTGGCGACAACCACTACTCCTCGCTTTACGATTTCTCGTATCAGGTGGTACTTGTGCTCTATGTACTTACTCGCTTTATGGGCTCGTAGTTCCTTCAAGTTTGCAACTGCACCACTGTTATCACAAAAGATTGTGATAGATCTGGGCAAACCAGGAATCACATCCAAGTCCATGATGAAGTTTCTGAGCCATACAGCTTCCTTGGCTGCCTCTGAGGCGGCCACATACTCAGCTTCCATGGTGGAGTCCGCCACGCACTTCTTCTTGACACTCCTCCAGACAATGGCTCTACTTCCTAAAGTAAACACAAAACCTCAGGTAGACTTACTTTTGTCCCTATCTGACTGGAAATCTGAGTCTGTATAACCCACAGGGACTAATTGGTTTGCCTGGTAAACCAGCATATAATCCCTAGTCCGTCTTAGGTATTTCAATATATGCTTTACCGCTGTCCAATGTCCCTATCCAGGGTTACTCTGATATCTGCTAACCATGCCCACGACAAAACAGATATCAGGTCTCGTGCACAACATAGCATACATGAGGCTTCCGACCGCTGAAGCATAAGGAACCGCCTTCATTTCCTCTATCTCCATTGATGTTTTCGGACACATCTCCTTGGATAGAGGAACTCCATGCCTGAAGGGTAGGAAACCCTTCTTGGAGTTTCCCATGCTAAAACGAGACAAGACTGTGTCAACATATGAAGCTTGGGATAAGCACAACATCCTTTTCTAGCGATCCCTTATGACCTTGATCCCAAAGATGTGTCCCGCTTCTCCTAAGTCCTTCATATCAAACTGCTTTAATATCCAGACCCTGACGTCTGATAACACTTTGACATTATTGCCAATTAACAAAATGACATCTATGTAAATTACAAGAAACACTACGACATTTTCGTCACATCTTTTATACACACATGACTCATTCGGACTTTGAGTAAATCCATATGACTGGATTACTTCATCAAAGTGGATGTTCCAAGACCTTGAAGCTTGCTTCAATCCATAAATGGATCGATTAAGTTTACACACTAGATGCTCTTTGCCCTTGGCAATGAAACCTTCTGGTTGCTGCATGTAGATGGTCTCATCAAGACTCCCGTTAAGGAAGGCTGTCTTGACATCCATCTGCCATATCTCATAATCCATATGAGCTGCAATAGATAAGAGAATCCAGATCGACTTGAGCATGGCTACTGGCGAAAAGGTTTCCTCATAATCAATACACTCTTTTTGAGTGTACCATTTTGCAACAAGCCTTGCTTTGAAGGTCTTAACCTTCCCGTCTGATCCTCTCTTTCTTTTGTAGATCCACTTGCATCCAATGGCTTTTACACCATTGGGTTGTTCTACTAGCTCCCAGACATGGTTAGAATTAATCAATTCTATCTCGGAGTTCATTGCGCTTTGCCAAGAATCTGCATCCTTGTCTTGGAGGGCCTCGTCATAGGTCTAGGGATCCAGTTCATGTTTACCAGAGACCAAGTCTGAAGACTCTCCCAAAAACATGTACCTTTCAGGCTATCTCACAACCCTCCCACTGCGACGAGGTACTACCTATGTGTCCTGAGTGACATGCGGTGCAGTGACTTGTGGTGTGTCCTCTTGTACAATTGGTCCTGAAGTCGGAACGTCCCCCCTTAACTCATCTAGCGCTAGTCTACTCTTTGGCTTATGGCTCATCATATAGTCCTCTTCTAAGAATCTGGCATTTGTGCTAACAATTACCTTCTGATCCTTAGGACTATAGAACAGAACACCCTTCGTTCCCCTGGGATACCCTACGAACAGACGCACCTCCGTACGAGATGTAGGATCGGTGCCGTCGATAGAGGGGGGTGAATATCGACCGAAAACTTCTCTCAGAAATTCGTCTTACTTTCGAACTATGTTCTAGACTCAGAGCGTTAGTAGCACAACGGAAAATAGAAAAAATAAAGAACAAAACAACAACACAGATTGCACACGGGATTTTTTACTTGGATCCCGACCCCCCAGGGTCAGTACATCCAAGGCCTATGCACGGGAATGCCCGTCCACTATTGGTCTCCTTTCCAAACTTTCCAGAGGCAGAGAAACTCGTCTTACAGTGCAATAATTATAATAAAAAATAGAGGAAATTAAATGCAGAATAATTACTGCAAACCAAAATGAAATGGTCGAAGACTCGGCCGATCTGGACCTCCGAAGTGTCGCGTACTTCCTCATGGAGCCTGCCGATCGTAGAGCCTCATCGTTAGCGCTTTGTTGTTAGTTAGAACACTCAGAATGGATCTTGGAAGTTGTGTTTGAAGCTGAGGGGTCGAAGCCCCTTTTATAGGCCTCATTCGGGCGCCTGTGTTGATGGGGGAGCCCCATAGGGCTTGGTCAAACGCGCCGAACTCGTCGCAGCTGATAAAACCTTTGACCTGGGCGCCTACATGAACCCGGGCGCCTGTATCTCCCAGGCGCCTGAATGGAAGCCTGTTCTACCTTCTTCGTCCGAGCTATTTTTTTTGTTCTTTGACCTGGGTGCCCCCATCAAAAGGGGCGCCTGGATCCTGTTGGGCGCCCCCATCAATAGGGGCGCCTGGCTTGGCTAGGTTCTAGCTCTATTGTGTTGTTTGCCTTCTTTGTCTTCCATTCTAGGTACCTGCAAGATAGAAAAATACAAGGCAAAAACACACACATTCCCAACCATAAAGACTTGGTTCTGACTTCGGATTTCCACGAAACCCTAGGTCGAACTGACGCAAGTTCCCACCCTTGAGAACGCGCCTTTCACCTACTCCTTTCAGGAGACGGTTGACACCCAGTCCTTCAAGTGGACTTTTGGTTAGCCTCCGATACTCTCGGTGTTGGGACCGTGTGCATGTTGACATGGATGCGGGTTCGTAATTTCAAAATTAATTATGTGCAGCGGAAGGTTTAGCATAAATAATTTCTCTAAATCATTTAACCACACATCTAAGCATGCAATTTTATCTTGTGTAGACATGATCATATATTTGAAATTTAGCAGAAACATAAACTAATTTACGTATTACCTCGCGTAACTCGAAGGAAGGGACGAGATCCAACCGTAAGCGTCCCTTGAAAGCTCCACATCTATTCGCGTCCACGCCGAGTATCTTCAGCTGATTAGAGAATAACCCATGCTAGTCTCAACAGAATTGATAGTGTCCGTATTTATCAATTCATCGACTAGGGACAATTTCAATACTTCATAATTGCACATGTAGAGATAATCACTAGTTGTGAATTCATCACAAATTCTCTCATGCTGTGAATTGTATTGCGGGCATTCAGTAAATGAGTTTAAGATCTCAATCAAATACACAAACATATATACTCAAATAGTGAATATTCATTTATTAAAATAAATGAGTACAATCATAAGGTGATTGCCTTAGGACACTTCTCTCATATCACTAACAAACTCCCACTTGGCCTAATGCGAATCGCTACGGTACCTAATACCACAGGCTCTAACATAACCCTCAAACTTGCTTTGAGGCAAGTCCTTAGTTAAAGGATCCGCTAAATTCCTTTCAGTGTGAATTTTCTCAATTTGTATATCATTCCTACTTATAATCTCTCTAATCTGATAATAGCGGCGAAGCACATGTTTGGATCGCTGATGAGACCTTAGTTCCTTTGCTTGTGCAATAGCTCCATTGTTGTCGCAGTAAACCGGTATTGCTTCATCAATGGTTGGAACCACACCAAGTTCTGAGACAAACTTCTTGATCCAGACTGCTTCCTTTGCTGCTTTCGAAGCTGCAATATATTCCGCTTCCGTGGTAGAATCCGCTACGGTGTCTTGCTTGGAACTCTTCCAACTTATTGTGCCTCCATTCAAAATAAATACGTATCCAGACTGAGATTTGGAGTCATCCTTATCTGTCTGGAAACTGGCAACTGTATACCCACGTATTACCATATCACCTTCTCCATATATTAGGAACACATCCTTAGTGTTTCTTAAGTACTTGAGGATTGTCTTGACAGCCGCCCAATGATCCATTCCTGGATCAGACTGGTATCTGCTTGTGACGCTCAGAGCATACGATACATCGGGCCTAGTACATAACATAGCATACATGATAGATCCTATCGCGGATGCATAAGGAATCTTATTCATGCAAATCCTCTCGTCTTCTGTGCACGGACACATAGACTTCGAAAGGTTGATCCCATGCCTGATGGGAAGGTAACCTTTCTTGGATTCTGACATGCTAAACCTTTCTAGCACTCGGTCTATATATGTAGACTACGAAAGACCAAGCAACCGTTTTTGATCTATCTCTATAGATTCTAATCCCAAGGATATAGGTTGCTTCTCCCAAGTCTTTCATGGAGAAAGTTTTGGACAACCAAATTTTAACTGACTGTAAGACTGATATATCGTTTCCTATAAGTAATATGTCATCGACATATAACACTAGGAATACGACTGCACTCCCACTAACCTTCTTGTACACACAAGGTTCGTCAGGATTTTGTGAGAAATCAAACTCTTTGATTGTCTCATCAAAACGGATGTTCCAGCTCCTGGATGCTTGCTTTAGTCCATATATGGATCGTCGAAGCTTGCATACTTTGGTTTTATTAACCGATGTGAAACCTTCAGGTTGTATCATGTATACATCCTCAAGCAGGTTTCCATTAAGAAAAGCTGTTTTCACATCCATTTGCCATATCTCATAATCATAATGAGCTGCTATGGCCAGGAGCATCCGAATGGATTTAAGCATAGCTACTGGTGAATAGGTTTCGTCATAATCAATTCCTTGTTTCTGACGATATCCTTTTGCCGCTAATCTAGCCTTAAAGGTAACAATATTACCTTCCATGTCGGTTTTCTTCTTGAAAACCCACTTGTACCCTATGGGCTTAATCCCTTCAGGTGGTTTAACCAAGTCCCATACTTGATTTTTGTACATGGAATCCATTTCCGACTTCATGGCTTCAAGCCATTTATCCCTTTCTGAATTTTTCAGAACATCTTCATAACTAATAGGTTCGTCATCGTTAATGACTAACACGTCATTCGATTCACTTATGAGAAATCCGTATCTCTCTGGAATATTGCGTGTCCTATCAGACCTACGAAGAAGTGGTGTTGTTTTAGGTTCAACTGATAGCTCATCATTATGAGTTATTGGTTGTGGGTCTAGACTAGGTGTCTCTGTAATGTCTATTGGAGTTTCTTGAACTTCTTCAAGTTCAATGCTACTCCCACTGTTTTCTTGTAAAAGAAATTCTTTTTCTAGAAATACAGCATGCCTTGAAACAAACACCTTTTGTTCCAAGGGATGATAGAATTGGTAACCTTTCGTTTCCTTAGGGTATCCAATAAATAGACATTTATCAGACTTAGCATCCAATTTGTCTTATACAGTCCACTTTACATAAGCAGGACAACCCCATATCTTTAGGTGAGATAAATGAGGTTTCTTACTATTCCACGTCTCATATGGAGTAGTAGAGACTACCTTGGTCGGGACTCTGTTTAGTAAGTAAACAGCTGTCTTAAGCGCATAGCCCCAAAAGGATTTTGGAAGAGTTGCATGATTCATCATAGATCTAACCATGTCCATCAAGGTTCGGTTACGCCTCTCAGATACACCATTATGCTGTGGTGTATATGGCGGAGTCCATTGAGACAATATCCCATTGTCCCTAAGATAATCTTGAAACTCTTGACTCAAGTATTCACCACCCCGATCGGATCGAAGTATCTTAATACTTTTGCCAAGCTGTTTCTCTACTTCACTTCTGAACTCTTTGAATTTCTCAAAAGCTTCAGATTTGTGTTTCATTAAGAACACATACGTGAATCGTGAGTGATCATCGATAAAGGTAATGAAGTAGCTATAGCCTCCTTGTGCAAGAGTTGACATTGGTCCACATACATCAGTATGTATTAGACCAAGCAATTCTCCCACTGGTTTACCTTTTCCGGAAAAGGGTAATTTGGTCATCTTGTCTTTTAAGCATGATTCGCATATATCAAATGAACCAGGTTCAAATGATTCCAGAATTCCACATCGGTGTAATTTGGTCATGCGTTTCTTACTTACATGGCCAAGACGACAATGCCACATATAGGAGTCTATTTGATTATCTATTCGAGCACGTTTGTTGCTAACTTCGATATTGAAAACGTCACCGGATAAATCTAACGTGTAGATACCATTGCATAAAGTTCCGGTCTCATAAAGAACACCATTTAAAGTTATGTAATAGGAATTGTTACTAAAAGTTAAATGATAACCCTTTTCATTCAAGCATGAAATAGATATAATGTTCTTTATTAACGAAGGAACAAAATAACAATTATCCAATTCTAAGACAAGTCCAGTAGGGAGCTTTAGCAAATATGTTCCGATGGCAACAACAGCAATCTTTGCTCCATTTCCAACTCGCAAATTCGTTTCTCCCTTTACGAGTCTTCTTCTATTCCTTAGCCCCTGTATGTCATTACATATATGTGAGCTACACCCAGTATCTGTTGGTGCAGGAGCACCATATCGAACCTGGTTTTGATATTGGCAAAGGATTCAAAGTTAAGTTTATTTGTGATCTAACGTTGTTCACTGAGTATGCAGAAAAAGCCCTAGCGAAGGACTGCTAGGCACCTGGCGAAGGACTGCCAGTATCCAAGCCCTAGCGAAGGACTGCTAGGCACCTGGCGAAGGACTGCCAGTATCCAAGCCCTAGCGAAGGACTGCTAGGCACCTGGCGAAGGACTGCCAGCAACCAAGCCCTAGCGAAGGACTGCTAGGCACCTGGCGAAGGACTGCCAGCATCCAAGACCTAGCAAAGGACTGCTAGGCACCTGGCGAAGGACTGCCAGTATCCAAGCCCTAGCGAAGGACTGCTAGGCAACTGGCGAAGGACTGCCAGTATCCAAGCTCTAGCGAAGGACTGCTAGGCGCCAGGCGAAGGACAGCCTGGGACTGAAGCCCTAGCGAAGGAATGCTAGGCACTGGGCGAAGGACAACTCAGCATCCAAGCCCTGGCAAAGGACCGCCAGGCAAAAGTCCAACCAAAGGAGCGGTTGGCATCAGGTACATTCTCCCGAGAGGAGTAGGTGAGGACGCGTTCCCCGTCGAGGGAACAGTATGCGTCGGTTCGACCTAGGGCTCCATTTTGGAGACCAAAGTCAGAACCAAGACAGCTAAGGCTGTATAAATAAATATTCTATTGTTGCATTGTGTTTTGGACTAACCCTGGATGCAGGACCGAAGGAACGTGTGTCTGCAGCTCAGAAAGCCTCAAAGGAGAGAGGCAAAGGCTGAGTAGGGCGCCCGGAGTGTCCCGGGCGCCCCCAAGGTACATACAAAACATGTCAAAGGAAAAAGGGTTCGAATAGCTGCTGGGCGGGGCGCCCCCGTGCTCCCGGGCGCCCCCAGCGTCCCGGGCACCCCCATGCGCAACATCGAACCCGAACCCCTCGAAGCCAAGGAGATAGGACTTTGACCCGGTCAATGCGGGCGCCCCGAGCGCTCCGGGCGCCCCGGTCAAAGCGGATCCAGAGGATAGACGCTGACCGAGAGCTCTGCGGATCAGAGGCCACGTGGGGGGCGCCCCCGACGTCCCGGGCGCCCCCAAGCCCTATATAAAGGGCCTTCGACCAAGGCTTCAACACAACTATTCTCTCAACGCCCCAAAGATCTTCTACACTCGTGCCTTGCTCCGGAAACACTCCAACTCGAGCCGACGACGTCTCGCTGCCCCGAAAGAGTCAATCCACTCCGAACTTCGGTAACGAAGATTGAATTTTTTATTATTATTGTTGGTGCATTTACTTGTAATAAATTATTGTAAACTGATTTGCGCGTATATAAAATTGCCCAAAGTAAACGGTCAACGACCGTGGGCCTTGGAGTAGGAGTCGACACAGGCTCTGAACCAAGTAAATCGACCGTGTCTTTGTGCTGTGATTGTTTTATTTTATTTCCGCTGCGTACGTGCTCTTTATGAAAATCTGAACGATTTTCGATATTCACCCCCCCCTCTATCGGTTTTCACGATCCAACAGTATCAAGTACCCAGGTGTCCGAGGAAATAGAGTGACATTCAATAACGAAGATACCTGAAGAGGATGAGGCATCAGGTGCCTTCTTCTTCAGGGACTCAAGATAAACCTTGCAGTTTCTTCGCCAGTGGACCTCCTTGCCGCAGTGATGGCAAGTGCCTTTTGGTGCCTTTTCAATCTTTTTGGCCTTTTCTTCCTTCCCTTATTTTGTTCTTTGGGCTTTCTCTTAGAGCCTTTCTTTGAGGAACCAACTAACAGTACCATCTTCTGATCTTGCTTTACAGAAGGCTTTACAGTCTTCAGCAGGTTAAGCAACTCAGGAATGGTAGTCTCCAGTTTGTTCATCCGATAGTTCATCACAAACTGTGAGTAACTCTTGGGCAAACAATGCAGAATTAAGTCAATACTTAGTTCGTGATCCATTGCAAATCCGAGTGTGCCTAGTCGCTCAATGTGTTAGTGATATGAGAGAAGTGTCCTAAGGCAATCGCCTTATGATTGTAATCATTTATTCTAATAAATGAATATTCACTATTTGAGTATACATGTTTGTGTATTTGATTGAGATCTTAAACTCATTTACTGAATGTCCGCAATACAATTCACAGCATGAGAGAATTTGTGATGAATTCACAACTAGTGATTATCACTACATGTGCAATTGTGAAGTATTGAAATTGTCCCTAGTCGATGAATTGAAAAATACGGACACTATCAATTCTATTAAGACTAGCATGGGTTATTCTCTAATCAGTTGATTCTCACTGGCTGATGACATTGAGATGTCCAGAGATAAACATGAATGCTAGTTAAGGGAACTAGTTCATTGGAGTGACTGGCTGTAAAACTTCATATGGTAGTCTACATATAGATATGTCAGTGAAGTTCTTACTGCAGCTTAAGTGCGATGTTCCTTTGACTTGCGGTGTTCAAGTCATCTTGGTCATGGAGACTTATACTTTGACATCTTAAGCAAGCGTCTCCACGGAGGTGTGGACCCAGGATGATTGGGTATAAGCCAAAGTGCCCGAAGATGTTTGAACATCCTACAATGGATTCACCACTCCTTGCAAGGAGATGTATACCCGAGGCTTATCATCAGATTGTTACTCGAAGCCTCTGGCCAGAGCATGACATGTTCAGAGTATGAATCTCTTAAATACATGAGAGTAATTAGAATCCGTAGGACGAGAAAACGTTACTTGGGCTAGGTGTGATGTAGTCAGCCTAGTGGGGACTGACACACATAAACCATGTCCTGAACCAAGTGGGTATAAGATGGTGAAGGGAATGGGGCACGATTCAATATAGCTGCTGAAGGGTTTTAGAATTGTTTCTGAGGTCAACCGTTGATCTTTCGATTAATTGGGGATCATGATGTACTACTAGGTTCCACTCATGATCATTCTATAATTGATTAATTATAGACGGCCAACATAAATCGAAAGCCTATTTAGTCACACGCACTACCAGTAATCCGAGGGATTTAAAACGAGTTGAAAATTGGATTTTCCAATCAAGAGAGATTAAGTTTGGTTGAGCCAAACGATAAGTCGAATCTGAATTTTTCAAAGACGCATCGGAAGCGTAAAATGGCTAAAGTCTTTTGAAGACTTAATAGATGAATTAAATAAGTTTAATTCAGTGGGGCTTGGCTTGGATGGGCCGGCCAAATAGGGCCTCCATCCTCTTTGCTTGGCCGACCACATCAAAGGGAGAGAACCAAGTTTTTTGTTCAATTTATAAAATAAACCAAGTGTGGTTTGTTTTATAAAATTATGGAGATATAAATTTTTATATAATAAACCAAGGTTTGGTTTATTTTTCATGTAAATTAAAATGAACCATGGATTGGTTTATTTTATAAAATCAATCATGGATTGATTTACTATGATAAGGAAATTTATTCCATAGGAGAGAAGAGACTTGATTGATTTTTTATCATGACTTAAAATATGATTTTAACCATGATATAAAATCAAACTTGGCATGATGAAATAAGTTATTCCATATTTGAGAGGCTTGATGGTTGAGAGGCCACTATATAAAGGACCCAAGGCAAGGCTTGGGTAATAATCAAAGAGTTGAAGGCATAGGCTCTCTCCCTCTCTTTCTCTCCTTCTCTTCTCCCCTTCTTGCCGTGCGCCAACTAGCCCCAAGAAGGAGCACCAGCCAGCCGCCCCTGCCCTTTCCCTGCCGACCACCACCTGCTGCCAGAGAAGGAAGCTCCGGCCATCTCTTGGCCGGAAGAAGGTGCTGTCGGAATTAGAGTTTGCCGCAAGGATCTTTTTGCCGCAAGCCTCTTCTTTTGCTTCACCGGAATTTTGATTCCGGCCATCCTTTTGTAGTTAGTCTTCCGACTTCTCTCTTGGTTTTTCACGTCGCATTCTCGGAGAATCTAGTAGTTCTCGAGAACATGAACCTCGTGGTTTTGTGAAGTCATCCCGAAGATACTCGGCGTGGACGCGAATAGAGGCGGAGCTTCCAAGTGACGCTTACGGTTGGATCTCATCCCTTCCTTCGAGTTACGCGAGGTAATACATAAATTAGTTTACGTTTCTGCAAAATTTTAAATATATGATCATGTCTACACAAGATAAAATTACATGCTTAGATGTGTGGTTAAATAATTTGAGAAATTATTTATGCTAAACCTTCCGTTGCACGTAATTAATTTTTAAAATTACGAACCCGCATCCATGTCAACATGCACCCGGTCCCAACACAATGTACCCCAACATCTTCAACACAAACTGTGAAACAGAAGTGCCTTCCTGCATCTTAGAGGTGAAGAGGAGTCTGGAGACCTCATATCTTTCGGATCTCACCTGCTCGTCAAATAGCTCATGAAGATGGAAGACGATGGTATGAGCATCCATATGCTCATGCTGCTTTTGTAGCTCAGGTACCATAGCGGCCAGCATGATGCAACTCGCAAGTTCAGAATCGGCCACATGTTTCTGATAGGCCACTAACTAGTCTGGAGTTGCATCTTCAGGAGGATGGTTGGGAAGTTGTTCTTCAAGGACATAAGCAAGCTTTTCTACCTTGAGGACTATCCTCAGGTTTCAAAGCCAGTCCATGAAGTTTGGCCCAGTCAGCTTATTGGTGTCCAAAATGGAATGCAAATTCAGAGAAGACATGATCAGGTGATTATCCTAGAAATACAAATTGAGATTATGTGATGAGAATGATAAAGAATGCATCAATATACATTAATTAAATCCTATTTATTTTTCGAATTGAATAACCCTTTTTATCAATTCGGGAGATCGTAGGAACATCTCCAAATAGGTTGATATCCAACCATAGATAAGAACAACCATGGCTGTGGCCATCAAGTTATTCTTAGCTATGAAGGTAGGTAATTATACCGATTACATATCACATATATGTAACTATCACTTTATGCTATCAACTAATTGAATGTTTGCATAAATCATTGGGTTGTTAACTCATTAACAAGTATGCAACAATATACATAGCACCCAACTGCACCTCTCTTTACATCAACCTTGGCTGTGGCACAATAAATCGATGCTCCAAGGTTAAGACTGACCCATTAATCAAGAAATAGTTTTAATATGGTTGGAGCTCATTCAACCGTTTAGTCAGGCTTGGATGTGTCCAACAACCAAAACTAAGGATTGACCTCTGACTCCAACTATATTAATCATAAACTAATTCCATGGTTTGAACATGTTGAGGTTCAAGCCGGGCATGGATGTGTCCATTAACCCAAACGAGAAACAAAACTCCGGTTCTAACCATATTAATGGAAGGTGTTGGCCTTAATATTTTGTAAGGGGTTTTGGGTCTCATCCTTTTCTTTTATGCACATTCATGACATATAATTATGTCATGTTCTAACGATTTCCTTAATAAAGTATGTATGTGACTTAATTTATCAAGTCTCATTAATTGAATTAGGAACCGGATTTCCTAATTCTAATTTCATACTTTATTCAAGGAATTATTTTGGGAAACAATTTCTTGAATTATCATAATTAATTTCGGAAATAATATGTTTAAGACTTTGATTTCTCTAAATCAAATCTTATTAAATTAAGAGACATATTCCCTTAATTCAACCACATATTTTTTTCATGAAAATCTTATTTAAGGAAATACACTCTATAGGAAACAATTTTCCTAATTAATTTTGAAGACAATAATATGTAAGAGCATCACCTCATAAATCAAATAAGGAAATTATCGTTTGAGAATCACCTCAAGAATTTCCAAGATTTGATCACATATTTTATTTATGGAAAATTAATATCAATAACTTAATTTGGATGGCTCCCCGAGGTTCAATCCAAATTAAACATTTGACAGCTTAAATTCAATTTAGGAAATTTAATTATAACAACTAACTTTAAATTGGACGGCTCCCCGAGACTCAATCCAAAATAAAAAAATTTGTAAATAATTTAATTTCCAATTATAAATTTAAATGCTAATTAATATTCCCATAATTTGTCTAGACTTTCTTGAAAGAAAGTGACCAAAATTGCAAGCTTTCCATAAATGGAAAGTTTCCAAAAATAAAAGGTTTTCAGAATAATTGTAAGTTTCTGGCACAACAAAAACTTACATTTTTCCAAAATTAGAAATTTTCCAAAATAGGAAATTTCTAAAATTGGAAAGTTTCCAAAAAATGGAAAGTTTTCACAATTATCATAAAATTTCAGAAATAGAGATATTTCAAAAGTTTGTAAAATTTCATGAGGATTTCCAAACTTTGAAATTCCTAAATCGAAAATTTACCATAATTAGAAAGTTTCCATAATTGAAAATTTTCCAAAATTGAGATCATGATAAAGCTTTCCGCAAAACAATTATATGATTATGTTGAACACAAACCTCGGCTCTGATACCACTGTTGGGACCGGGTGCATGTTGACATGGATGCGGGTTCATAATTTCAAAATTAATTACGTGCAGCGGAAGGTTTAGCATAAATAATTTCTCTAAATCATTTAACCACACATCTAAGCATGAAATTTTATCTTGTGTAGACATGATCATATATTTGAAATTTTGCAGAAACATAAATTAATTTACGTATTACCTCGCGTAACTCGAAGGAAGGGACGAGATCTAACCGTAAGCGTCCCTTGGAAGCTCCGCCTCTATTCGCGTCCACTCCGAGTATCTTCGGGATGACTTCGCAAAGCCACGAGTTTCGTGTTCTCGAGAACTACTAGATTCTCCGAGAACGCGACGAGAAAAACCAAGAGAGAAGTCGGAAGACTAACCACAAAAGGATGGCCGGAATCAAAATTCTGGTGAAGCAAAAGAAGAGGCTTGCGGCAAAAAGATCCTTGCGGCAAACTCTAATTCCAGCAGCACCTTCTTCCAGCCAAGAGATGGCCGGAGCTTCCTTCTCCGGCAGCAGGTGGTGGTCGGCAGGGAAAGGGCAGGGGCGGCCGGCTGGTGCTCCTTCTTGGGGCTGGTTGGCGCACGGCAAGAAGGGGAGAAGAGAAGGAGAGAAAGAGAGGGAGAGAGTCTATGCCTTCATCTCTACGATTCACACCCAAGCCTTGCCTTGGGTCCTTTATATAGTGGCCTCTCAACCATCAAGCCTCTCAAATATGGAATAACTTATTCCATCATGCCAAGTTTGATTTTATATCATGGTTAAAATCATATTTTAATTCATGATAAAAATCTTCTCTCCTATGGAATAAATTTCCTTATCATGGTAAATCAATCCATGATTGATTTTATAAAATAAACCAATCCATGGTTTATTTTAATTTCCATGAAAAATAAACCAAACCTTGGTTTATTATATAAAAATTTATATCATCCATTATTTTATAAAACAAACCACACTTGGTTTATTTTATAAATTGAACCAAAAACTTGGTTCTCTCCCTTTGTTGTGGCCGGCCAAGCAAAGAGGATGGAGGCCCTATTTGGCCGGCCCATCCAAGCCAAGCCCCACTGAATTAAACTTATTTAATTCATCTATTAAGTCTTCAAAAGACTTTAGCCATTTTACGCTTCCGATGCGTCTCTGAAAAATTCAGATTCGACTTATCGTTTGGCTCAACCAAACTTAATCTCTCTTGATTAGAAAATCCAATTTTCAACTCGTTTTAAATCCCTCGGATTACTCGTAGTGCGTGTGACTAAATAGGCTTTCGATTTATGTTGGCCGTCTATAATTAATCAATTAATTATAGAACGATCATCAGTGGCACCTAGTAGTACATCATGATCCCCAATTAATCGAAAGATCAACGGTTGACCTCAGAAACAATTCTAAAACCCCTTCAGCAGCTATATTGAATCGTGTCCCATTCCCTTCACCATCTTATACCCACTTGGTTCAGGACATGGTTTATGTGTGTCAGTCCCCACTAGGCTGACTACGTCACACCTAGCCCAAGTAACGTTTTCTCGTCCTACGGATTCTAATTACTCTCATGTATTTAAGAGATTCATACTCTGAACATATCATGCTCTGGCTAGAGGCTTCGAGTAACAATCTGACGATAAGCCTCGGGTATACATCTCCTCGCAAGGAGTGGTGAATCCTTTGTAGGTTGTTCAAACATCTTCGGGCACTTCGGCTTATACCCAATCATCCTGGGTCCACACCTCCTTGGAGATGCTTGCATAAGATGTCAAAGTATAAGTCTCCATGACCAAGATGACTTGAACACCGCAAGTCAAAGGAACATCGCACTTAAGCTGCAGTAAGAACTTCACTGACATATCTATATGTAGACTACCATATGAAGTTTTACAGCTAGTCACTCCAATGAACTAGTTCCCTTAACTAGCATTCATGTTTATCTCCGGACATCTTAATGTCACCAGCCAGTGAGAATCAGCTGATTAGAGAATAACTCATGCTAGTCTCAACAGAATTGATAGTGTCCGTATTTATCAATTCATCGACTAGGGGCAATTTCAATACTTCACAATTGCACATGTAGAGATAATCACTAGTTGTGAATTCATCACAAAATCTCTCATGTTGTGAATTGTATTGCAGGCATTCAGTAAATGAGTTTAAGATCTCAATCAAATACACAAACATGTATACTCAAATAGTGAATATTCATTTATTAAAATAAATAATTACAATCATAAGGCGATTGCCTTAGGACAATTCTCTCATATCACTAACACTCGGATCTTGAGACGTCCAAATCCTGACTTATCTCTACTTCTGTCCTTAGTCATCGCTCAGCTATGTTGCTCAATCCCTCGGACCAAGACTTCATGCCCAAACCCTAAGTCCAGGACTTCGGTGCCCAACCCTCGGCCAGGTCTTCGTGCCCAATTCCTCGAACCAGGTCTTCGGTGCCCAACCCTTTGCCAGGACTTAGTGCCCAATCCCTCGAACCAGGTCTTCGGTGCCCAACCCTGGCCAGGACTTCTTGGCCAATCCTCGACCAGGACTTAGTACCCAACTTCCGGTCAGGTCTTCGGTGCCCATCCCTTTGCCAGGACTTAGTGCCCAATCCATGATCAGGACTTAGTGCCCAATTCCTCGAACCAGGACTTAGTGCCTAGGTTTACTAGGACTTTCTTTCATTTTGGTACTCCTCCTTTGCTCACCCTTCCCTTCTTCAATGTATCACTAACTTAAGCATATTGTCAAACATTAAAACACTTAAAGGAGGACATCACTGATGCAACTTGTACCAACAATCTCCCCCTTTTTGATGTTAGACAATATCTTAAGTTAGATTGGTTGAAAGGGCTAAATTTTAACTCTTTGGATCAAATGAAAAAAATGATCTAGGTTTTGAAAATCCATTTTAATCCTCTGGGGAAAACTTCTAACTTCCACTCACTAGGATCAAATAAAAAAATGATCTAGGTTTTGAAAATCCATTTTGATCCTCTGGGGAAAACTTCTAACTTCCACTCACTGGGATCAAATAAAAAAAATGATCTAGGTTTTGAAAATCCATTTTGATCCTCTGGGGAAAACTTCTAACTTCCACTCACTCTCCCCCCTTTTTGAAAAACATTTTGATTTTTTGATCCTTTGATAGGAGTGAAAAATTTTATTTCTAACTTAAGGTGCATCTCTCCCCCTTTGTCATACATAAAAAAAACAAAAATACTTGCACCAACAATGGAAACATTTGGTTCTTTGTGAAAATATTTAGTATAAATTTTGAAAGCATAGCATAAAACTTAACTTGCACCCAAAAATATACTTGGAAAGGTATTGGAAAAATATTATGTATTTGCTGGAACACATTTTGAACTTTGAAAAATTTTACACTTAGAAAACTATTGACATAGAAAAAATTTTCCAAAACAATTTGCACTTATAAAAATATTTGAACATTGGTGCTTTTTTGGAAACACTTTGAAAAATATTTTGAATATTTTGCAAGTACTTTTGAAAAATATTAGACTTTTTGAAAAGTATAAGTACTTAAAAAAATATTAGAATTTTTGAAAAGTATAAGTACTTTTGAAAAATATTAGACTTTGAAAAATATAAGTACTTTTGAAAAATATTATGTAAACCATAATATTTTACTTGACTAGGTTTCTTTTCCTATCTGACACAATCCTAGGAAATCTTGTTAACTACAAGGACATTTTCCTAAGTGTCCTGGAAATTTTTGAAATTGAAGAAAAATATTATTTCAACTTGATTAAAAGACATTTTTGAAAAAAATGATGGTATTTGAAAGGAAATTACTTATGTTTTCAGAAGGATTTGAAAGTACCGTGCATGAAAACATACCTCCTTGAAATATTCAATAATTCTTTTAGTTTGACCTCCCCCTAAACTTGACCCAGTCCTAGGAAGCTTTTTGACCACAAGTACTCTTCCTCTGAGTCCTTAGGGTTTGGTTTAGACCAAAAGAATTATCTAATAATTCCAAAAATAAATAATTTAAAAAAACTTGTCAAAAATTTTTCTTTTGACTTAGACTCCCCCTAAATTTGACACATCCTAGGAGTCCTTGTAGATCATGAAGTAGACCTTCCTCTGTGTCTTTTAGAGTTTATCATAAATCAAATGAACAATATTTTTCAGGAAGATAAATTTCAAAACCACAATTTGGAAAGAATATAATTTTTAAAGTATATGCTTTTTCGAAAACATAAGTGATAGTCATTAAAGCATAGTTTTTGAAAAATATTTTTAAAGATTAAAAAGAATAACACACTCCCCCTATATCCAACACCGTTTGACTCTATCTAAGTGTCTTAAAGGACTTTAGTGTTGACCTAAGTGGCTTGTGTCTAATTGTGTGAGTCAAATAATTTTAAAAAAATATAATTTTTGAACACATATAATATATAATCAATCAGACAAGCATGAATTCCATAAAAATATTATTATGTTGAAACACTATTTTGAAAATATATTTTTAGAAAAATATTCTAACAATTTTGAAAACTATTTTGCAATTCATTGGTCCTTAACATCTCACCCATTCTAGATGTCTCAATACAGCAAGCATGGTTATCTTATGGGTGTATTGTGAGATGCTTGAATTATTTTCCTTAATTTATTATTAAATCTACGATTTAATTGAAACTTGTGTTAGATTCAAATCTAACAATAGTAAAGTGAATTTGATTTTCTGTAATTGGCTTCCAGGTCTTTGTGAGGCACAAGGCCTTCTTTGGTCGTAGCCTTATTGGATCATCAACCCTTTCCTTGACAAAGCCTTTTATAGAAAATTCATCTTCAAGTTACTTCTTGAAAGATTTTGGTCTAACTAGTTTAGGTTTTGAATCGGTAGCTTCGGCTAGTTCCACCAAAAAGGCTTTCCTAACGTACTATCATCTCACCTCCACCTAATACTAGGTTGTTGAAGATTCAACTATTCTTTTTCCTATATCCGTCCTAAGTCATGCATAAAATTAGACATGAATGACATGACATATATTGAAAAAATTAGTATATGCATGGGTCAAACAATTCAAATCATTTTATTTAAGTTTCTTATAGTGTATCAAATTCCCAATTTGATACATGTCGTGTGAACCCGCGAATATGCCAACCCACTTTGACATATATAATTTTATTAAATTAATTATTCCGATTTAGGTAAGATTTTATTTTAGTTCGAGTTTAAGTTATTTAAGAATTAACTGGATTCAAAATTAATTAGAGTTGAATTAATTAAGAATTACTCAAATTTGAATTAATTAAGGATTGGTTAAAGTGGAATTAATTAAATTAAGAATAATAATTAATTAAAGATTAATTAATTAACATTAAGGTTACAAAATTAAAATTAAAGCTTTTAAGATTTAAGTTTAAGTTATTTAGAGTAAAAAAAATTAAAGATAAATTACTTAAGGATTAAATAAAATTGAATTAATTAAGGATTAATTAATTTGGATTTAATTGAATTTGAATTAATTAAGGATTAAATGAGTTAATTTGGATTTAATTGAATTTGAATTAATTAAGGATTAATTGAGTTAATTTGGATTTAATTGAATTTGAATTAATTAAGGATTATTTAAATTAAAATAAATTAAGGATTATTTAAATTAAAATTAATTAAGGATTAATTGAATTAAAATTAATTAAGGATTAATTGAATTAAAATAATTAAGGATTAATTGAATTAAAATTAATTAAGGATTAATTGAATTAAAATTAATTTAGGATTATTTAAATTAGAATTAATTAAGGATTATTTAAATTAGAATCAATTAAGGATTAATTGAATTACAATTAATTAAGGATTAATTGAATGCAAATTAATTAAGGATTAATTGAATTAAAATCAATTAAGGATTAAATGAATTAAAATTAATTGAGGATTAATTGAATTAAAATTAATTAAGGATTAATTAAATTAAAATTAAACCTTGAATGATTAAGATTGAAATGATTAATTAATAGTTGTGGGTTTAAGTTCATAATTTTCATTATTTCGAAAATCTCTGACTCATCCACTATTTCTTCTCTATTTATTTTTACAAGTCTTTCTAATAGTTCTGATTTGTTTGAATATTTGTAAATTTTATTAACTATAGCCTTATTTTCAATTTCCTCCACATCCTCATCATCAAGATTATCTCTTTTTATATCTTAGGTGGAGTAATATGGGCCACTAGTTAAAATTTCAGAATTATCCAAGAGAATAATTAAATTATTATCTAAAGAGATTTTATCTCCACTATCCTTAGAATTATCCTTATTATCCTCAGAATTATCTCATTATCCTCAGAATTATCCTCATTATCCTCAGAAATATTTTTCGGATTAATCTTAGAATTTTCAGAATTAAATTTAGAATTATCATTAAGAATTTTAAATTTGAGTTCAAAGTTATCCGATTTAATTTCTAAATTATCATCAGGATTAATCTTAAGAATTTCAAAATTAATTTCTGGATTATCCTTAAGATTATCAAAATTAATTTTGATATTATCCTTAAGAATTTCATATTTAAATTCAGAAATAACAGTAAAATTATCAGATTTAATTTCAGGAATAATAGTAAAATTATTAGTATTTTCAGAATTAAAATTATCAGAATTAACTTTAACATTATCAGGAAAATTATCAGAATTAATTTTACAAATTATTGCATTGATATTGACAATTAAAGAATTAATTTTTGATAATTTATTACTGTCTACATTTTCTAGTTGGTCATGCAAGATATTGAGGTGATTATGTAATAATTCTACTCTTCCAGAAAAATTATTATCATACAACAGTGCAGTAATTTGTAAATTTTTAGGAATGTAAATTTTACGTACCTTTGCAGAACACTGATTCTTGTAGTGTTTGTACTTTTCACACTTGAAGCATTTGATGTGATCATTGTTCTTCCGGCCTCCGGGTGCTGGTACGTCCTTTGTTGCCAGTGAAGAACGAGTCTTACGAGTAGGACACTGATTTTTATAGTGTCCTCTCTCCCTGCACATGAAGCATATAATATAGAATTTAAAAATAGACATTTTAAAAAAAATTGTACCTGATTCACCCCTGGGCTCCCCCTCAACTCCTGGCGTCGTTGCTCTATCGACGGTTAGTCCGGTGAAGAGAGGTCTGGCTCTAATACTAATTGTAGGATCGGTATCGACGATAGAGGGGGGTGAATATCGACCGAAAACTTCTCGCAGAAATTCGTCTTACTTTTGAACTATGTTCTAGACTTAGAGCGTTAGTAGCAAAGCGGAAAACAGAAAAATAAAGAACAAAACAACAACACAGATTGCACGCGGGATTTTTTACTTGGTTCCCGACCCCCCAGGGTCAGTACATCCAAGGCGTATGCACGGGAACGCCCGTTCACTATTGGTCTCCTTTTCAGACTTTCTGGAGGCAGAGAAACCTGTCCTACAGTGCAATTTTTACAATAAAAAATAGAGGAAATTAAATGCAGAATAATTAATGCAAACCAAAATGAAATGGTCGAAGACTCGATCGATCTGGACCTCCGAAGTGTCGCGCAGTTCCTCCTGGAGCCTCCCGGTCGTAGAGCCTCATCGTTAGCGCTTTGTCGTCAGTCAAAACGCTCAGAATGGATCTTGGAAGTTGTGTTTGAAGCTGAGGGGTTGAAGCCCCTTTTATAGGCCTCATTCGGGCGCCTGTGTTAATGGGGGCGCCCCATAGGGCTTGATCAAACCTTATCCCCGTGCCGAACTCGTCGCAGCTGATAAAACCTTTAACCTGGGCGCCTACATGAACTGGGGCACCTGTATCATCCCGGGCGCCTGAATGAAAGCCTGTTCTACCTTCTTTGTCTGAGCTATTTTTTTTGTTCTTTGACCTGGGCACCCCACATCAAAAGGGGCGCCTGNGAATAAATTTCTATAAATTTATTTATATAAATTTCTTTATACAAATTTATTTATCCATAATTTATAAAACAAATCGCGCTAGATTTATTTTATTAATTAAACCAATAAATTGGTTTATCCCCTTTTAATGGCCGGCCAAACCAAGAGGGTGGCACCCTCTTTGGCCGGCCAAACCAAGCCGAACCGATCGCGAATTAAACTCATTTAATTCGCCCAATAAGCCTTCAAAAGACTTAGCCATTTTAGCTTCCATTGCGCCTCTGATTAACTCAGATTCGACTTATTTCTCTTGATCGGAAAATCCAATTTTCAACTCGTTTTAAATCCCTCGGATTACTCGTAGTGCGTGTGACTAAATAGGCTTTCGATTTATGTTGGCCGTCTATAATTAACTAATTATAGAACGATCATGAGTGGCACCTAGTAGTACATCATGACCCCCAATTAATCGAAAGATCAACGGTTGACCTCAGAAGTAATTCCGAAACCCTTCAGCAGCTCTAATGAATCGTGCCCCATTCCCTTCACCATCTTATACCCACTTGGTTCAGGACACGGTCTATTTGTGTCAGTCCCCACTAGGCTGACTACGTCACACCTAGCCCAAGTAATGTCTTTCTCGTCCTTTGGATTTCTAATTACTCTCATGTATTTTAGAGACTCGCACTCTAAACATGATATGCTCTGGCCAGAGGCTTTGAGTAACAATCCGACGATAGGCCTGGGTATACATCTCCTCGCAAGGAGTGGTGAATCCTTTGTAGGCTGTTCAAACATCTTCGGGCACTTCGGCTTATACCCAATCATCCTGGGTCCACACCTCCTTGGAGATGCTTGCTTAAGATGTTAAAGTATAAGTCTCCATGACCAAGATGACTTGAACACCGCAAGTCAAAGGAACATCGCACTTAAGCCGCAGTAAGAACTTCATTGACATATCTATATAGATAACCATATGAAGTCTTACAGCTAGTCACTCCAATGAACTAGTTCCCTTAACTAGCATCCATGTTTATCTCCGGACATCCCAATGTCACCAGCCAGTGAGAATCAGCTGATTAGAGAATAACCCATGCTAGTCTCAACAGAATTGATAGTGTCCGTATTTATCAATTCATCGACTAGGGATATTTTCAATACTTCACATTTGCACATTTAGAGATAATCACTAGTTGTGATCCCATCACAAATTCTCTTATGCTGTGAGTTGTATTGCGGACATTCAGTAGATGAGTTTAAGATCCCAATCAAATACAAAACATGTATACTCAAATAGTGAATTATCATTTATTAAAATAAATGTTTACAATCATAAGGCGATTGCCTTAGGACACTTCTCTCATATCACTAACAAACTCCCACTTGGCCTAATGCCAATCGCTACGGTATCCAATACCACAGGCTCTAACATGACCCTCAAACTTGCTTTGAGGCAAGGCCTTAGTTAAAGGATCCGCTAAATTCCTTTCAGTGGGAATTTTCTCAATTTGTATATCATTCCTACTTATAATCTCTCTGATCAGATGATAGCGGCGAAGCACGTGTTTGGATCGCTGATGAGACCTTGGTTCCTTTGCTTGTGCAATAGCTCCATTGTTGTCGCAGTAAACCGGCACTGCTTCATCAATGGTTGGAACCACGCCAAGTTCGGAGACGAACTTCTTGATCCAGACTGCTTCCTTTGCTGCTTCCGAAGCTGCGATATATTCCGCTTCCGTGGTGGAATCCGCTACGGTGTCTTGTTTGGAACTTTTCCAACTTACTGCGCCTCCATTCAAAGTAAATACGTATCCAGACTGAGATTTGGAGTCATCCTTATCTGTCTGGAAACTGGCATCTGTATACCCACGTATTACCATATCTCCTTCTCCATATATTAGGAACACATCCTTAGTTCTTCTTAAGTACTTAAGGATTGTCTTAACAGCCGCCCAATGATCCATTCCTGGATCCGACTGGTATCTGCTTGTGACGCTCAAAGCATACGATACATCGGGCCTTGTACATAACATAGCATACATGATAGATCCTATCGCGGATGCATAAGGAATCTTATTCATGCAAATCCTCTCGTCTTCTGTGCGCGGACACATAGACTTTGAAAGGTTGATCCCATGCCTGATGGGAAGGTAACCTTTCTTGGATTCCGACATGCTAAACCTTTTTAGCACTCGGTCTATATATGTAGACTGCGAAAGACCAAGCAACCGTTTTGATCTATCTCTATAGATTCTAATCCCAAGGATATAGGTTGCTTCTCCCAGGTCTTTCATGGAGAAAGTTTTGGACAACCAAATTTTAACTGTCTGTAAGACTGATATATCGTTTCCTATAAGTAAGATGTCATCGACATATAATACTAGGAATACGACTGCACTCCCACTAACCTTCTTGTACACACAAGGTTCGTCTGGATTTTGTGAGAAATCAAACTTTTTGATTGTCTCATCAAAACGGATGTTCCAGCTCCTAGATGCTTGCTTCAGTCCATATATGGATCGTCGAAGCTTGCATACTTTGGTTTTATCAACCGATGTGAAACCTTCAGGTTGTATCATGTATACATCCTCAAGCAGGTTTCCGTTAAGGAAAGCTGTTTTCACATCCATTTGCCATATCTCATAATCATAATGAGCTGCTATGGCTAGGAGCATCCGAATGGATTTAAGCATAGCTACTGGCGAATAGGTTTCGTCATAATCAATTCCTTGCTTCTGACGATATCCTTTTGCCACTAATCTAGCCTTAAAGGTAACAACATTACCTTCCATGTCGGTTTTCTTCTTGAAAACCCACTTGCACCCTATGGGCTTAATCCCTTCAGGTGGGTTAACCAAGTCCCATACTTGGTTTTCGTACATGGAATCCATTTCCGACTTCATGGCCTCAAGCCATTTGTCCCTTTCTGAACTTTTCAGAACATCTTCATAACTGATAGGTTCGTCATCGCTTATGAGTAACACGTCGTTCGATTCACTTACGAGAAATCCGTATCTCTCTGGAATATTGCGTGTCCTATCAGATCTACGAAGAGGTGGTGTAGTTTTAGGTTCAACTGATAGCTCATCATTATGAGGTATTGGTTGTGGGTCTAGACTAGGTGTCTCTGTAATGTCTATTGGAGTTTCTTGAACTTCATCAAGTTCAATGCCACTCCCACTGTTTTCTTGTAAAAGAAATTCTTTTTCCAGAAATACAGCATGCCTTGAAACAAACACCTTTTGTTCCAAGGGATGATAGAATTGGTAACCCTTCGTTTCCTTAGGGTATCCAATAAATAGACATTTATCAGACTTAGCATCCAATTTGTCTGATACAATCCGCTTCACATAAGCAGGACAACCCCATATCTTAAGGTGAGTTAAGTGGGGTTTCTTACTATTCCATGTCTCATATGGAGTAGTAGAGACTACCTTGGTCGGGACTCTGTTTAGCAAGTAAACAGCTGTCTTAAGTGCATAGCCCCAAAAGGATTTTGGAAGAGTTGCATGATTCATCATCGACCTAACCATGTCCATCAAGGTTCGGTTGCGCCTCTCAGATACACCATTATGCTGTGGTGTATACGGCGGAGTCCATTGGGACAATATCCCATTGTCCCTAAGATAATCTTGAAACTCTTGACTTAAGTATTCACCACCCCGATCGGATCGAAGTATTTTAATACTTTTGCCAAGCTGTTTCTCTACTTCATTTCTGAACTCTTTGAATTTCTCAAAGGCTTCAGATTTGTGTTTCATCAAGAACACGTACCCGAATCGTGAGTGATCATCGATAAAGGTGATGAAGTAGCTATAGCCTCCTTGTGCAAGAGTTGACATTGGTCCACATACATCAGTATGTATTAGACCAAGCAATTCTCCCACTGGATTACCTTTTCCGGAAAAGGGTAATTTGGTCATCTTGCCTTTTAAGCATGATTCGCATGTATCAAATGAACCGGGTTCAAATGATTCCAAAATTCCACATCGGTGTAATTCGGTCATGCGTTTCTTACTTACATGGCCAAGACGACAATGCCAAGTGTAGGAGTCTATTCGATTATCTATTCGAGCACGTTTATTGCTAACTTCGATATTGAAAACGTCACTGGATAAATCTAACGTGTAGATGCCATTGCACAAAGTTCCATTCCCATAAAGAACGCCATTTAAAGTTATGTAACAACAATTGTTACTAAAAGTTAAATGATAACCCTTTTCATTCAAACATGAAATAGATACAATGTTCTTTATTAACGAAGGAACAAAATAACAATTATCCAATTCTAAGATACGTCCAGTGGGGAGCTTTAGCAAATATGTTCCGATGGCAACAGCAGCAATCTTTGCTCCATTTCCAACTCGCAGATTTGCTTCTCCTTTGACGAGTCTTCTTCTATTCCTTAGCCCCTGTATGTCATTACATATATGTGAGCTACACCCAGTATCAAGTACCCAGGTATTTGAGGAAATAGAGTGACATTCAATAACGAAGATACCTGAAGAGGATGGGGCATCGGATGCCTTATTCTTCATGGACTCAAGATAAATCTTGCAGTTTCTTCGCCAGTGACCCTCCTTGCCACAATGATGGCAAGTTCCTTTTGGTTTCTTTTCAGTCTTTTTGGCCTTTTTCTTCTTTCCTTTATTCTGTTCTTTGGCCTTCCTCTTAGAACCTTTCTTCGAGGAACCAACTAACAGTACCGCCTTTTGATCCGGCTTTACAGAAGGCTCCACAGTCTTCAGCAGGTTGAGCAACTCGGGAATGGTGGTCTCTAGTTTGTTCATCCGATAGTTCATCACAAATTGTGAATAACTTTTGGGCAAACAACTCAGAATTAAGTCAATACTTAGTTCATGATCCATTGCAAAACCGAGTGTGTTCAGTCGCTCAATGTACCCCAACATCTTTAGCACAAACTGCGAGGCAGAAGTGCCTTCCTGCATCTTAGTGGTGAAGAGGAGTCTGGAGACTTCGAACCTTTCGGATCTCGCCTGCTCTTCAAACAACTCATGAAGATGGAAGATGATGGTATAAGCATCCATATGCTCATGCTGCTTTTGCAGCTCAGGTATCATAGAGGCTAGCATGATGCAACTCGCAAGTTCAGAATCGGTCACATGTTTCTGATAGGCCACTAGCTGGTCTGGAGTTGCACCTTCAGGAGGTTGGTTAGGAAGTTGATCTTCAAGGACATAAGCAAGCTTCTCTGACTTGAGGACTATCCTCAGGTTTCGAAGCCAGTCCATGAAGTTTGGCCCAGTCAGTTTATTGGTGTCCAAAATGGAACGCAAATTCAGAGAAGACATGATCGAGTGATTAACCTAGAAACACAAATTGAGCTTATGTGAGAAGAATGATAAAGAATGTATCAATATACATTAATTAAAATCCTATTTATTTATCAAATTGAATAACCCTTTTTATCAATTCGGGAGATTGTAGGAGCATCTCCAAATAGGTTGATATCCAACCATAGATAAGAACAACCATGGCTGTGGCCATCAAGTTTTTCTTAGCTATGAAGGTAGGTAATTATACCGATTACACATCACATATATGTAACTATCACTTTATGCTATCAACTAATTGAATGTTTGCATAAATCATTGGGTTGTTAACTCATTAACAAGTATGCAACTTTATACATAGCACCCAACTGCACCTCTCTTTGCATCGACCTTGGCTGTGGCACAACAAATCGATGCTCCAAGCTTAAGGCTGACCCATTAATCAAGAAATAGTTTTAATATGGTTGGAGCTCATTCAACCGTTTAGTCAGGCTTGGATGTGTCCAACAACCAAAACTAAGGATTGACCTCTGACTCCAACTATATTATCATAAACTAATTCCATGGTTTGAACATGTTGAGGTTCAAGCGGGCATGGATGTGTCCATCAACCCAAACGAGAAACAAAACTCCGATTCTAACCATATTAATGGAAGGTGTTGGCCTTAATATTTTGTAAGGGGTTTTGGGTCTCATCCTTTCTTTTCTAAGCACATTCATGACATAGAATTATGTCATGACTAACGATTTCCTTAATAAAGTATGTATGTGACTTAATTTATCAAGTCTCATTATTTGAATTAGGAACCGGATTTCCTAATTCTAATTTCATACTTTATTTAAGGAATTGTTTTGGGAAACAATTTCCTAAATTGTCATAATCAATTTCGGAAATAATATGTTTTAAGACTTTGATTTCTCTAAATCAAATCTTATTAAATTAAGAGACAAATCCCTTAATTCAACCACATATTATTTTCATGAAAATCTCATTTAAGAAACTCTATAGGAAACCATTTTCCTAATTAATTTTGGAGACAACAATATGTAAGAGCATCACCTCTTAAACATATTTTATTCATGGATTTAATTAATTACAACAAATCGTTTTCTAAGGGTGGCTCCCCGAGGCTCAGATACCCAAAGAAAAGTAATTGTTGTAAATCCAATTTGGACGGCTCCCCGAGGCTCAATCCAAATCAAACATGACAATTTCATTTAAAATTGGGAAATTAAATTACAACAACTAACTTTAAATTGGACGGCTCCCCGAGGCTCAATCCAAAATAAAGAATTTTGTTGTCAATTTAAAAACCAATTCAAATTTAATTGTCAATTAACTGTCCATAAATTTGTCTAGACTTTCTTGAAAGAAAGTGCCCAAAATTGCGAGATTTCATAAATACGTTTTCAGAATAATTGTAAGTTTCTGGTACAAAGAAAACTTACATATTTCCAAAATTGGAAAATTTCTAAAATAGAAAATTTCCAAAATTGGAAAGTTTCCAAAGATGGGAAGTTTTCACAATTATTATAAAATTTCAGAAACTAGAAAATTTCAAAAGTTTGCGAAATTTCATGAGGATTTCCAAACTTAGAAATTCCTAAATCTAAAATTTATTATAATTTGAAAGTTTCCATAATTGAAAATTTTTTCCAAAATTGAGATCATGACAAAGTTTTCCGCAAAACAATTATATGATTATGTCGAACACTAACCGGCTCTGATACCACTGTTGGGACCGGGTGCATGTTGACAAGGATACGGGTTCGTAAAATTTAAATTTTTACGTGCAGCGGAAGAATTAGCATAAAATAATTTCTCAAATTATTTTAACCACGTATCTAGCATGCAACCTTATGGTGTGTGGACATGATCATAAAATAAAACTTTGCGGAAAAGTAAACTAATTTACTAAGTACCTCGCGTAACTCGAAGTAAGGGACGAGATCCAACCGTAGCGTCCCTTGGAAGCTTCGCCTCTATTCGCGTCCACGCCGAGTTCTCTTCGGGATGACTTCGCAAAGTCACGAGTTTTGTGCCGACGAGAACTACTAGATTCTCTAAAGGCACAACTAGAAGATCAAGAGAAAAGATAGGAAACTAACCACCAAGAGACGGAATCTAAATTCCGAGAAGGAAGGAGATGTGATCCGCTTCTTCTTCTCCGAGGTCGTCTTGGTGGATGAAGCTCACGCCCACCTTGGGAGTTGCGCCGGCCCTAGGGGAGGAGAGAGAGCCGGCCCTAGAGAGAGAGGGGCACCGGCCCTAGAGAGAGAGAGGCATGTAGAGAGAGAGAGAGAGCAATTAATCTCTTGATTAATTGATTAGGAATTCAAGGCTTGCCTTTGGTTCCTTATATAGTTGCTTCTCCCTTGCCAAGTCTTCTCTTAACGAATTAACGGAATTAATTTTCATAAGAAATTTATCTTATAATCTTTCTTATGAATAATTCCGTTATGCCTAGTTTTATTATAACTAACTTTATAATAAAACAAATACTTCTCTCCTTTAATTATGGAATAAATTTTATAAGAAATTTATAAACTTTCTTATTATGAAAAAATCAATTCATAATTGATTTTATAAAATTAAAATAAACCATTCCATGGATCATTTTAATTTCCATAAAAAGAATAAATTTCTATAAATTTATTTATATAAATTTCTTTATACAAATTTATTTATCCATAATTTATAAAACAAATCGCGCTAGATTTATTTTATTAATTAAACCAAATAAATTGGTTTATCCCCTTTGTAGTGGCCGGCCAAACCAAGAGGGTGGACACCCTCTTTGGCCGGCCAATCAAACCGAACCGATCGCGAATTAAACTCATTTAATTCGCCCAATAAGCCTTCAAAAGACTTAGCCATTTTTAGCTTCCATTGCGCCTCTGATAAATTCAGATTCGACTTATTTCTCTTGATCGGAAAATCCAATTTTCAACTCGTTTTAAATCCCTCGGATTACTCGTAGTGCGTGTGACTAAATAGGCTTTCGATTTATGTTGGCCGTCTATAATTAACTAATTATAGAACGATCATGAGTGGCACCTAGTAGTACATCATGACCCCCAATTAATCGAAAGATCAACGGTTGACCTCAGAAAGAATTCCGAAACCCTTCAGCAGCTCTAATGAATCGTGCCCCATTCCCTTCACCATCTTATACCCACTTGGTTCAGGACACGGTCTATTTGTGTCAGTCCCCACTAGGCTGACTACGTCACACCTAGCCCAAGTAATGTCTTTCTCGTCCTTTGGATTTCTAATTACTCTCATGTATTTTAGAGACTCGCACTCTAAACATGATATGCTCTGGCCAGAGGCTTTGAGTAACAATCCGACGATAGGCCTGGGTATACATCTCCTCGCAAGGAGTGGTGAATCCTTTGTAGGCTGTTCAAACATCTTCGGGCACTTCGGCTTATACCCAATCATCCTGGGTCCACACCTCCTTGGAGATGCTTGCTTAAGATGTTAAAGTATAAGTCTCCATGACCAAGATGACTTGAACACCGCAAGTCAAAGGAACATCGCACTTAAGCCGCAGTAAGAACTTCATTGACATATCTATATAGATAACCATATGAAGTCTTACAGCTAGTCACTCCAATGAACTAGTTCCCTTAACTAGCATCCATGTTTATCTCCGGACATCCCAATGTCACCAGCCAGTGAGAATCAGCTGATTAGAGAATAACCCATGCTAGTCTCAACAGAATTGATAGTGTCCGTATTTATCAATTCATCGACTAGGGATATTTTCAATACTTCACATTTGCACATTTAGAGATAATCACTAGTTGTGATCCCATCACAAATTCTCTTATGCTGTGAGTTGTATTGCGGACATTCAGTAGATGAGTTTAAGATCACAATCAAATACAAACATGTATACTCAAATAGTGAATTATCATTTATTAAAATAAATGTTTACAATCATAAGGCGATTGCCTTAGGACACTTCTCTCATATCACTAACACCAAGGTCACCCTAACAAATACATGACAAACATCTATGACCACCATATCACATCAAGCACAATCAAAATATTTTCCAATTGAAAAGGAAATGAGGCATCGTCGATCTACTGTTGTAGCGACACGACCCCTCTAGCCCCATCAGGCGGCTCTCTAAGCCGTGCCCTACGGTCTTCCCACTCCCGGCAGTGGATTTTTGCCTTCCCCAGATTCGAACCCTAGACCTCCAGGACAAGTACTAAAGTTCCTTGAATCTGGTAGCCAAGTGAATCTGGCTACCAGATTCAAGAAACTTTAGTACTTGTCCTGGAGGTCTAGGGTTCGAATCAGGGGAAGGCAAAAATTCACTGTCGGGAGTGGGAAGACCGTAGGGCACGGCTTAGAGAGCCGCCTGATGGGGCTAGAGGGGCCGTGTCGCTACATAAAAATAAATTGTCACGCCACGAGACCCAGGAGCCGCTGGTCCGATATAAAATCGAACAGCACCTCCCCTATCCGGCGGATAATTTACACATACAACTAACACACGCAATAATAATTTGACCTCAGGCCTCAAAATCAAGACATAATATAACCATGACACAAAGTAAACCATACCTGATTGTGGACCGGTCCAACTTACAACAAAAACAACGAACACATAGTCCATCAGAGGACTCAAAAGTATAATATCAAGACAAATGAAACGCGATACAAGTTCCACGACATAAAACCAATACAAACCAAATAATACGATGTAAAGGAACATAACTATACGGAAGCACCCATCACGGGAGTCGTAGGGACCTGGGACTGGCAACTGGGGCTCCCCTGGAGACAGATCAACCTGGAAACAAAAATATGGGCAAAGGTGGTGAGTCCAAATAAACTCAGCGTATACCAAAACAGATATGCATAGCATGATATAATAACAATAAGAATCACGCTAATACAGTCTCGAGTATAGAGGATAAAGCATAACTGAAGACTAAGGGTGAATACATACCAATGTTTGTCTATCCTGCGGGTAGGTGTAATTAATCCCCTATATAATCTCAAGAACGATACACACTCCACATGTGTATGTCACATGTAAGTGCATGTCAAACATATACAGCACTCAAACACAACAAGCACCAACAAAGGTACAAAGCATCTTATATACACCGGATGCAATGATCTGTTCTGTACACACCTCAGCCACCACCAGACCGGCGGTTGGGTGAACAGGAAACAGATAAGCCAACCACTCATGGTTGCATAAAGAAGCCAAACCCTTGTGGCCTACAACATATGAAGCCCAACACTCGTGGCTATGCAGATATGACGCCCAACACTCGTGGCGATGCAAGTATGTAACCCAGCACTCGTGGCTATGCAAATATGATGTCCAGCACTCATGGCAATGCAAGTATGACGCCTAGCACTCGTGGCGATACAAGTATGTAGCCCAGCACTCGTGGCTATGCAAATATGATGCCCAGTACTCGTGGCTATGCAAATATGATGCCCATCACTCGTGGCAAAGCAAGTATGATGCCTAGTACTCGTGGCGATGTAAGTATGTAGCCCAGCACTCGTGGCTATGCAAATATGATGCCCAGCACTCGTGGTAATGCAAGTATAACGCCTAGCACTCATGGCGATGCAAGTATGTAGCTCAGCACTCGTGGCTATGCAAATATGATGCCCAGCACTCGTGGCAATGAAGTATGACGCCCAGCACTCGTGGCGATGCAAGTATGTAGCTCAGCACCTGTGGCTAAGCAAATATGACGCCTAGCACTCGTGGCGATGCAAATATGATGCAGGCATGATTGGAGACGGGCTCAGACCTCAGGGGAGCCGATGGTCTCCATCATGATAATAGCATCGTGCTCATAGCTCAATCAGACCAGAAACCTGGCTGCGCGACGGGCTCAAACTCTGGGAGAGCCGATGGTCGCCAGTATGCAATCATACAGAGCCTACAACTCAGTATGCAACCTAGAGGGTAAAGTATGCTAATGGCACCCTCCTCACTAACCAGATCCTCAACCCATGCCCCGGTAGCAAAGGTATAGGTCTAACACATGTATCCAGATCTAACCATTCTACCCTAGGTATCCAAGCAAGGTATATATAGGAATCAATCCAACTACAAATACACAAAGTGACCTATTACTGTATTTGTGCATAAAAGCACGCAAGACAGATAATGAGACTGTATGGAACTAAATAGGAATCATCTAAAAAGAGTAAGCAACAGATATCGGATCATGATATACAAAGACAAGTATAGCGTAGAAACCTACTGCTATCTATAACAAACTCTGCATAATAGTAAGACAGTATCTAAAAAGATAAGTCAGGGGTACTCGCCCCCAAGAGTAGAAGTCCGTATCAAAGCAGAAAGAACTACTCGCCAAAAATCCAAATCAAGCCCCTTTATCAAGGATATATTATTAGCTATGACACAGAAATGGTAACTAGCTAATAAATACCTAAACTATCTTAGGATTAACCTAATCGTTCCGTTTCCCCTTAATTATTAGGGTTTAAGTTTTAAACAAATTTGACTCTCCAGGTCGAGTTCCAAAACCTTACTTGAGTCCAGTCGGATCTATACCAACAGTAAGTACACAATTCACCATACACTCATCCCTCTCAAAGGAGCTCACGGTTGAATTCCAATCAGAATATGATTTAGAAGTCTAAGGGAAGCAAATCTGTAAGCCACTCTAATCTAAAGTGCTTACCAGATCAAGATTCCAAGTTTGCGTACAAAAGCCAAGATCATATATCCTAAAGCCCATAACTCAGCTCCAAAACCTACACATCTATTGGACCGGTGCCGTCGATAGAGGGGGGGTGAATATCGACCTTTCAAAATCTCTCTCGGAAACCTCGTGGAAAGCTCGGATCGTTCTAGACTTAAAATATTAGTAGCAGCGGAAGATAAATAAAAAGTTAAACTAAAAGCAATACACAATGACACGCGGGATTTATTTACTTGGTTCCCGACCCCCCAGGGTCAGTACATCCAAGGCCTATGCACGGGAACGCCCGTCCACTATTGGTCTCCTTCCCGGACTTTCCGGAGGCAGAGAAACCCGACTTACAGTGCAAGATTACAAACAAAAGATATAGAAAACTAATTGCAGTATAATTAAAGCAAACCGAACACAACAAGTATGAAGCTCGGCCGATCTGGACCTCTGAAGTGCCGCGCACTTCCTCCTGGAACCTCCGGGTCGTATAGCCTCGTCTTTAGCGCGTTGTCGTCGGTCGGAATGATCAGAATGGATCTAGAATGTCGTGTCTGAAGCAGAGGGGTCGAAGCCCCTTTTATAGCACTCCTGGGGGCGCCCTGGACGTCGGGGGCGCCCCGGAAGACTTGGTCAAACTTTATCCCTGCGCCTACCTCGCCGCAGCTGATAACAGCTTTGACCAGGGCGCCTCGGACCTTTCGGGCACCCATCTTGAACCCAGTCAGTGATAATCCACTGCTTCAGCCTCGCAACAACGAAACAGGGTTGACCCGGGCGCCCCGGATGTTCCGGGCGCCCCGCTTGACACCTGTTCTGCCTACTTCACCTAACTGCTGATTTCCTCTTTAGCTCAGGGTGCCCTGGTTGTTGGGGGCGCCCTGGATGATGGGGGCACCCCCCCTGATGGGGGCGCCCTGCTTAATGGCTGCAATCCTGTTTTCTGCTTGCTTTGTCTCCGAATCTTGGTACCTGCAAGATACAAACACAAAGCATATATACATTTAATATTTGCCTTAGGGACTTGGTTCGGACTTCGGATTTGTACGAAACCCTAGGTCGAACCGGCACAAGTTCCCATCCCCGAGAACTCTCCCTTCACCTACTCCTTTCAGGAGACGGTTGCCACCCAGTCCTTCGGGTGGACTTTTGCTTGGCCTCCGATTACTCCGGATCTCGAGAAGCCCGAACCCCGACCCGTCTCTACTCCTGTCCTTAGTCATCGCTCAGCTAAGTTGCTCAGTCCCTTAGACCAAGACTTCATTACCTAGCAATCCTTCGCCAGGTGCCTAGCAGCCCTTCGCTAGGTCTTCTATGCCTAGTAGTCCTTCACTAGGTGCCTAGCAGCCCTTTGATAACCATCATATTGTTGATTATTTTAGGCTCTAAAATCCATGTTTGATCCACATTTTATATGCTTAAGTTTGCAATTTTATTAGGTTTCATATATTCCCTTCATTTTGGCTTTTAATTCAAATCTTTGTATATTTGGGATATTTTTTGGCACTAAATTTGAATATTATTTTGTAGGCTTCAATTGATCATGGACCTAGATCAAATTGGGTCAGACTTGAGTCAGCATTGGATCCAGATTAAAGGGATCAAGCATCGGATTAATAGGAGCCGTCCATTCCAGAGAATGGCTAGATCTGAGCCATCGGTCAACTTCTGGTCGATCCAAGTCCAAGATAGAATCAATCATGACCAGAGATCAAGATCTGAAAATTTCAGACAAATCAGAAGTGAGCTGACTGTTGGATCGAGCTCAAGATGTTCTAGACCATCCATTCAAGAAAAGGGAAGATTTGGACCATCCGCCACTGATCTGGTTAATCTGAGCTGGGAACAAGTAGATCAGGACCATTGATTGAGATCTGTAGAGTTTGGTTCAGATCTGAAGAAATTTGACCGTTGGATGAAGCCAAATTAATCTTAGCCGTCCGTTGCTATTTTTTTTCTGATGCTGTGAAATCTGGCTGGGTTGGCTGAATCAACTGCTGGCTTGGCTGACTGGGTCGACCCACGGAACTGGGCTGAACTCAAGCTGAGCTGTGGGAGCTGAACTCGACTGACTGAGCTGAACCAGAGGGCTGAACTCGAGTGCTGGCTCGGTTGGTTGAATCCAAACGCTGAACTGGCTGAGCTGGGCTGAAGCCGAGGGAAACAAAAGGGGGAGCCGACACACACAGCTAGGGCAGAGACGACGGAGGCAACACACTATCGAAGAGGGGGGTTCCCGACTCGACCATACCATCTCCACTCTCACCGCCGGCGATCCACATCCACCTTCATCGTCGCCGGCCGGTATCCACATCCACCTCTTCTCTTTCGGGGTTCGGAGAGAAGAGAGTAAAGGTTCTCTTTCGGGGTTCGGAGAGACGCCATCCATCTTCCTTCACCGCATGCCACCGGACGAAGCTAGGGCTCTGGGGGTTCCGAACCCTAGACGACTCCACCGCCGGCGATCCATTCCCCTTCATCCGACAATTTTCTTAGCAGCAATTTCCTTCACAGCTCTTCATCCAGCAGATTTCAGTTTTTTGGCAATTCACTTCCAGCTTCAATTTCTTTACAATTTTCCAGCTCTTGTCTTACAATTCCGGCAGCCAGTAGTTCTTCACATAATTTCCACTTCTTCTTCACAGGGTCGGCAGCATTTTTCCTACTTCACAGCAATTCAATTTCAACAGCATCCGGCAGCTTCTTCATAGTTCTTTGATTTCCAGCAAATCCACAATTCAGCTTCTTCAAAAAAATTCATGTGCTTTTCATAGCAGCTTCATCTACATCTTCTGCATAGCCATTTTACAGCAGCTTCATCTTCATATTCATAGCAGCGTGTTTCACATTGATTCAGTTGTAGATTGTTTTGATAATTGGTTGTTTGAGTTAAATGATGAATGTTTGTGATAGAATTGTCGAATTCTTGTATTTGATGGATTTTTCCATTTCAATTTGCACTTATTTGAAGCAAGTCCAATCATGCCTATCAGGTGTTCGATTAAATGTCTCTTAGAACAGTTATTTTAAATTGTGCAGTTTCTTACTTGCTTAGCTGTTATTTGGTATTATTTTTCCCATGCTTTAAGTTTCATGTCTTCAATTACATGTAATTAAGTTAGGTTAGATTAGATTTTTTTTCAATGCTGTAATTTTGCTCTATGTTTAGTTTCGTTAATGCGTTATTTCAAGTTGCCTTTTCTTTACTGTAATTGTAGTCAGGCTAAATTAGATTTCATTACCTGCACTGTTTTTCCTTAATTAGGCTAGATTTCATATCTGCTTTGTCATTTCTTTTTGTAGTATTAACGTTCAAACCCAAAACCCAGTTTCATATCCAAAACCCAAAAACAATAAAATACGATCATGAGATTTATCTTGCACCGACTACATTCGTTGGGAGACGACTCGAGTTACTCTATGCTACATTAGTTTAGAGAAATTCGGTATTTAAATTGTATTTGAAACCGTGACACGACAAAAGCGGTTATCACCCTTCGCTAGGTCTTAGGGTTACGATACCTAGCAGCCCTTCGCTAGGTGCCTAACAGCCCTTCGTTAGGTCTTAGGGTTTCAATACCTAGTAGTCCTTCGCTAGGTGCCTAGCAGCCCTTCGCTAGGTCTTAGGGTTACGATACCTAGCAGCCCTTCGCTAGGTGCCTAACAGCCCTTCGTTAGGTCTTAGTGTTTTAATACCTAGCAGTCCTTCGCTAGGTGCCTAGCAGCCCTTCGCTAGGTCTTAGGGTTACGATACCTAGGTTAACTAGGACATTTCTTCAACTTTAGGTTACTTCTCCTTTGCTCCCCTTTGTCTGCTCAATATATCACTGACTTAAGTATATTGTCAAAACATTAAAACACTTAAAGAGGAACATCATTGATGCAACTTGCACAAAAAATCTCCCCCTTTTTGATGTTTGACAATAACTTAAGTTAGATTGGTTTAAAGGGGCTAACTTACTGTCCTTGGGGTAAAAATGAAAAAAAATGATAAAAAATGATATAGGTTTTGAAACTACAATTTTGATCTTTGGGGAAAAATTTTTCTAACTTAAGCACACACCTCTCCCCCTTTGTCATACATCAAAAAGAAAATACTTGCACCAACATTAAAAACCTTTGGTTCTTTTTGAAAATACTTTGTGCAAAATTTTTGAAAGCATTGTATTTTGAATAATATATTGCAAAAATTATGTAATTTTTGAAAAATATAAGTACCTTTGAAAATATATTGAAATTTTTGAATAATTAAGTACTTTTGGAAAATGCATAACTTTTGAAAGAATGCTATTTTGGAAAATATAAATATTATGCATATTTTGCAAGTACTAACTATTTTTGAGAAATATAAGTAATTTTACTTGACTAGAATTCTTTTCCAGTCTGACACAATCCTAGGAAACCTTGTAAACTACAAGGGCATTTTCCTAAGTGTCCTGGAAATTCTTCAAACTCAAGTAGATATTAACAAAATTTTGCAAAAAAAAATGATAGTACTTTTGAAAATATATGCTAGTGGATTTTGAAAAATGTGTGAATTTTTAAAGACCCAATCTTTTACTCAACTTGGTTTATTTTCCAGTCTAACACCATCCTGGGAAACCTTGTTGACTACAAGGATATTTCCTAAGTGTCCTGGAAATTCTCCAACCCAAGTAAACAAAAAAAAATAATTTCATAAGTCACACAAATTCTAACAAATAAAATAATAGTATTTTGAAAGACTTAGATTTTGAAGATATGAAAACATGTTATTAAATAATTCTTTTAATATGACCTCCCCCTAAACTTGACTCAGTCCTGGGAAGCTTGTTGACCACAAGTACTCTTCCTCTAAGTCTTAAGGTTTGATTCAGATTAAAAAGAAATATTTAAAAAAAACGAATAACTATCAGAAAAAGATTTCTGAAATTCTTCTTTTGACTCAGACTCCCCCTAAATTTGACACATCCTAGGAGTCCTTGAAAATCATGAAGTGAACCTTTCCTCTGTGTCTTTAGGGTTTATCAAGGTCAACGAAATAGTTAAATTTTTTGAACATATAATTTTTACAACATAAACCTTTTTTCAAAACACAAGTAATAATGATTTAAAACACAGTTTTAGAAAAGTATTTTTCAAATGATAGTATTGTTCAAAGTGTAATTTTTGAAAACCATTTAAAAAAAATTAAAAGCACTCCCCCTGTACCCGATACCGTTTGACTCTATTTAAGTGCCTTAAGGAACTTTCGTGTTGTCCTAAGAGGCTTGTGTCTAATTGAGTGAGTCAAACAATTTTTTGAAAAGATATATTTTTGAAAAATGTATAATATGTATAATCAATTAGACAAGCATGAATTCCATAAAAACATTATTATGCTGAAGCACTATTTTGAAAATATATTTTTATGAAAATATTCTAACAATTTTGAAAAATAGTTTTGAAAAATATTTTTCAATTCATTAGTCCTTAACATCTCACCCATTTTAGATGTATTAATACAACAAGCATGATTGCCTTATAGGTGTATTGTGAGATGCTTAAATCATTTTTCTTAATTTATTAACTCTAAGATTTAATTGAAGCTTGTGTTAGATTTGAATTTGACAAGAAGTAACTTGAATTTGAATTTCAAAAATTGGCTTCCAAGTCTTGGCGAGGCACTAGGCCTTCTTTGGCCGTAGCCTTATTGGATCATCAACCCTTTCCTTGACAAAGCCTTTTAATGAAATTTCATTTTCAAAATTACTTTTTAAAAAATTCTGGTCTAACTAGTTTGAGTCTTGGATCGGTAGCTTCGGCTAGTTCCGCCAAGATGGCTTCCCTAACATACTATCATCTCACATCCACCCAATACTAGGTTTATCAAGTTTCAATTAATCCTTTTCCTATAGCCGTTCTAATATATGCATAAAATTTAAATATGAATGGCATGTCATATATTTAAAATAAATTGCAAATGCATGGCATGACAATTATGCATGAGTCAAACAATTCAAATCATTTTATTTAAGTTTCTAAAAATGTATCAAATTCCCGATTTGATACATGTCGTGTGAACCCGCGAATATGTCAACCCACTTTGATATATTCAATGTTACTAATTTTAATTGTTACAGTTTTGGTAAAATTTTATTTTAGTTTAAGTTTAAATTATTTAAGATTTTAGTTGGATTCAGGTTAATTAAGAATTAATTGATGTTGAATTAATTAGAAATCAATTGATGTTGAATTAATTTAAGTTTGAATTGATTAGGATTTAAATTGAATTTACTTAGAGTTTTAATTTAATTTAATTATAATTTTAATTTAATTTTAATTCGAATTTAATTAAGGTTTAATTCAAATTTAATTTGAAATTAAGATTTAGTTTAATTTAATTCAGATTTAATTTGAAATTAAGATTTAATTTTAATTTAAATCAGATTTAATTTGAAATTAAGATTTAATTTAATTTAAATCAGATTTAATTTGAAATTAAGATTTTAATTTGAAATTAAGATTTAATTTAATTTAAATAATTAAGATTTGATTAATTTGAATAATTAAGATCTGAATAATTTAAATAATTAAGATTTAATTAATTCAAATAATCTTAATTAATTTGAATTTAAATGACTAAGATTTAATTTGAATTTAATTAAGATTTAATTTGAATTTAATTAAGGTTTAATTTGAATTTAATTAAGATTTAATTTGAATTTAATTAAGATTAAATTTGAATTTAATTAAGATTTAATTCGAATTTAATTAGGATTAAATTTGATTTAATTAACATTATAATGATTAATTAATAATTGTGGGTTTAAATTCATCATTTTCATTATTTCAAAATTTTCTTCTTCATTTTTATTTTTCTTTTCAAGTTTTTCTAATAATTTTGATTTATTTGAATTTTTATAATTTTTATTAACTATGGTCTATATCTTAGATAGTCTATATCCTCCTCAAGATTAGGTCTTTCAATATCCTTACATTAGGTGGAGTAATTTGGGCCACTAATTAAGGTTTTGTAATAATCTTTAATATTATCTATAATTAAATTATTATCTAGGAGAATTTTATCTTCAAAATTATCCTCAGAATTATCCTCAGATATATTTTCAATATTTCCAACATTAATCTCTAGATTATCTTTAAGATTTTCAAAATTAATTTCTGAATTAATCTTGAGATTTTCAGGATTAATTTTGGATTTATCCTTAAGATATTCAAATTTGAATTCTGATTTATCCTTAGGATATTCAAATTTGAATTCGGATTTATCCTTAGGGTTTTCAAATTTGAATTCCAAATTATTCTTAGGATTAATTTTGTCTGAATTAAAATTATCAGAACTAATTTTATCAGAAAAATTATCAGAATTAATTTTATCAGAAAAATTATTAGAATTAATTTTATCAGATAAAATTATCAGAATTAATTTTATCAGATAAATTATCAGAGTTAATTTTATCAGATAAATTATCAGAGTTAATTTTATCAGAAAAATTATCAGAGTTAATTTTATCAGAAAAATTATCAGAGTTAATTTTATCAGATAAATTATCAGAGTTAATTTTATCAGATAAATTATCAGAGTTAATTTTATCAGATAAATTATCAGAGTTAATTTTATTAGAAAAATTATCAGAGTTAATTTTATCAAAAAATTATCAGAGTTAATTTTATCAGAAAAATTATCAAAGTTGATTTTATCAATTTCTGAATTGATATTCTGAATTAAACAATTAATTTCTAATATTTTGGTCATATTCACGTTTTGTAATTTAACATGCAAAAAGTTAATTTTACTATGCAGTAAATCTACTTTATCAGAAAAATTAACTACTTTATCACATGGCAGTGCAGGAACTTGTAAAATTTTTGGAACATAAATCTTGTGTACCTTCGCCGGACACTTGTTTTTGTAATGTCCGTATTTCTTGCATTTGAAGCATTGTACGTGACTTTTGTCCCTCCGGTTTCCTGGCGCTGGTGCCTCCTTCGCCACCGGTGATGTAGACCGAATCTTACAAGTAGGGCACTGATTTTTATAGTGCCCTCTCTCCCTGCACGTGAAACAAATAATATGGAATTTACAAATGAACATTTTAAATAAAATATACCTGATTCACCCCTGGGATCCCCCTCAACTCCTGGCGTCTTTGCTCCGTCGGCGGTTAGTCCAGTGAAGAGCGGCTCGACTCTGATACCAATTGTTGGACCGGTGCCGTCGATAGAGGGGGGGTGAATATCGACCGTTCAAAATCTCTCTCGGAAACCTCGTGGAAAGCTCAGATCGTTCTAGACTTAAAATATTAGTAGCAGCGGAAGATAAATAAAAAATTAAACTAAAAGCAATACACAATGACACGCGGGATTTATTTACTTGGTTCCCGACCCCCCAGGGTCAGTACATCCAAGGCCAATGCATGGGAACGCCCGTCCACTATTGGTCTCCTTCCCAGACTTTCTGGAGGTGGAGAACCCCGACTTACAGTGCAAGATTACAAACAAAAGATATAGAAAACTAATTACAGTATAATTAAAGCAAACCGAACACAACAAGTATGAAGCTCGGCCGATCTGGACCTCCGAAGTGCCGCGCACTTCCTCCTGGAGCCTCCGGGTCGTACAACCTCGTCTTTAGCGCGTTGTCGTCAGTCGGAATGATCAGAATGGATCTAGAATGTCGTGTCTGAAGCAGAGGGGTCGAAGCCCCTTTTATAGCACTCCTGGGGGCGCCCTGGACGTCGGGGGTGCCCCGGAAGACTCGGTCAAACTTTATCCCTGCCCCTACCTCGCGCAGCTGATAACAGCTTTGACTAGGGCACCCCGGACCTTTCGGGCACCCAGCTTGAACCCAGTCAGTGCTAATCCACTGCTTCAGCCTCGCAGCAATGAAACAGGGTTGACCCGGGCGCCCCGGATGTTCCAGGTGCCCCGCTTGACACCTGTTCTGCCTGCTTCACCTAACTGTTGATTTCCTCTTTAGCTCAGGGCACCCTGGCTGTTGGGGGCGCCCTGGATGATGGGGGCGCCCTGCTTAATGGCTGCAATCCTTTTTTCTGCTTGCTTTGTCTCCGAATCTTGGTACCTGCAAGATACAAACACAAAGCATATATACATTTAATATTTGCCTTAGGGACTTGGTTCGGACTTCGGATTTGCACAAAATCCTAGGTCGAACCGGCACAAGTTCCCATCCCCGAGAACTCGCCCTTCACCTACTCCTTTCAGGAGACGGTTGCCACCCAGTCCTTCTGGTGGACTTTTGCTTGGCCATCGATTACTCCGGATCTCGAGACGCCCGAACCCTGACCAGTCTCTACTCCTGTCCTTAGTCATCGCTCAGCTAAGTTGCTTAGTCCCTTGGACCAAGACTTCATTACCTAGCAATCCTTCGCCAGGTGCCTAGCAGCCCTTCGCTAGGTCTTCTATGCCTAGTAGTCCTTCACTAGGTGCCTAGCAGCCCTTCGCTAGGTCTTAGGGTTACGATACCTAGCAGCCCTTCGCTAGGTGCCTAACAGCCCTTCGTTAGGTCTTAAGGTTTCAATACCTAGCAGTCCTTCGTTAGGTGCCTAGCAGCCCTTCGCTAGGTCTTAGTGTTACGATACCTAGGTTAACTAGGACATTTCTTCAACTTTAGGTTACTTCTCCTTTGCTCCCCTTTGTCTGCTCAATATATCACTGACTTAAGTATATTGTCAAAACATTAAAACACTTAAAGAGAAATATCATTGATGCAACTTGCACCAACAACATCAATTTGAACAAAACTGATTCATCCAACCACAAGACAATTTCAACAACAAACATCAAAACCCAATTCAATCACATTACCTCTAATCCCAACTCTAATTGTCATCCTCACAGCAAACAAGAAATGAGGAAATTTAGCCAAATTGCTAATCTAAATTTTCTGTATCAGATCTGTCATCCCATACAAATCCAACATGGAAGCAATTCAGACTTAAGATAGAAAGAACTCCACCCGATACCAACGTTCAAATCAACCAAATCCATCAACTAAAACTCTCGGCAGAAATCCTAAGATAGAGCTCCAAACATAACTAAGGAATCAAATACCTGAACAGGGAGCTCACTTAGGCAGTTCACGGTAGAAACCTTCCTCAGCAAATCTGATCACGACATAGCACAGGAGATCAGTGGATGGAATCATAGAACTATCCCACACAGCTCACGGCCAACTTCATACACTGATCAAAGACGTTGCACAATCAGCTTGTATCCAAAACCTCGATCCATATACTCGATACCCGATCAAATTGGCTAGAGAAAACTCTTACCTAGTTCCGCCAGACCCAGCAAGCTCAACCTCAGCTTTGGCGCAGAGTCACTGTATTGGAATTAGAAGTTCCAATTCCAATTGCAAACACAGCCACTGACCGCAAGGAAACAAGTGCTAACCCTTGGCGTCGACTCCGAACAGAGAAGAAGAATCTGAGGTCGAGACTCGCGTGCGCCAAGTTGGGGTTGGGCAAAGGAGAAGAGTTTCACCGGGTTAGCCTTAGGCTAAGGTTGCGGCTAGGGTTCGTCAGCTCCAGTGGTCGGGTGGAGGAGGCGCGATCGATTAAGGAGCGGCGGATCTCAGAGAGGGAGGTCGTCGGCTGCGTTCCCGTGGAGGGTATTCGGCCGAAACATGGAATTAGGTTTAGGTATTTAAGAGAGGAACCATTTGCACTTTAGTCCAACACCTTTGTCAAATCGCATGGCTGCCCTTGGTTCTAAACTTAATTACGTGTTAGTCCTCATAACTGTTTGTTTTATTACATTTTGGTCCCTAAATTTGTCTCCAAGGACTCGAAAACCCTGGAACCTACCTGGTAACCCTCCGAAAATTTCCGGAACCTGCTCAAAAGTGTCGGATTTAACATCCTCCCCCACTAACAAAAAAATTTGGTCCCCAAATTTTGCTATTACACAAGGTATATACTAATAAGCCCTATACCGTGTAACTATTGGACGGAAACTAATCATACGTTTCCTGAGTAAGGTAGCAGACTATAGAATCCAATGGGTTCCATCATCTCTATTTGACAACCAGTATCTCGCCAGCCGCTAGGTACACTACCCCATGATCTAATGGTAGATACCCATTAGATCCCATCCCAGTGTATCTGTGCCAAGCAGTAAAGAGGGCTAGCAATATTTATAACTATTTGAGCTGAAAGATGCATAAACGAACATCATTCCTCGAAAGGTCGATCCATCGGTCTACGGTGCCTCCCCTCGGGTAGCCGCATATACTCGTCCCATCTCGGTATCCGATGGTGGCATCCTCGGAATTGGCTGGGATGGAAACACAGGGGCTGCAATAAAATGTTGCGGCTGGTGTATCGAATAGGTCGCGGCTGACTGCAAAGGCTAATGTGTCACATGCGTCTGACAATAACCGTCGATCGCAGAAGCTTGGGGTGCTACCAAATTAGGGGCCTGCTGAAAACCAGGCATGCAATATATGTGAACCGGCGGGGGAGCTGCTTGCTCCTGTCGTGGAAAAGTCTGGGTACGTTGACCTCCTCCCTGCGACCTCGAAGGTCTAGAGCGACTCCGCTGAGTGGTGTCCTCTGCGGATTCCTGCATCGCCCGCTGATCACATTCCCGACTCTGATGCCCCGGGAACTTACAGAAATAACATACATTCTTGCCAAAGGGACACTCTGACTTACTGTGATCCTTAGCCCCACACTGGAAACAATGGAATATAGTACAATCACTCTTCCAATTTTGCTGCGATGACCTGGAAGGTCCTGCTGATGAGCGCCCATCCTTGGGAGGTCAAGAAGATGTCCCAGAATTTCCTTGCATATCATGGTCCCTACGGGTCCTCTTTTGTCCTGCATACAACTGCTCTTGGTCTGATAGTGTATCCTGATCCGACTGTCTATCACCATACACTTGCTTCTGTGCCATCTAGATCAGGACTGCTTTGTCTAACGCCTCACGGTAGGAGGACATACCAAACCCAGCTATCTGAATCCAAATATAACCGGCTAATCCCTGGATGAACTGAAGCATCCTCTCTCTATCATGTGCCACCAACTGAGGGCAGTACTCAGCTAGATGGCTGAACTCCGCATTATATTCCATGACCATGCGCTTTCCTTGCTGGAGGCTCAGAAATTCCTAACGCCGAGCCATCTGATACGCAACGGGGAAGTACTGACTCTCAAATGCCTCACGGAAAGTTGTCCAGGTGATGTGTACTGACTCTCAAATGCCTCACGGAAAGTTGTCCAGGTGATGTGCTGCACACCAATGACCGTGCGCTGCGTGGCCCACCAAGTAGTCGCCTCATCACGCAGATGGTAGGCAGCCAGTTCTGCCTTCTCCCTCTCTGAACAGGCCATATAGTAAAACGTACCCTCCAAGATCTCGATCCAAGAATGAGCGACCCGAGGGTCTGGTCCTCCATGGAACAGTGTGAATCGTCCTTTCACCGACTCCGCCAATGCTGGTATCCGTGCTCTAGCCCTAGCCCTAGCCCAGTCCACAGAAACGATAGGATCCACCAGTGGAGTTATAGCAGATACCAGAGCAGGAGCTGTAGTAGAAATCGTGAAAAATCCCGGAACCGAAGCCACGGGTGGAGCTGGGTGAACTGGCAGAGCAGGCGTTACTGATGGTACAACGAAATACATTGTAGAGGGTACGGCTGGTGGTACCACTGGATACGCAGATGTAGGTCCTCCTAGGGGTGTAGGCACTGCTGAATACACCGATGGGGGTACAACAGATGGTACTGCTGGATAAGATGAGGCAGATACCGTTGGTGGTATCGCTGGATATGTCGGTGTAGGCACTACTGAACACCCCAAGGTGGGCACCACAGATGGTATCACCGGATACACCGGAACATATACCGCTGGTGGTACCACAGAATAGGTATTGGTAGATACTACTGATGATACCATGGACACCATAGGGGTTGGTACGACTGGTTTAACAGTGGGAACCGCTGATAGCAATGGAACTGAGGCTCCTAGAACACTCGGGGGAGTCTGACCGCGCCTAACCGATCCTATCTCGGTCGGTCTCTCTGGTGCCTCTGTGGCTTGAGATCCAAAAGTCCGCCCACGTGGCCGCCCTAGACCACGTCTCGGTGCGGAAGCAGATTTACTCCGAGTCATACCTGTTGAACCATAACCCAATATTACAAATAGTATAAGTCTACTAAACTTACCATATCATACCATTATCATCCGGAGATGTCCCGTCGCCACCAGGTCCCAAAGTCCAAACTCATCGAGTGACGACTCCGAAAATACGAAATGTACTCAAGTAGATATCATCCAACCCGAGCTCCGACACCTACCGAATAGGTATCGGATTTAACTGCGACAAATCCGAAAAGACTAGCCAAACTTGGCTCTGATACCAAAATAAATTGTCACGCCCCGAGACCCAAGAGCCGCTGGTCCGATATAAAATCGGACAGCACCTCCCCTGTCCGGCGGGCAATTTACACATACAAGTAATACACGCAATAATAATTTGGCCTCAGGCCTCAAAATCAAGACATAACATAACCATGACACAAAGTAAACCATACCTGACTGCGGATCGGTCCGACTTACAACAAAAACAACGAACACATAGTCCATCAGAGGACTCAAAAGTATAATATCAAGACAAATGAAACGCGATACAATTTCCACGACATAAAACCAATACAAACCAAATAATACGATGTAAAGGAACATAACAATGCGGAAGCACCCATCACGGGAGTCGTAGGGACCTGGGACTGCCGACTGGGGCTCCCCTGGAAACAGATCAACCTGGAAATAAAAATATGGGCAATGGTGGTGAGTCCAAATAAACACAGTGAATACCAAAATAGATATGCATAGTATGATATAATAACAATAAGAATCACGCTAATACAGTCTCGAGTATAGAGGATAAAACATAACTGAAGACTAAGGGTGAATACATACCAATGTTTGTCTATCCTGCGGGTAGGTGTAATTAATCCCCTATATAATCTCAAGAACGATACACACACTAAATGTTAATGTCATCCATAAGTGCATGTCAAACATATACAGCACTCAAACACAACAAGCACCAACAAAGGTGCAAAGCATCCTATACACCCGATGCAATGATCTATTCTGTACACACCTCAGCCACCACCAGATCGGCGGTCGGGTGAACAGGAAACAGATAATCCAACCACTCATGGTTGCAAGAAGCCAAACCCTTGTGGCCTACAACATATGAAGCCCAACACTCGTGGCTATGCAGATATGACGCCCAGCACTCGTGGCGATGCAAGTATGTAACTCAGCACTCGTGGCTATGCAAATATGATGCCCAACACTCATGGCAATGCAAGTATGATGCCTAGCACTCGTGGCGATGCAAGTATATAGCCCAGCACTCGTGACTATGCAAATATGATGCCCAACACTCGTGGCAATGCAAGTATGATGCCTAGCACTCGTGGCGATGCAAGTATGTAGCCCAGCACTCGTGACTATGCAAATATGATGCCCAACACTCGTGGCAATGCAAGTATGACGCCTAGCACTCGTGACGATGTAAGTATGTAGCCCAGCACTCATGGCTATGCAAATATGATGCCCAACACTCGTGGCAATGCAAGTATGACGCCTAGCACTCGTGGCAATGCAAGTATGTAGCTCAACACTCGTGGCTATGCAAATATGATACCCAGCACTCGTGGCAATGCAAGTATGACGCCCAACACTCGTGGGTATGCAAGTATGTAGCCCAGCACCTGTGGCTAAGCAAATATGACGCCTAACACTCGTGGCAATGCAAATATGATGCAGGCATGACTGGATACGGGCTCAGACCTCAGGGGAGCCGATGGCTTCCATCATGATAATAGCATCGTGCTCATAGCATCGTGTTGGGACCGGGTGCATGTTGACATGAATGCGGGTTCGTAATTTTAAAATTAATTACGTGCAGCGGAAGGTTTAGCATAAATAATTTCTCAAATTATTTAACTACACATCTAAGCATGCAACCTTATGTTGTGTAGACATGATCATACATTAAAATTTTGCAGAAAGTAAACTAATTTACTTAATACCTCGCGTAACTCGAAGGTAGGGACGAGATCCAACCGTAAGAGTCCCTTGGAAGCTCCGCCTCTATTCGCGTCCACGCCAAGTTTTCTTCAGGATGACTTCGCAAAGCCACGAGTTTCGTGCCGACAAGAACTACTAGATTCTCCAAAGGCACGACAAGAATACCAAGAGAGAGATGGGAAGACTAACCACCAAACGAAGAACGGAATCAAGATTCCGGGAGGAAGGAAGGAGTTGCACCCGCTTCTTCTTCTTCTTCGGCAGCTGCTTGGTGGTGGCTGAAGCTCACGGCAAAAGGGGTTCTCCTTTTAGGGCCGACGACACTAGAGGAGGGAGAGGGAGAGAAGGAGAGAGAGAGAGGGCTTATTTCTAGATCTCTTAGATTCAATTCCAAGCCTTGCCTTGGTTCCTTTATATAGTAGCCTCTCAACCGCCAAGTCTCCTTTTTATGGAATAAATTTTCATAAGAAATTTATCATATAAATTTTTTCTATGATTTATTCCATCATGCCAAGTTTTTATCATAATTTAATTTATAATAAAAACAACCATGTCTCCCTTTTCTTATGAAATAAATTTTCACAAGAAATTTATTATATAAATTTTTCTTATCATGGAAAAATCAATTCATAATTGATTTTATAAAATAAAATAAACTATTCAAAGTTTATTTTAATTTCCATGAAAATAATAAACCAAACCTCGGTTTATAAAATTTAAATTATCCATAATTTTATAAAACAAACCACACTTGGTTTATTTTATAACTTGAACCAAACAATTTGGTTCTCCCTTTTAATGTGGTTGGCCAAACAAAGAGGGTAGGGACCCTCTTTGGCCGGCCAAACCCAACCCAAGATCATATGAATTAAACTCATTTAATTCGTCCAATAAGCCTTCAAAAGACTTAGCCATTTTATGCTTCCGATGCGTCTCTGAAAAATTCAGATTCGACTTATCTCTCTTGATCGGAAAATCCAATTTTCAACTCATTTTAAATCCCTCGGATTACTCGTAGTGCGTGTGACTAAATAAGCTTTCGATTTATGTTGGCCGTCTATAATTAACCAATTATAGAACGATCATGAGCGGCACCTAGTAGTGCATCATGATCCCCAATTAATCGAAAGATCAACGGTTGACCTCAGAAATAATTCTGAAACCCTTCAGCAGATATAATGAATCGTGCCCCATTCCCTTCACCATCTTATACCCACTTGGTTCAGGACATGATCTATGTGTGTCAGTCCCCACTAGGCTGACTACGTCACACCTAGCCCAAGTAACGTTTCCTCGTCCTATGGATTCTAATTACTCTCATGTATTTAAGAGATTCATACTCTGAACATGTCATGCTCTAGCCAGAGGCTTCAAGTAACCATCCGACGATAGGCCTCGGGTATACATCTCCTCGCAAGGAGTGGTGAATCCTTTGTAGGCTGTTCAAACATCTTCGGGCACTTCGGCTTATACCCAATCATCCTGGGTCCACACCTCCTTGGATATGCTTGCTTAAGATGTCAAAGTATAAGTCTCCATGACCAAGATGACTTGAACACCGCAAGTCAAAGGAACATCGCACTTAAGCTGCAGTAAGAACTTCACTGACATGTCTATATGTAGACTACCATATGATGTTTTACAGCTAGTCAGTCCAATGAACTAGTTCCCTTAACTAGCATTCATGTTTATCTCCGGACATCCCAATGTCACCAGCCAGTGAGAATAGGCTGATTAGAGAATAACCCATGCTAGCCTCAACAGAATTGACAGTGTCCGTATCTATCAATTCATCGACTAGGGACAATTTCAATACTTCACAATTGCACATGTAGAGATAATCACTAGTTGTGAATTCATCACAAATTCTCTCATGATGTGAATTGTATTGCGGACATTCAGTAAATAAGTTTAAGATCTCAATCAAATACACAGACATGTATACTCAAATAGTGAATATTCATTTATTAAAATAAATGATTACAGTCATAAGGCGATTGCCTTAGGACACTTCTCTCATATTACTAACACGTGGCAATGCAAATATGATGCAGGCATGACTGGAGACGGGATCAGACCTCAGGGGAGCTGATGGCTTCCATCATGATAATAGCATCGTGCTCATAGCTTAATCAGACTAGAAACCTGGCTGCGTGACGGGCTCAAACCCTGGAGGAGCCGATGGTCGCCAGTATGCAATCATACAGAGCGTACAACTCAGTATGCAACCTAGAGGGTAAAGTATGCTAATGACACCCTCCTCACTAACCAGATCCTCAACCCATGCCCCGGCAGGAAAGGTATAGGTCAAACATATGTATCCAGATCTAACCATTCTACCCTAGGTATCCAAGCTGTTGAGGCAATCTGTGGTCCGGAGTGATCAAGTGTTTTGATGTTTGGGCAAAGGGTTTAAGTTAGGTTTACCCTTGTATTCTTATATGTGTATGTTGAGTGTGCATGTTGTACAGGTACACATATTGACTTGACTGGACGGCTTCGGTACGGTGAAGGGTGGCATGGAGACAAGCTGGAGGCTTGTGTGCACCCGAGGGACCTTGGAGAGCAGGGATAATTAGCTGATGGGCACGGACTTCGAGACATGCATAAAGGATGGCATGGAGACAAGCTGGAGGCTTGCGTGCATCCGAGGGACGGGAGCCGAAGATGAAGAGGGCGCGAAGGCAATAGTCGAAGCTACGGATGAGGAGTCAGTCGAGTCGTGAGGGTACAATTGCTGTGTGATTATACTCGGGAAATCCTAAGGTTTGAGTGCGGAGTGGAATGTACTCAGGAAGGGTAACCTTAGGTGGGTGAGTAGACCAGTCGACTGGCCTGGGGGCAGTCGACTGATGAAACTCACAGAAGGGTCTCAGCTCTGGACCAGTCGACTGCCCTAGGGGCAGTCGACTGGTAGGTGGCTGGTGAGTTGGCTGAGAATTCGAACGTTGGGGTGCAACGGTCGAATTTCAATGGCACCAGTCGACTGCCCTGGGGGCAGTCGACTGGTAGCGAGGGTTTCAACCCGAGTCCTATTTAAAAAGGACTTCGTGGTGGCTGAGATTCTTGACGAATCTTGTCTTGGTTAAAGGCAAGATAGTAGTCTTTATGCTCAGAGGTCTGCTTGGTGTTGTGGCGAGGTTTCTCCACCCACAAGGAGTGACGAGGGCTAGCCGGAGGTTATCCGGGGAGTGATCCACCGACGGATTCTTGGATTAGTCACCTGTCCGGGGTGGATACCAAGTACATCTTCGTTGTTAGCATTGGTCAGTATTGTTTTTATTGTTTTATTGTATATTCCGCTTGCGCTAACATCTTTGTAGAGAAAACGACGAAGAAACGCTATTCACCCCCCCCTCTAGCGGACGCATTCGATCCATCACAAGCAAGGTATATATAAGAATCAATCCAACTACAAATACACAAAGTGACCTATTACTGTATTTGTGCACATAAGCACGCAAGACAGATAATGAGACTGTATGGAACTAAATAGGAATCATCTAAAAAGAGTAAGCAACAGATATCGGATCATGATATACAAAGGCAAGTATAGCGTAGAAACCTACTGCTATCTATAACAAACTCTGCATAATAGTAAGACAGTATCTAAAAAGATAAGTAAGGGGTACCCGCCTCCAAGAGTAGAAGTCTGTATCAAAGTAGAAAGAACCACCCGTCAAAAATCCAAATCAAGCCCCTTTATCAAGGACATATTATTAGCTATGACACAGAAATGGTAACTAGCTAATAAATCCCTAAACCATCTTAGGATTAACCTAATCGTTCCTTTTCCCCTTAATTATTAGGGTTTTAAGTTTTAATTAAATTTGACTCTCTAGGGTCGAGTTCCAAAACCTTACTTGAGTCCAGTCGGATCTCTACCAATAGTAAGTACACAAATTACCGTACACTCATCCCTCTCAAAGGAGCTCATGGTTGAATTCCAATCAGAATAAGATTTAGAAGACCAAGGGAATCAAATCTGTAAGCCACTCTAATCTAAAGTGCTTACCAGATCAAGCTGCCAAGTTTGCGTACAAAAGCCAAGATCATAACCTAAAGCCCATAACTCAGTTCCAAAACCAACACATCAATTTGAACAAAACTGATTCATCCAACCACAAGACAATTTCAACAACAAACATCAAAACCCAATTCAATCACATTACCTCTAATCCCAACTCTAATTGCCATCCTCACAGCAAGCAGGAAATGAGGAAATTTAGCCAAATTGCTAATCTAAATTTTCTGTATCAGATCTGTCAACCCACACAAATCCAACATGGAAGCAATTCAGACTTAAGATAGAAAGAACTCCACCCGATACCAACGTTCAAATCAACCAAATCCATCAACTAAAACTCTCGGCAGAAATCCCAAGATAGAGCTCCAAACATAACTAAGGAATCAAATACCTGAACAGGGAGCTCACCTTAGGCAGTTCACGACAGAAACCTTCCTCGGCGAATCTGATCACGTCATAGCACAGGAGATCAGTGGATGGAATCACAGAACTATCCCACACAGCTCACGACCAACTTCATACACTGATCAAAGACGTTGCACAATCAGCTTGTATCCAAAACCTCGATCCATATACTCCATACTCGATCAAATTGGCTAGAGAAAACTCTTACCTAGTTCCGCCGGACCTAGCAAGCTCAACCTCAGCTTTGGCGCAGAGTCACTATATTGGAATTAGAAGTTCTAATTCCAATTGCAAACATAGCTATTGACCGCAAGGAAACAAGTGCTAACCCTTGGCGTCGACTGCGAATAGAGAAGAAGAATCTGAGGTCGAGACTCGCATGCGCCAAGTTGGGGTTGGGCAGAGGAGAAGAGTTTCACCGGGTCAGCCTTAGGCTAAGGTTGCGGCTAGGGTTCGTCAGCTCTGGTGGCCGGGTGGAGGAGGCGCGATCGATGAAGGAGCGGCGGATCACAGAGAGGGAGGTCGTTGGCTACGTTCGCGTGGAGGGTATTCGGCCGAAACATGGAATTAGGTTTAGGTATTTAAGAGAGGGATCATTTGCACTTTAGTTCAACACCTTTGTCAAACGCAAGGTTGCCCCTGGTTCTAAACTTAATTACATGTTAGTCCTCATAATTGTTTGTTTTATTACATTTTGGTCCCTAAATTGTGTCCAAGGACTCGGAAACCCTGGAACCTACCTGGTAACCCTCCGAAAATTTCCGAAACCTACTCAAAAGTGTCGGATTTAACAACTGTTACCTCATTTTCTTTATTTAGCTAGGATAGTTTGTAGGGCTTGAGATGACAATTTGTCTTCAGTTATAATTTCTGAACGACCTCAGCGGATATTACGTTCTCACAACTATCGTTGTCAATGATCATCCTACAGACTTTATCTGCGATAGTGCAGGTATTATGAAAGATATTGGTTCTCAACCAATCATTCTCTGAATCTCCCTTGGGAGTCAGCAAACTCTTACGGACGACCAAAGTCTCATAGCCATCACCATAAATCACTTTGTCAGATACTTCATATATTGGATCACCAAGTGTTTTTATATTTTCTATCACTTCTTTCTCGACCAGCAAGTTTTTGCCCTTCGGATCAGTAGAAGAGGGCTTCATGCATTAGTGCTTCATATATTTCTATTGACCACATTGATAACATCTAATAAAGGCCTTAGAGTGAACCTGTGGCGATCATTACAACGGCTGCTGTGATGTTTGTTGCGGTGACTACTGCTATGAAGGACGAGAATTTTGAGATTAAGCTGGCCGATTGTTCTAGTCACTTGTCCCCACTTGTTTATGATTTTGTTACTTTCTAGCCGCCAGCACAATCTGAAAGGCCTCTAACACCTTCGAAAATGAATGGAGACTGAGGACATCTTGTAAGGTCAAGCGCAGACCCCCAGGTATTGTGTCACCTTATGCTCCTCTCTCTCGGATAGATTGTTTCAGTCCACTAGCTGGAAGAACACGTCCGTATATTCGTCGACTGACCTCATACCCTATGTCAATGAGTGAAGTTGCTGAAATATGGTTTAGGTGCAGGAAAAAGGAAGCAAGCGTTCCTTCATTTTTTTTCCTTTATAATTCTTCAGTCAGTTATTTGAGGTATACTTAGTTTGTCTTAAGAGTGTAGCATCTATTCCTACCATACTGATGCTCGCCCCTTGAGTCAGATGGTAATTAATTTCACCTTCATCCAATCTAGAACTTTCTTGTAGTCGAAAATCCACTATACTTCATTGATCCAGTCAATCAAATCCTTTGCTCGCAACGAAATCCAAAGTCTCCAATGGGTTTCTCTTACCCACGACACCCGAAGGTGTACCCCGTCGGTGATAGGGATTCTCGAAGGAAGACTCAGATCCACGATTAGAATTCTCTCGATTCTCGTGATCCCTAACTCGAACCGCAAGATGTTGATTTTGCTAGGTGATCTCTGCTACTTGTCTCAACAAAGCTTCAATTGTCATTATGTCCTAGATGTTACCATCACGGTGCTCAGCTTCCTCGATTGAAGATTGCCTGTTGTTGCAACCGCGACTATGACCTCGACGACTCACCATTGGATCTTACGATGACCTTCACGTGGCTCTAATACCAACTATGCCGGGTAGGATAGCGATTATCCTCGGGCAAATAAGAAGGGAAGATAGAGGAGAAGAATAAGTTAAGAATCCTCCTAGAAACGAAGAGAAAATAACACCGTTCTTTGAATTTTAATACAATAAGAAGATTTATTATGAATAGGGGATGATTCCCAACACCTAATATGACTCTTATTTATACTACAGCCTAAAGCCCTAATAAAGGGGGGAAATTATAATAAAAAGATCTTAATTCCAATCTTACAAAGAAAGGAATTAAATCTTTACTTGAAAAGGAAAGTAATTAACTTAACGATCTTGACTCAAAACAGGATGCGAATCAAGATAAATCCTCTTCTATAAATACCAAAAATATCAAAATTACCCTAAATATTTAAAAATAAAGATTATCAAAAATAACAAAAGTGCTCTGAAAAGAGTTTAAACGATGGAACGAGGGTCTGAAAAATTGATGGTTATGGTTTCACCTGTAATAAATGTAGCTTTTCGAATTTTAGGCACGTAACCATCGATAGAGCATGATTCCGAGTTTCGAATCAAAAGTTATGTGCTTTTAAAATTTAAAGGATCATGTTGGCCTTCAGCCTGAATTAAACCTGTATCAAATTCTATCAGTAGCATAAAAAAAATTATATATTTTCGAGGTTCGATCCCAGCTATGATATATTTTATAGGAATGGGCATGAACCCTGAGACGTTAGACTTTTAGACCACTCACTGTAAGCGTTTCCTGATTTATCCCGTCGGTTAGTGGAAAACTGATCAAACCGATCGCCCCAGATTCGCCTATTTCCTGGTTCATCAAAGATTGGCCTTATGGTTTGGACTTTGAATTCAATAACCTGAGTTCAAATCTCGGTGGGACTTTTGATTTTTTACCCCCAGAGCTATGGTGTAGCGGCAGAGTGACTAGTCGTCATCTCAGATATCCACGATTCAATCCCCAACTATGTCGTATTTTATAAGAATTTTTCTTCCAAATGTGACACGAACCCTGGGACGGTAGGCTTCTAAATCGCCCATCGTGAGTGTTTCTCGATTTATCCTGACAGCTAATAGAAAACTTCAGTGAAACCAGATTGGACATCCCAGATTCACTTATTATCTGATTCATTATTTGCTTAGCTCCAAGTTGATATATATAAATATAAATCAAATCAACCCCTATATAACTTGTATTATCCACCGATTAATAAATTATAATTTCAAACTTATCATTGATTTGATTCAACAATTAATTCTTAATTTCACTAAGCAAGATCTAAAATGATAATTAGTTAGAAGATTAATTTATCGATCCAACCTAAATGAAAAAATAAATTATCTAAAAATTAAGAAAAAGCTATATGTATATTAAATGAAAATTATATAAATTCGAGAATAAAAATAAACATATTTATGAAAGAGTAATAATAGGGAGAGTGAATTTGGGAGAGTGAATGGGAGAGTGAATGATGTGTGGCTAATATGTACATGTTCGATCGCCGAGCGGACACCACCGATGACCTCTGATTGCCGTTCCGAATCAAACTATGTCCTAAGAAGATGGTGAACCCGGTAGGGTCGTCGGTAATAGAGATCTCGCCGGATTAACGGTGAATGCGACGAATCATAATTGCGGCGATTCCCGATGAGTTCCGATCTTCTTAGACATAGTTTGATTCGGGACGGTGATCAGAGGCGCGGTGGTATCGATCGACGATCGGACGTGTATACAATAACTGCCACGTCATTCACTTTCCCATTCATTCTTTCAAATTTACTCTCCCTATCATTATTCTTTATGAAATTATTAAATCCATAGTTTAGATATTTATCAAACATGGTAATGGAAATTTACAATATTTAATGAAAAAGATGAGTTGGGACTTGGGAGCATGCTATTATAGGAAAAAATGTTTTTAGATATTAAAAAATATAATTAATTAAGAAATAATAGATAAATCAATTATAAAGTACAGCCCAAACTACATGGGCCGCGAGAAATGGACCCAAATGGGTAGAATTTTGTCGCTTCTGCGAAGAACCCTAGCCTTATCCATTTGGGAAGTCATCCACAAATTTTTGCCACTGTTTCTGTAATCTTCCTCAATCATCTCTTTTTGCTTATTTTGGACTGCAAAAATCCACATTCCAATCCATTTTGGCTCGGAGCTACCTTCAACGTTCAGTTTCTCTTCGGTTTCTTGTGTAAAAAATAGAGCTTTCTTTCATTTGCCCCATTGGTAATCAATCACTCGCATAGTGATTCAAAGTGGACCTTTGACGTATTCTTTGATCTTAGTTCCACAGCACTCTTTCATGCGTTTGACTTGTTTGAAGAACAGTTCTTCAATGGCCTTCTCGACATCACTAATCTACTCTTGTGTTCTTCCTTGTAAACTTAGCTTCAACTCACATGGTTCGATGCCAAAGCCGTCACTTTTTCTATCATTTGCATCAAACCGAGGTCTTGCAACATTTTCAACGGCTTTTGATTCTGATCCTATGCAATATCTCCCTTCCAATTTCACCCCTAAAGACCTGCTTCGCCTCATTTGCCGGCAGAAAGATGCGGAATCCTCTCTGCGGCTGCTGAATTGGGCTTCAGAGCAAGCGCGCTTTAAACCGACGCCTTATGTGTATGAAGAAGTTCTTCGACAGCTTGGAAAGATGGGATATTTCGAGAAAATGATAGGGTTACTTGCAGAAACGCAACAGATGGGGTGTGAGATTGACCAAGGTACTTTCCAGATTTTCATAGAGAGTTACTCGAGATTCCAAATGTTCGATGAGGCTGTTGATTTTGTTATAAACTCAATGGGTGAGTTTGGATTCCAAGCAGATGCATATACTTACAGTTTTCTGCTCAATATACTAGTCGAAGAAAATAAGATTGAGCTGATTGAATCTGTGTACTCTACAATGATTAGTAGAGATATCTGTCCAGATGTTTTCATATTTAACATCTTAATCAAAGCTCTTTGTAGAGCTAATCAGATGAAGTCTGCTATTTCGATGTTGGAGGAGATGTCCAGTCAAGGTCTGGCACCAAATGAGATGACTTTCAACACCCTGTTGCAGGGCTTCATCGAGGAGGGCAACATGGAGGCAGCATTGAGTGTGAGGACTAGAATGTTGGAGGCAGGATGTTCGCCAACCAATTTAACAGTGAATTTCTTGATAAAAGGCTACTGTAAGCAGGGAAAACTAATAGAAGCTTTTGAGTTGGTACAAATGGAGTCCGAAAAAGGGTTTCGGCCTGATAAATTCACTTTCAACACTCTGTTCAATGGACTATACCAAGCTGGGCATGTGGTGCATGCTCTTGAAGTCTTAGATGTTATGCTTGAGGAGGGATATGATCCTGACCTTTTAACTTATAATACACTAATTGGTCGGTTATGCAAAATGGGGGAAACGAAAGAAGCTATTGTTCTCCTGCATCAGATGGTGCAGACAGAGTGCTTCCCGGATAAAGTTACGTACAATACTTTGATAAACGCTTTGTGTGCAGAGAATCGACTTGATGAGGCTATGGAACTTGCCTGTGAACTCACTTTTAATGGTCTGCTTCCTGATGTCTATACTTTTAATTCTTTAATCAGTGGTCTCTGTAAGTCTGGCAATCTTGGAATTGCCTTGCAGCTGCTTGCCGAGATGAAAAATAGCGGATGCATGCCAGATGCATTTTCTTACAATATTTTGATCGGCCACCTTTGTTTAAATGGGAAGGTTGAGAAAGCTTTAGAGTTGCTGAAGGAAATGGAGGCAAACAATTGCCCAAGAAGTGTTGTGACTTATGGTACACTCATCGATGGGCTATGCAAGAACATGAGAATTGAAGAAGCCGAACAATTGTTTCACCAGATGGAGATAGACGGCGTCACTAGGAATTTGGTGACATATAACACCATTATTGATGGTTTATGTAAGAATAACAAGGTTGATAGAGCTAAAGAGCTTATGGATCAGATGATATTTGAAGGACTAAAACCTGATAAGATCACATACACCTCATTGCTCAAACATCATTGCAAGCAAGGAAATATAAAGAAAGCAGCAGATGTAGTTCAAACTATGATATCAAATGGCTGCCAACCCGATATTGTTACATATGGAATTCTAATAGGTGGTCTATGCAAGGAAGGTAGAACTGAAACTGCCTATAAGCTTCTTAGATCCTTACAGATGGAAGGATTGCTCCCAAATCCTAGAACATACAACCCTTTGATCCGAGCGCTCTTTAAGCAAGGGAAAGACAGTGAAGCCATGATGCTCTTTAGGGAGATGAAAGAGAAAGCTGAGCCACCTGATGCTCTCACGTATATGTATGTTTTCCGTGGTTTGTGTCGTTGCGGTGGACCTATTGGAGAAGCTGTCAACTTCCTGGTGGAGATGGTGGGCAAGGGATTCTTGCCAGAATCGCCTTCTTTTTTAATGCTCGCTGAAGGTCTTATTTCCCTAGGCATGGAGGATGATCTTCACAAGGTCGCTGTGCTCATCATGGAGAAAGCCGGTTTATCTGATAATGAATTTTCCGCAGTGAAGAGTTTACTTGAAATTCGCAAATTTCGTGATGCACTAACTACATTTGATCGCCTGTTGAATAGTCGAAGGCCTAATAGAAGTTCTTGGATGCAATCCACAACTAGGAGTTATAGCTCCGAGTGACTAGGAAATTTGGACATGCAGAAGAATTGACAGTGAAGGAGAAACAATTTCTTTTCGCTGAAATGTTTTGCCTGACTTCAATCGAAACTTGGTCCAAGTTTTGATTATACACATTCATCCGGCTGAGTTCATTGAGATATCATTTATTTCCGAATGAAACATGACTACCAAGTAGTTTGTGCTCTTGACAGATGATTTTTTGAGCACTACTGTATATTATGTTAAAGGCTCCCCAAAGGTTCTGTTGCAACTTAACATGCAAGAGAGATTCATTTGTAAAGAGAAAGGGAGCATTTGCAGTCTCTGCTTGATCTATTGTTAGTATTATCTGGTCTTCCTTCATCAAGTGTTGTTTGGTGCAATGCTCATCAAAATTGTGTTTGCTTGCTTCGATGTTCATCACAAATTTTTGTTTTTAGAATAACCTTCGAGTGGAACAAGCAATTTCTGTGGATTTTTCAAGCCAAAGCACATTCAAGAGAGATCAAAGTGGCAATGTTCAAAATATATATTTTTTAGTTTATTTCCTCTCGTCACTGGCAATGTTAATATGAACAAGACCGCCATGTCTCTTGTGGCGATGTAATTAAATTTCCATGTTAATATGAACAAGATCTCCATGAACAGATCTTTTTGTTCCTTCATTATTGATTTTTCTGATGAATTGCTTGTTGCATGATGATTTCTTCCCCTTGCCAATTCATGATTCTGAAAGAATTGCATCTTTTCCTCCATGATCATTTCACTTTTTTTTATTTTTATATTTTGGAAATTGAAGATACTCGGAGTGGCTTGCCATAGACAAGTCATTCTTGGGATGAATAAAAAACATAATGCTTAAAAAATATTGAATTGGCGAAAAGTTGATTATATTGGACATGATTTAACAGAGACATTGTTCAAATATGAGAATGCTCTATAAGATAGCAATGCACTCAAATATATCTGATCGGGATGAGTAGTTCTCTAGGGTAACACGTGACGCGACAATGTTATGTACCATAGAGGGGAAGAAGTATTCGAGAGAGTCTCCGAGTTTAACTCGGGAGGAAGTCATCGGAGACCAACTCGGGGGAAAAAGACCCAACATCAGGTCGGGCAAAGAGTGCCCGAGAACAGCTCGGGGTGGGATTCCCGAAACTACCTCGGGAGATGTGCACCCCGAGACCAGTTCGGGCACTAAGGGTTCCCGAGCTCAGCTCAGAGAACGGAACCCGAGACCAACTTGAAAGAAAGAGGACGAATGAGGAGAGGTTTACCATTAACGACAAATAATGACACATTTAATATATGTCACGACCGTTTCAAATGTCCCCTCTTTGAATAAGAATATTGGTCGGCAGTTATGACCCGTAACACATGATTTAATGTGTGTGGCAGCCGTTACTGATGGTCTCTGAGCATGAGATCTACTTGAAAGAAAACAATTTTAGACTTACAGCGATTTAATCTTCTTCTTCCTTTTCTTCTTCTGCTCGCTGTCGAGAGAACGTCACCGGACCGATCCCAACTAGCCACAAACCAAATCCCTCAGATTCAAAGCTCCGATTCCTTCTTCGTGTACCTCACCTTGGATTGCAATTTGGACGCCAATTTATAGGAAGAATCAGGCGTTTCTTCTACCTCCATCAATGGAGGTATTCAATGCTATTGATTGTCAACGTTTCAACGTTTCAAAATCAAAGCTTGTAACGCCTGTAACGCCCTGTAACGCCAACATCTCCCACTCGTCCAATTCTATCCATATAGGTCATCTAGTCACTAAGACTATGTAAGGAAGTCACAAAGACCATATAGGAGCATTCAACTCATACTTCAGGGAAAATGGTTCGTGCGACAGCAAGCACACTGAGCAATTAATGCTAAGAAAGTTGTTACACTTAACTTAGCTGCTCTATAGAACGAATCAGAGACATCAATAACTTGCCATCACCCCAGATTAAATATTTACATCAATATGAACATCTCTAATCCCTCATATGACATCTATGTCAAGAGCATGTTCGACATCTCAAATCAATACTTTTATTCACAATCACATTTTCAAGTACTTAACAAAAAAATGTAACTGATCGACCAGTGAATAAGTATTACAGATGTAAACCAATTTTAATCTTCCTTTTCAGCTAAAATCTATTCATTCTAATCAGTTGCTTTCATAGTTATGCTCCATAGACCGAATCATCCATAGTCAATAGGACACACACTAAAGTAGCAAACACTGATTAAAACTTCAAGTAGACAGCTAAATAGTCACTTAGGGTAAGATTGAGATTAACTGATAATCTCAAAGGTCTCACATAGTAGAGAAGCAGGGATCCATTCTCCTACTACCCTTATTGTCGCTATAGCACATGTGGTATGAATCACATGCTACGATGTTTTTCTCTTTGCCAAAAAGAGTGCATGTTTTTCTCAAATATTTAACATCGTACAAATTTCGATCTAGACATACCTAACGTCTAATCCGAATTCAACTTATGAATTTCAATCTGGCTTTAAACAGGTTTAGTAAATGGTGGGTGCATTTACTATGATCATTACATAAATGATCTCATCTTGATACAAAATCAAGGCGACCTCAACTTATGAGTATGTCTCTCTTCACAGCTATATAAGCTGTCTCATAAGTAATGGTCTTACCTCTATTTATACTCAACAAATAAAGACGATTGTCCATGTGAGAGGACCAATTTTAGCCTGCCAACATGCTCATCGAGACTTTTACCAAATGTAACAAATACATTTACACTGAATAGATCATGACATTTCATTTAAATAATAGTCTTTACAATTTGTTACAACTTGCGTAGTCCCAAAGACTTCACATGTTCATAAAATGACTCTTTAGTCAACGGCTTAGTAAAAGGATCTGCAAGCATTGCTCGGGTAGGGATGTATTCAAGAATTATCTTTTTCTTGTCAACAATATCCCTTACAAAATTGTATTTAATTTCTATATGCTTGCCTTTGCTGTGATATTTAGGATCTTTGGAAAAAGCTATAGCAGCTTGATTGTCACAACACACTGTAACAGGGCTCCCACTGTCCTCAACAATCTTCAAATGCTTTAGGAACCTTCTCAACCAGAAAGCTTCTTGTACAGCCGCTGCACAAGCCACATACTCAGCCTCAATTGTCGACAGTGCTACACAAGCCTGTTTCTTGCTGTTCCATGAAATGACACCTCCATTCAGCAAAAAAATATAGCCAGATGTGGATTTTCTGTCGTCAAGGTCCCCTGCCCAATCTGCATCTGCATAGCCCTTCAAGCTCAGTTTTGATCCTTGGAAGCAGAGACAATAATCTGCCATTCCTTTGAGATATCTGAATATCCTTTTTACCGCTTTCCAGTGTCTCGATCCTGGGTTTGACTGGAAACGACTAACTAAGCCAACAGCATAACTTATATCAGGGCGAGTACACAACATAGTGTATATCAAACTACCAATGGCACTAGCATATGGTCTTTTCTTCATCTCGGCTATCTCTTCAGGAGTCTTGGGAGACATACTTTTGCTCAAAACAACACCTTTCGCTGTAGGTGTTTGTTCAACGTTACAATAAAACATATTGAAGTGTTTTAGTATCTTAATAATATAAGCTTCTTGGGACAAACCCAAAAATCTTTTTGATCGATCACGAATGATCCGTACTCCTAAGATATACTCAGCTTCTCCCATGTCAATTATGTCAAATTGTGATGAAAGCCAAGACTTGACCTCAATCACAACTTTTAAGTCATTTCCAGCTATTAGCATATCATCAACATATAATGATAAAATAACCAACTTTCCTTTATCCTTTCTTAGGTAAACACAATGATCCTCATTGATCATTTCGAAACCATAAGATAAAATGACTTCATTGAATCTTATGTTCCATTGTCTCGACGCTTGCTTTAGCCCATATATAGACTTTTTAAGTCTACATACTTTTTCCTCTTGGTCATCAGCAATATAACCTTCTGGTTGTGCCATATAGATTTCCTCGTCAAGATTACCATTAAGGAAAGCCGTTTTTACATCCATCTGATGTAATTCCAAGTCATAATGTGCTACTATAGCTAAAATGACACGTATTGACACAAACTTCACAACAGGGGAAAATGTCTCTTCAAAATCAATACCCTCCATTTGGATATATCCTTTTGCAACCAAACGAGCTTTGTATTTATTAATCGATCCATCTGCCTTCCTCTTGATTTTGAGAATCCATTTATTCCCAATAGCCCTTCGGCCTAGAGGAAGATCGACTAAATCTCAAACCTGATTCTTTCTCATAGACTCCATTTCTTCATCCATTGCAATTCTTCATTTTTCTCTAACTAAGCATCTCAATGCTTCCTCAACCGTTTGAGGTTCTTCATCGTCAACTGGGAGAATCATTAATGTCTCATTTTCAATGTCAAACCTTCTCCGAGGAATAATCTTACGATTACTTCTTCGCAGGTTTGACTGTTGAGAAACTAATTCACTTATAGGCAATTCACTCCCACTAGGTTGACTAGATTCAGGCATTCCCTGAGATTCCTGATTTGTTAATGGAGGAACAGTATCCTCCTCCTCTATTGCAAATAGAGGAGTTGATTTATCAACTTCACCTCTTGTTGGAAATTCAGTTTCGAGAAAAGTAGCATCTCTTGACTCAATTTCAGAGATGGTTCCATCTTGTTGCTCACCAATAAAGACATAACCCTTAGAGGTATCAGAATATCTTACAAAAATACACTTCTTACCTCTGGGTCCTAACTTTCCATATTTGTGAGTCTTGTCATGAATATAAGCAGCTGACCCCCATGGTCTCAGATTACTCAAATCTGGTTTTTTGTCTGTCCAAAGTTCATATGGAGTAGATGGAACAGATTTAGAAGGCACCCGGTTAAGTATGTAGGTTGCAGCCAACAATGCATCTCCCCAATAGGAAATAGGCAAATTAGCTTGAGCCATCATCGACCTAACCATTTCAAGAAGAGTTCGATTTCTTTTTTCAGCAACTCCATTTTGCTGTGGAGTTCCAGGGATAGTTAACTGTCTAATAATCCCTTTCTTATTACATATTGTCTTGAACTGATCAGACAAGTATTCACCTCCACGATCAGTGCGTAAGGTTTTAACCTTACGTTCCAATTGATTCTCAACTTCGTTCAAATAACGATTAAAGCAATCTAATGCTTCAGATTTATGAGAAATCAAATACACATGACCAAAACGCGTGAAGTCATCAATAAATGTAATGAAATATGAACTACCATTTCTAGCCTTCATGTTCATCGGACCACAAATATCCGAATGAATCAATTGCAATGGTGAATCAGCCCTAATAGCCTTACCAAACGGTTTCCTAGTTGCTTTTCCAGCAAGACAATGCTCACATATGGACAAGTCAACTTTAGCACGAGTGCCGAGCAGACCCTCTCTTGCTAATCTATTCATTCTTTTTTGTCCTATATGTCCCAATCTAGCATGCCAAACTTTATCATTAACATCAGCATCACTAGTAAGAGCAATGTTTGAAAAACAACCATTATTTCCACAATTAACATCTGGTTCTACATCAAGAACCATGAAACCGTTTGATATAAAACCATATCCAATTAACACAGAGTCAATTTTAAGTTCTACACGATGACTGTAAAAATTCATACAATAACCCAATTCAAGAAGACAATTCACAGAAATCAAATTCCGTCGAATCTCAGGAGCATACAGGACATCATGCAGAAACAATGTATGCCCACCACGAAGGTTGAGTTTGCAAGTGTCAATTCCTTTGACTTCAATTCTTGCATTGTTTCCCACATATATCCACTTATTGCCAGCTGGTACGCGACGGTACTCCACGTACGTAGCTCGATCACGAGCTACATGGTTCGTTGCTCCTGAATCTATAATCCACAAAGGATAAGAATCAGCTAACAACACCGAACTAGCAACATAAAGCTCATGAAAAGAAGACAAACATGGATTTACCTTTTTCGGCTCAGTACACTCCCGAGCAAAATGACCTTTCTTGCCACAGTTGTAGCAAGTTAGCTTGCCTTTAGGTTTCTTTCCATTCTTCTTTCCTTTCTTCTTGATTGGGTCTTGCACAGTAGTAGCACCAGCTTCTTTTCCCTTTCCCTTTCCTTTCTTAAACCATTTTTTCTTATTCTTGGATCCAGAACCTTCAGCTATGAAAGTTTGCTCAGAAATCCTTGCAGATTTTATTCTCTCCGCCTCCAGTTCAATATGGCGTGAGACATCAATGAAAGTCCTGATACTCTCACTGTGAGTAAGGTTCTGCTTCATTGTTTCCCAAGAATCAGGAAGGGAACGAATAACTGCTTGAACCTGTTGTTCGTCGGTCAACTCATGACCAGCAGTCTTAAGCTCCCGAATCATATTACCCATTTCTCTCAGATGTTGGGTCATCGTTACATTCGGGCGCTTTTTACAACTGTCAAACTTGATTGTCAGTTGACGAAGCTTGCTCACACTAACTCCACTGTATCTCTCTTTCAGGGCAACCCAGACAGCATGAGCTGATGGTAGTGGCTCATACTCAAATACCAGGTCATCTACCATTGAACTAATCAATATCCCCTTTGCAGTGGAGTCCTTTTTCTTCCATGCCCTATTGGCATCTAGATCAAGTCTGTACTGTGCAGTTGAACCAATAGCAGGTTCTACCATGAAATGATTTACAGCCTCCAGAACTTCTTGTTCCTCAAGAACATATTGTATCTTGAGATGTCATATTTTATAGTTATCCCCATACAATTTCTCTCCCTTGTTCAGTTCAGCTATGATGTTCTTAGTTGTCATGATCTATCATGAATAAACAAATTATTAATTAATTCAGTGTATAACATATGTACATAATTTTTGATTGACTCAATGTAAACTTGACTTGGTTTACGAAATCAAGTGATAACTACGTTTCCACTCATCATTCGTATAATCCAATCTAATTAACATTGATCAATTATATTACATACATCCCATTAAACGAACTAATCATTTGTCTTAAATATGAACTAATCATATAAATGAACTAATCATTGAATATGAACTAATCATATAATGAACTAATCATTGACAAATCAGTTAACACATAACATAACTTTATTTAATAGGCTTAATAAGTTGGTATAACAAACAGAATTCAATGAACTAGATAAGTTGACATCATTCCCATAATAAAAAATATTATGGCAATGGCTATCACTCTCTCGTTCATCTCTAATCGGCCAGTCTGATCAGGCTCGGGATCTTCCACAGATTCTATCGGATCTTCCTCAAATATTTCAGGATCTTCCTCGATCATTTCAATATCAGGATCTTCCTCAAATATTTCAGGATTTTCCCCAGGCATTTCGGGATCGTCCTCGAACATTTCGGGATCTTCCTCGAACATTTCAGGATCGTCCTCGAACATTTCGGGATTTTCCTCTGGGTCCTCCTCAGAATCTTCAATTGGATCCCACTCGATTTCCTCGGGATCCCCCTCGAATTCTTTAATCAGATCTATCTCTGGATCCTCTTCAAATTCTTCAGGATCCTCTTCCAGATCGTCCTCAGAATCTTCCAGATCCTCTTCCAGATCGTTCTCAGAATCTTCTAGATCCTCTTCTAGATCGTCCTCAGAATCTTCCAGATCCTCTTCTAAAAAATTCTGGCGAAGTAGTTCTCTACACAACTCGGTATATGAGATACGTCCTTCGTAGCATCCCCAAATACATCTTGCAGCTACTTCAACACGCCTCGGCAATGAACTAATCAATGCCCCGATCCGGTAGTTATCTAGGACTCGGAACTCTTCCTGTTCGAGTTTTCAAAATAGACGATCAAGCCTTCCCATATGCCCTTGGATGCCTAGATGTGGGAGGTAGTCAATCTCCTCTATCTGTTCCCTCAAATGATTCCGTCGCACATCTCGACGAGTCATTGTAGTAATAAATCTCGGCATCTGGAATTGAAATACACAATGTCAGTACAAAACCGACAAACCAGTAACAAAACTGGTTCAATTCAATTCACAACACAAATAGATAAAGGCATATAAGTTTCCTCTTTGTTTGTAGCTACAATTAAGCCTATTTAAATTTGAGGTTCAACATAATAATCAAATCATTCTGTTTAGTTTAGATTGTTTGATCAAAATGGTTTGGTTAAACCAACTAATGGTTTAACCAAAACTGATTTGACCAATTTAATCTTTTTCAACCAAACTAGAATCTAATTTAAATAAATTAAACCAAATCTAAACAAGTTACCTAATATAGCATCTGGTTGGGCCTGTTTGCCTTCAACTGGGAGGTCGGTGGTTTGATCCTCCCTTGGGCAGCAGCATTTTGCAGAGTAAAATAGGTTTTGAAATTTTTTTTTTTAATCAAATCAACTTTCCAAAACCTAATCTTAACGCACAAGTCACTTCTTCTTCTTCCCTCAGCCGCCTCTTCTTCTTCCCTCAGCCGACTCCCCTTTTTTTTTTTCTCGCCATCACCAACGCTATGGCCGCCTCCATCGACGCATCCAGCCGACGGCGACGGAGCGATTTGACGGCCAGGGGATGAAAACGCCGCGAACTCAGTGGCGATTTCAAGCGATTTCAGCCAGGGAATTTCATTACACAGGTAAAAAAAAATTATTTTCATGCTCTATCAATCGCTCTGATACCATTGATGGTCTCTGAGCATGAGATCTACTTGAAAGAAAACAATTTTAGACTTACAGCGATTTGATCTTCTTCTTCCTTTTCTTCCTCTGCTCGCTGTCGAGAGAACGTCACCGGACCGATCCCAACTAGCCACAAACCAAATCCCTCAGATTCAAAGCTCCGATTCCTTCTTCGTGTACCTCACCTTGGATTGCAATTTGGACGCCAATTTATAGGAAGAATCAGGCGTTTCTTCTACCTCCATCAATGGAGGTATTCAATGCTATTGATTGTCAACGTTTCAACGTTTCAAAATCAAAGCTTGTAACGCCTGTAACGCCCTGTAACGCCAACAGTTACCAGTATGTTCCAATGAACGATAGCTGGCAGGCAACCACAAAAGCATGAGATGTGGGAATAGGGGAGACGATTACAGCTATGTGGGAGCACCCGAAGGAAAAAAAGTAGTGATTATATAAGGTGTTTGCGCCCCTAGGTAAGGGGGGTCAAACTCTAATATTTTGGGATTCTTCTTGCTCCTCCTCTATCTTTGAATAATTTCTGACTTGATTGTCTGAGAGGGCTCCGTCGGAACTCCTTCTGGTGTTCCCTGTAACACTCATATTAATCTCGCAACCATGGGCATACTCCTTCGTCGTTGTTCAAGGCTACACCACGATGATCTGTCGTCCACATTATTCACTTCTAGAACAATGTCGAATGTCAATTCTCACGGACCATTAAATAATGAAAAATGAATTGAGAAATTAAAATTAATTTTGGAGGTTTTTTTAAAAAAAGGTAATGGTTAGGAATTAATTAATTATAGCCTTTAAAATGATCATGCACACATTAAAAATTAATTTACTTAATTTAATCGAGTTAATAAATTTTTAAGTAACAGATACTGATTGGGAGTGTGTTGAGGATGTGTCACGTGATAGCGTAATAGTGGAGAGGTTACCACGTGGCAGCATAGCTGTTGTAGGGTGAAAAGAAGACTAGGAGCCAAAGCGACAGACTCATTAGTCCAGACAGGTACCTGCACGGGCACCCCTTAAGGTCCTTCAACAACCTGCTCGGGAAGCCTGTTATTTGAGAGTCTAAATGACAATCTCCCGCACATATTCGGGGAGCATAGTGAACACCGCCCTAGCGGGATAGGCCAACAGGGCCGGGACAGCGAAAAGGGGAGCCCCTTAGGGTCCTCCCACAGTCCACTCGAGAATCCTGTTACTCAGAAGTCTAAATAACTCAATCGACCGCACGTATTCAGGGGGCATGGTGAACACTGTCGTAGCTAGATAGACTAACATGGCCCAGGCGGTGGAAATTATCCTAAGAAATACTTAGGAGTATTCCTTCAGGATTAAAACTAAAGGGATACCAAGCGATGTCCCTTAGTAGAATAATCAAGGAGCCTTTAAGGCATCGCCAAAATACGAAAAGATCGCATTAATAATAGAAGTTGAAAATGTATACAAATTAATGCATTAATAATAATCTTTAATAATTGGCAATAATGACGATTATAAAGGAGATGTTATTAATATTATTAATGATAGAAAATGAAGAGTCACGGTCGAGGAGTATAAAAAGAGTCCAAGAACCCTTGGAAAAAGATTTACGAAATCTTTTAAACTCTTCTATCTTTTATCTTAAAATTTTTTAAAACCCTACTTCTGACTTGAGCGTCAAAGTGGCATTGTCAGGACATCTCCTGGTGTCATTCTAACATTTCTCTTTGGAAGTCTTATTTTTAGGTCCGGATCCTCCTCACGCTCCTTCTACCTAGAAGGAAGTTTGCATCATCAGGGTTCACCGTCCACAATGTTGGTTTTCGGAAGATTTTGGTGTCGTCTGTGGGAAAGATTGTTTAATCAAAAACTACAAGCTCGAGGGCAGAGACCTGCAAATCAGTGAACTTCGTTTCAACTTGCGAGGAGCTGGACCAAATTGTGGCAATGACGGTTCGAGGGGCGCTAGAACAACATTAGGTATAACAGAAGGCCTCCAAGGGGGTCTTTGCCTCAATGGGAAGGATGCGAGTCTCTCCTTCGCCCCCGAAACTGCCCATGGGGGCATCCCAGGGTCATAGGAGTGACCCCACCGAAGCATCTCAAAAAATGCACTCGACGGCCTCTAGTACGCCCCCAAAGACGTTGGAAAAGGGAGGATTAGGCGTGCTCCACCCCCAACTAGCCAGGTGCCATCACCATTTATCCAAAATATTATTGATGATACAATACCTCGACATTATTGGCCTCCTGCGGTCGAGGAATATGTTGGTAACACAGATCCAGAAGACCACCTCTATAAGTTTACAAATGTAGTATTGCTGCACCAATATACGAATGCTGTAAAGTGTCGGGTGTTCCTCAACATTCATTCGGGAGTAGCCCAGCGATAGTTCAAGCGACTGCCTAATGCCTCCATTAGCTCTTTCGGAGAGTTCTAGATGACCTTTTTCCATCACTTCACAAGAAGTCGACGGTACAACAAGACCACTCTCAACTTGTTCTCTCTCAAACAGAAGAGTAAAGAGACGCTGAAGGACTACATCTAGCGCTTCAACAATCGGGTCTCTCAAGATGTGCCCTCTACCTCCTTGAAAATTCTGATTAGAGATTTCACTCAAGGATTGACAGAAGGGGATTTTTCAGGTCTTTAGTAAAAAAAGCCGGCAGTCAACTTCGACGACTTGCTAGGCGGGTCAGTGAAACATGTGAATGTGAAAGAAGTCTAGTATACTCGGAGGAAAAATTCTAGGGGGACCCACACACAACCGGCTGCCACACCCAAGCAGAAGGCCCCACCCCCTCCTTCTTGGGCAAAGGAGGGTCATTCTAATCGTGATCAACATTGGGATCATCGAGGTGAGAAAACAATTCAAATAGTAGACACCGAGGTTCCTACTAAGCTGGATGCCGTAAAAGGCAAGAAATATTGCACCTACCATCATTCATCCACCCATTCTCTACGGAGGAATGTTATACCCTCCGTTGTTCTCAAAAGAATGGAGCCAATAAGTCTAGGTACTCTCCTAGTCCTTACCACCATTCGCCACGGGCCTACCAGTTAGAAGAGAGAGAACCTCACCGAAGGCGGACACTCTCACCATTGCGGTAAAGATTGCCCTAGAGGGGGACACCCTCGCCACCTCGAGATTCAGCGAAAGGGAATACACCTGCTCGGGGTCCACCAAGAGGACTGGTGGAAATGATTTCAGGAGGTCCAACAGACGGAGACTCCAACTGAGCCAGAAAATCTCATGCTCGTCGCTTGGAGAACTACTTGATTGGACTAGTCAAGAGCAACGGGCTGGCCCCATAATATCTTTTGGGCCAGGAGACTTGGAGGGTGTGGAAATTCTTCACAAAGATGCATTGGTAATTGAAGCTATAGTAGCTAATTATACTATGAAATGAATTTTTGATGACACAAGGAGTTCGATCAACATTATCTTCAAAGATGTTCCAGATTAGATGCAAATAGAGGAGGACGAGTTGCGCCCTATAACCACCCCATTATTTGGCTTTATGGGACATCAAGTGCAACCACATGGACATATATATCTTTCTTTGTTATTGGGAGATGAAGTGCTGGAAAAGACTAAGAGGACCCCATTCATCGTGGTGGACACTGCCTCTTCCTACAATATCATCCTTGGCCAACCGGCGATCAACATCTTCTAAGCAGTGGTATCTATATATCACCAAAAGATTAAATTTCCGATGGGAGACCAGATGGGAGAGGTCAAAGGAAGTCAATTGGTGGTGAAGAGATGTTATATGGACGAAATCAAGATAGATGCTCGTAAGAGCAGGAAGGTGCTGGAGACCTTCCGGATCGAGATAACCATCCCCTAGGTCTTAGAAGAGGCAAAGCAGGAGAGGCAATCAGATAAGCAGGAGGAGGTACATATTCAGCCTCGACAGAAAGATGAGGTCACTAAGATTGTCACTGATTTACCTTCCAAGCTGAAGGAGAAGCTGATCCAATGTCTATCAAGTCATTATGATATGTTCGTCTATTCAGCCAAAGAGATTAAGAGAGTGCCTTCCACACTGATGACTCATCAGCTAAATGTCCTTTCGGAAGCTCGACCAGTTGAGCAAATGAGAAGACACTTCGCAACCAAGCAGAATCAGATAATTCAGGAGGAAGTAACTAAGCTACATAAAGCAGGACACATTCGAGAAGTTTAGTTCCCGACCTAGCTTGCAAATATTATGTTAGTTCCCAATCCTGTGGGTAAATGGTGGGTATGTATCGACTTCAGATATTTGAATAAAGCATGTCTTAAAGATTATTACCCCTTACCTCGAATAGATTAAATGGTAGACTCCATGTCTGGGTGTAATTTTATTTGCATGTTGGATGCATATTAAAGATACCATCAAGTGCCTCTAGCTCGGGAGGATCAAGTAAAGGATAGCTTCATTACTTCGGATGACACATACTACTATAATGTCATGTCATTCGGGCTAAAGAATTCAGGGGTACCTTATCAGAGGATGATGGACAAGGTATTCCTGCGCTAAATCGAGAGGAATATTGAAGTATATATAGATGATATTCTCATCAAGATAGAATGGGGGAGATAATCTGATAGCCGACCTGGAAGAGACCTTTAGTACTCTTCCAGAGCAGGAAGGTACTAAATCAAGATACTGCTATAATGTTATGTGGACAAAATCAAGATAGATGCTCACAAGAGCAGAAAGGTATTAGAGACCTTCCAGATCGAGCTAATCGTCCCCCGGGACTCAGAAGAGGCAAAGCAGGAGAGGCAATCAGATACTCAAGAGGAGGTACATATTCACCCTTGACAGAAAGATGAGGTCACTAGGATTGCTGCCGAGTTACCTTCCAAGCTGAAGGAGACACTGATCCAATGTCTGTCAAGTCATTATGATATGTTCGCCTGGTCAGCCAAAGAGATTAAGAGAGTGCCTCCCACTCTGATGACTCATCGGCTAAATGTCCTTCCGGATGCTCGACCAGTTAAGCAAAAGAGAAGACACTTCACAACTGAGCAGAATTAGATAATTTAGGAGGAAGTAACTAAGCTACATGAAGCAGGACACATTTGAGAAGTTTAGTTCCCGACCTGACTTGCAAATATTATGTTAGTTCCCAATCTTGTGGGTAAATGACGGGTATGTATCGACTTCATAGATTTGAATAAAGCATATCCTAAAGATTATTACCCCTTGCCTCGGATAGATTAAATGGTAGACTCCATGTCTGGGTGCAATTTTATTTGCATGTTGGATGCATATTAAGGATACCATCGAGTGCCTCTAGCTTGGGAGGATCAAGTAAATGTTAGCTTCGTTACTTTGGATGTCACATACTGCTGTAATGTCATGTCATTCAGGATGAAGAATGCAGGGATTGTTAGTAGGAGCCCTAGAGCCAATTATGTGATGATTGACTAGGGGCATTTTGTAGCATATTCTATCATTAATAAAGACATATTTGGTTATTATACTTACTTTGTATTCTGTACCGAATGACTAAGTATAATAATGTCCTTGTGCAGTAGGTTCTTATCTACATTATATCGATTGGTTGAATCGATAGTGAGATAATGTAGAGAACACTACACTAAATTATTCTTAGTCAAACATTAATATTCAGGGACAATATTAACGCATGGAGACTAGCATGTAGGTCAACTGATGACTTGAGCTCACAAGTCATGGATATGCGATATCAAGTTGATACATGAGTATACATTGGAGAATGTGTACTGAATGACCCGCCATGAGAAAGTTTCATAGATTGTCATATGAGTGTCATAGACTTTCTCATGTGACTATTGGTATGAATAGTCCTTAGACCTGAAGTCACTACGGTTCCCTACATAAGGAGTTATGTACTTTGGTATCGTTAAACGTCACCCGTAACAGGGTGGACTATAAAGGTGATCACTGGGTATGTAATGAATTATGCGGAGGGATGTGAGTGATGTAGATGGGATCTATCCCTCCCATATGACGGGAGTGATATCTGTGGGCCCCTTGATCGAGTAGGACTACTGAAACGCATGGCCATGCTCAAATGAGTCAGTATGAGATATTGAGCTCATTTGTTTGAGTGAGTCTACTCGGGGATCAAGAAACACAAGATTGATTGAGGATGACACGGTCTATGCCTCATTGGTCAATCTAGATATCAAGAATAGAAGGACAAGGTCATACACTATCATAGTCACGGAGGTTTAGTCGGATCTTAACTTTTCTTGTTACTTGGGTAGCAATGATGCATTGCTAGATGTCTCTCATTGCTTATGTGTCTAAAGGGTTTAGGCGTATTGTCAATGTCGCGAGAACCTATTGGGTCACGCACTAAGGATATGATGCTTCAGGAGCCCGAGTTGGGAACTCGGGAAACCTGAGCCCGAGTGGGAACTCGGGAGGTCAGTTAGGGAGCCCGAGTTGGGAACTCGGGAAGTCCGAGCCCGAGTTGGGAACTCAGGAAGTCAGACTGGGTCGTCACTCGGCAGACTAGGTCGGCACTCGGCAGACTGAGTCGGAGCTCGGCAGACTGGGTCAGAGCTTGGCAGACTGGGTCGGGAGCTCGGCACTCGGCAGACTTGGTCGGGAGACCGGTCGGAAGCTCGAGGGGCCCGGTCGGGATTAAAGGGAGATTCATTAAAGTGTTTAATGAAGGGAAAAGAAAAGATTCTTTTCTTGCATGGGAAATGATAAAGAGTCACATGAAAAGATGTGCTCTTTATTGGGAAGCCAAAGAGACACAAACCTCTTCATATTCATGGGATGAGTATAAAAGAGGGCCTTGTGACTTTGGATGAGGTCTTCTTCTTCCTCTTCTTCTTCCCTTTCTTCTTCCCTCCCTCATCTTCCCCCTTTGGTCGAAACCCTATTTAGGGTTCTTGGTGTTCTACGAGCTACCTCAAGTTGCTAGCACAACTAAGGTAGTTCTCCCGAAGTTGAGAGATTGTGTCCGTGTGGATACGAATAGAGGCACGGACACTTGAACGAGCAAGAGATCCGGCGCACCTTGGACGAGCGGGATAAGCAAAGGGCACGCTCCAAAGATATACACTGTAGATAGATCTATTAGATAGATGAACATTGTACGAGTTTTCATTCACATAGATCGCTCATGGGTTCTTGTTTCCGCTCTGTTTTTATGTTTTTGTGTCGGGAGAACCCAACAGGGATAACTTATCAGAGGATGATGGACAAGGTATTCCAGCGCCAAATCATGAGGAATATTGAAATATATCTAGATGATATTTGTTGGTGCAAGATGCATCAGTGATGTCCTCCTTTAAGTGTTTTAATGTTTGACAATATACTTAAGTCAGTGATACATTGAACAAAGGAAGGAGAGTTAAGAGAGGAGTAACCAAAGTGAACCTAAGTCCTGATCATGGATTGGGCACTAAGTCCTGGCAAAGGGCTGGGCACCGAAGACCTGCTTGGAAGGTGGCCACGAAGTCCTGGTCGAGGACTGGGCAAGAAGACCTGGCCGAGGGTTGGGCACCGAAGACTTGGTTCGAGGAATTAGGCACGAAGACCTGGCCGAGTGTTGTGCACCGAAGTCCTGGGCCTAGGGTTTGGGCACGAAGTCTTGGTCCGAGGGATTGAGCAACTTAGCCGAGCGATGACTAAGGACAGAAGTAGAGACGGGTCGGAGTTCAGACGTCTTGAGATCCGAGAGTATCGGAGGCTAAGCAAAAGCCCACCCGAAGGACTGGGTGGCAACCGTCTCCTGAATGGAGTAGGTGAAAGGCGCGCTCTCAGGGGTGGGAACTTGCGTCGGTTCAACCTAGGGTTTCGTGGAAATCCAAAGTCAGAACAAAGACAGCTACGGCTGTAACTATTGCTTGTTATGTTTTGGTACTAACCTTAGTTGCAGGATCAAAGGACTGGTCATCTGCAAGGGAGGTGCTTCACTGGGCCTAAGCGCCCGAATGGACACAGGCGTCCGAATGGGCTCAGGCGCCCGTATGGATACGGGCACCCAAGTGTGAAGGTAAAATCTCAAATACAGCTGCGAAGCCACTGAACCAAGGCGGATCAGGCACCCGTGAGGTCACGGGCGCCCCCATCAGCTTAGACGCCCAAGTGGAGGTGGATAAGTGCTGACTGAGCGCGCGGATAAGGATTTACGTAGGGAGGGCCACGTGTCAGGCGCCCCCAATGTCACAGGCGCCCGTATAAAGCCTATAAAAGGGGCTTCGACCCCTCAGCTTCAAACACAACTTCTACATTCATTCTAAGCCACTTCGTGTGAAGCAAAAGCGATCAGACGAAGCTCTGCGACCAAGGAAGCTCCAGGAGGAAGTGCGCGTCGTTTCGGAGTTCCGGATTGGTCGGATCGTCTGTTTCTGTTTGGTTTGTTTTAATTCAAGTTGCATTTCAACTCTTATCGTTTTTCTTGTATATCAACTGTAAGACGGGTTTTCTCCGCCTCCGGAAATTCTAGAAAGGAGACCAATAGTGAACTCACGCCGAGTACATAGGCCTTGGACGTACTGACCTTGGGGGGTCGGGAACCAAGTAAATAAATCCCGCGTGTCTGATGTGCTGTGTTCTTTTATTTTTCCGTTTTACTTTTCTGTTGCATATTTGCTCTTTCTTAGTCCGAAAATTTTATAACGATATTCACCCCCCCTCTATCGTTTTCTTCGATCCAACAATATTCTCATCAAGATACTGAGAATCTGATAGCCGACCTGAAAGAGACCTTTAGTACTATGCGAGCCCATGTGCTTAAATTAAATCCCGCCAAGTGTTTATTTGGAGTTAAAAGTGGGCGCTTCATCGGATACATGGTGATCGAGCGGGGAATTGAAGTAAATTCTGAGAAAGTGCAGGCTATTTTGGATATGCTACCCCCCCTCCCCTGGTAATTTGAAGGAAGTTCAAAGATTAGTGGGTCGGATAACTACTCTTTCCTGGTTTATATCCCGATCGCTCATCGGATGCTCCCATTCTTCATGGTTATAAAGAAAGCGGACAAGTTCGAGTGGGATGATAAATGTGGCAAGGCTTTTATGAAATTAAAGGAGTATCTAGCTGAGCTTTCAATCTTATATAAACCCTTGGCCAGGGAAACATATTTCTGTACTTATCAGCAGCCAAGCAGGCGGTGGGCCCCTCTCTACTACAAGAGGAAGGTACTACTTAATACCCTATTTAATTTTTTAGTCACCTTCTAAAAGATGCAGAGAGCCAATATACGGTCCTGGAAAAGTTAACCTATGGGATAGTCTTGATCACTCGATGGTTGAGACCATACTTCTTATCCCACCATATAATGGTCATTACTAATAGCCCGTTTGGCTGAGTTTTGACTAATTCGGAGGCTTCTAGAAGATTAATCATGTGGACCATGGACTTAGTGAGTATGATATTCAGTATCAATCTCGAACAGCCATAAAAGCCCAGGTCTTGACTAATTTTATGGTAGAGGTCGTTGCTACCCTAGAAATAGAGGAGGCATGGAAAATATACGTGGATGGTTCTTCCACGCAAAGGACTAGCGGTGTTGGAGTGAATATCCCCCTGAGAAGATGTGCTACAGTTATCAATTTGGCTTAATTTCCACGCCACCAATAATGAAGCAAAGTACGAGGCTTTATTGGCTCATATGCAAGCTGCCAAGCAGGTTGGGGCTATTCAAGTTGTTATATACTTAGATTATCAGCTCGTAGCCCAACAGATTAAAGGCGATTTTGAAATACGTAATGAGCGGATGCGAATGTATGTACAAGCATTCAAACAGTTAAAATCAAATTTCATTGAGGTGAACTTATAGAAAATCCCCCGAGCGGATAATACCAAAAGTTGACGAGCTAGCTAAATTAGCTAGCTCTTTGGCTAGTTGGATGTTGGAAGATCTCGTTTGCCAAGAGACGTTGGTAGCACAGATAGACAAAGAGCACGCTCGGGAAGATAAACCTAATTAGAGGGTACCTTTTGTGGTATTCTTATAGAAGGGAGATCTCCCCAATGATCCAAGCCAAGCTTGACTATTCAAACAAAGAGCTGCTCGATTCACATTAGTGGGAGGTCAACTATACAAACAAGCATTTGCTCGGCCTCTTCTAAAATGTCTTGGGACAGAAGATGTGGAGTATGTCATGTGAGAAGTTCATGAAGGTATTTGTGGCAGCCACATTTGGGAGAGAGCCATGACAAAGAAAATAATATTAGTCGGAGATTTTGGCCCACTTTGCAAGAAGATACAACTAAGTTTATGGCCGGTTGTAAACCTTGCCAAAAGCATTAACACCTATCTCATCGTCCTACAGAATTCCTCAAAATTGCTACTGTCGCATGCCCCTTCAATCAGTGGGGAATGGATATTATTAGTCCTTTCCCGACCGGGTCTCAACAGAAGAAGTTTTTTTCTAGTAATAGTCGATTATTTCTCAAAGTAGGTTGAGGCAGAACCCCTTGCTTGAATCCCTTATAAGTTGGTTTCTGATAATGGATGGCAGTTTCAAGGCAAAAAGCTCAAGGAGTGGTGTGATGACTTCGACATTCAATTGACATTCATCTCGGTGGTATATCCCCAGAGTAATGGCCAAGAAGTAGTAAACTAAGAGATCATCAGGGGCCTCAAGATCGAACTAGATCATGTTAGAGATAGTTGGGTAGAGGAGTTGCCAAACATCCATGGGGCATACCATACCACCCCAAGGAGGGCACCGGTTAGACTCCTTTCCATCTAGTTTACGGAGGAGAAGCCGTTATCCCAGTCAAGATAGGAGAAGAATCAACAAAGCGATATCTTTATGACAAGGACAACAATGATCAAGAGCGACTCCTTGATTTGGACTTGGTCACAGAAGTTGAAGACAAGGCGATTGCTCAGTTGGTTGCCTATAGGTAAAGGATGAAGCAAACTTACAACAGATGGGTGATGTTGGTGCAATCGACCCAAGTGTGATCGAGTAGATCATGGGTTTTGATGTGTGCGTCAATATGATTAAGTTAGGGTGTCATGTTGGTTTGATATGTGTGTTTGAGTCATGCAGGACTTGGTGAATCACACATGAAGTACGCATCTGAGGGACGAGAGCCGAAGGAAGAGGACTTCAAGGGCAAGCCAGGGAAGTAGACATCAAAGGCATACGCGAAGGATGGCATGGAGGCAAGCTATAGCCTTGTGTGCGCATCTGAGGGACGAGAGCCGAGGGAAGAGAACTTCAAGTGGCAAGCCAAGTGAGTGGACTTCAAGGCATACGCGAAGGATGGACTTGGAGTGAGTTTGAGTGAAAATGTAAGCTGGGCAGTCGACTACAAGGGAAGCCAGTCGACTGCAAGGGAAGCCAGTCGACTGCTAGCGCAAAATCACAAACTCACAGAAAGATCAGTCGACTGGTTCAGGCACCAGTCAACGACTGGTGTCGGGGACTGAATTGTTTAAGGAACAGTTCTCTCCTCTATTTAAGGGGAGGCTTTGGAGCAGAATAGGGTTGCGGTTCTTAAGTGTAAGATCCTGTTCTAAGTGCTAAAAGTCTCTCTACCTCACACTCTAAATTCCATCTTGTAAAAGAGGAAGAGAGCATCTTGTGAAGGTTTCTCCACCTTCAAGGAGATAGTGAAGCTTGCTTGCGTGGTGTGGATCATTGGATTAGTCACCTCTTGGAGGTGGATACCAAGTAAATCAGGGAGTTAGCATTGTTTCTTTTGTTGATTGATTTTGTTCTTGTGCTTTATCTAACATTCTTATAGACAAAATCGAAAAGAAGCTATTCATCCCCCCTCTAGATAAACGTCAAGGTCTCAACAGGTGATTCCTAAGCAGTCCAAGTAGGTGGCGTCTTATGGAAGCGAGTAAAACCGATCGGGGATGTCAGCAAGCTCGAGCCACAATGAGGTGACCCCTATAAAGTCGTACACAAGCTAATCAATGGAAGTTATTATTTGCAAGGCCCAGACGAGAAGAAGCAAGATCGACCATAGAGTGCTAATCATTTGCAACCGTACCACACCCAATAAGTATGAAGTTCCTTTTTTCTGTCTCAATGTTTTTTTGTGATGTGCATGTTCTATTGTTCTTGGTAATAAAAAATAGCAGGCCAAGAGTTAGTACCAATGGAGTTATAAGGCGCTCTTACTGCAACGTTTGCCTTTAATGTGGCTCAACCTCCCTGCTTTAGAGCTACCAGAAAATACACCCTTAACGCGACATTTGTGTTGATGCAGTCTGACCCGATTGTTGTTTTAGTGTTGACACCGATTTAAGTTTGGTTGAGTGAATTCAGATTAAGTCCTGGTCGGGGACTGGGCACGGAGTGAATGAAATCCCGGTGAGTGAAGTCGGGTCCTAGCGAGTGAAGCTAGGTGACCGAAACCCCGGTGAGTGAAGCCGGGTCCCGGTGAGTGATGCTGGGTGATTGAAATCCCAGTGAGTGAAACCGGATCTTGGTGAGTGAAGTCAGGTGAAGGAAATCCGGTGAGTGAAGCCGGGTCCTGGTGAGTGAAGTTAGGTGACGGAAATCCTGGTGAGTGAAGCGGGGTCCTGGTGAGTGAAGCCAGGTGACGGAAATCCCGGTGAGTGAAGCCGGGTCCTAGTGAGTGAAGCCAGGTGACTGAAATCCCGGTGAGTGAAGTCGGGTCCTGGTGAGTGAAACCAGGTGACTGAAATCCCGGTGAGTGAAACCGAGTCCTAGCGAGTGAAGCTAGGTGACCAAAACCCTGGTGAGTGAAGCCAGGTCCTAGCGAGTGAAGCTAGGATGAACAAAGTCCCGGTGAGTGAAGCCGGGCACGAAGTCTTGGTCCGGGGGACTAAGCATTGAGTGTACTGGTCGGAGAGGGCACGTGAGCTCGTTCTGTGGGACCAGAATGAGTCAGAGAAGGCTAGGGAGTCTGTTCTCGGGACTTAGGGTTGAATTGGTCGAAGCTGGATCGGTCTGGAGACCGATCAGGGAGTTGGCACGAACTCCCTGTTGTGGATCGGTCTGGTGACCGATCCAGGGAAGTCTGGCCGTTCTGCAAACGATCAGAATGAGAACTAAAAAGTTATGTTTGGCTCCTGATCGTTCTGGTGAACGATCAGGGAGAGAACAGAATGTCTCTGCTTGGTCTTTGATCGTTCTGGTGAACGATGAGAGAAGAGACAGGAGGTTTCTGTGAGAAACCTTGATCGGTCTATCTGACAGATCAAAGATCGGACTATCCTCATCCTGACCGATCAGGATGGCTCCTGAACGGTCTGGGAGTGACCTGATCGGTCACCAGACCGATCAGGGCATAACCTGATCGGTCAGGTGATTGATCAGGGCCTTTGGCTGGTGGAAGCTGGAGGAAACTCCAGTAAGTTGAGGATCGATCTGGTGACCGATCCTTGATCTGTGATCGGTCAGTGTGACCAATCACAGGTTCAGTCTGCGATCCCTGTAACCTCACTGTCGACCGATCAGGTTGGAGCTTGATCATTCAGGGCTTTCACTGATCGGTCTGGTGACCGATCAGTGTCTGAACTTTAATTTGAAAACATTGTTAGATCGCTCTGAATCACTCTGATCTTTTCTGATACATTGCTGATTTCGTTTGATATGTTTTGCTAATCATCTGTTGAAGCGTGCAGACGTTACAGGGATGATACAAGCCAAGGAGAAGACTCAATGGCGACTTTCACCGTGGCAGGTTTGTCTGTTTCCTATTTCCAGGTCTCAACGGCTTCTGGCGCGGCTGGCGACTGACGGAGGCTAGCTGAAGAGGTCTTCAGTGAACTGAGCGCTCAGAGGAGTCAGTGGGTCAGGCTGTGGCTCAGTGGGTGCTGATGGAGCCTGGCAATGGTGAGTAGGAGCTTAAGAAGAAGTGAGACGCAGAGGAGTAGTATAAGCGAGAACAGACAGAAAAACGAGAGAAGTTTGGCTGGGTTGTTTGAGCTCTCTGTAAAGCTTCTTGCTTGAGTGTTCCTGTTAGATTTTTGGTGAGGTTTCTTCTCGTGATCTCTTGTACTCAAGTTCATTCATTTGTGAGATCTGTGGAGAGGTTTCTCCACCGAGAAGGAGGTTCTATTATATCCGGGTTCATTGGGGCTTGATCTGCCGACGATCAAGGGATCGCCCACCTTACGGGCACGCCAAGGAGTAGGTGCAAGTTATCCCCGAACCTTGTACATCTTCTTGTTAGCGTCGGTTTACTCCCTTCTCTATTTTGCTTTCTGTGTTTTGTTTTCGCTGCTAATCTCTGATCGCAGAAAGGTTCAAAGAATCAAGTGATTTCTGTGTCTGGCTATATTCACCCCCTCCCTCTCTAGCTATCCAAGCTCTAACAACTGGTATTAGAGCTTGAGGCTCTGTTCAAACGGACTAACACCCGAGAGTCAACAAGATGGCGATGGGAGGAGAAGGTTTCAGCACAAACAGACCTCTGTTCTTGGATGGAACTGATTTTCTATATTGGAGGTCAAGGATGGAGTTTACCTCAAGACCAACATCAGTATGTGGTTTGCTGTGAAGGAGGGTTTCATCCCTCCAAAGGATAGTGAGGGAAAAGAGTTGGATTTCTCAAGGTGGTCGGCTAAGCAAATCAAAAAGGGGGAAGTCGATGCCAAAGCTGTGGTCACCCTACAGTGTGGGATGACCAAGGAGTGTTTGATCAAGGTGGGTCTTTTCACAAGTGTTAAGGACCTTTGGAACAAACTCGTTGAGCTCCATGAAGGAACTCAAGATACCCGGAGAGCCAAGAAAGATCTCCTTCTCAGCCAACTCCAGAACTTGACAATGAAAGAAGATGAAACTGTAAGTACACTTCATGGTCGGTTCAAGGAGATCGTCAATGGTCTGCATTCCATCAGTGAGAAGGTAGAAAACCGAGACCTTGTAAGGTATGTTCTCAAAGCCTTCCCTAAGAATGCCTTGTGGTCATCCATGGTGGATGCTTAGAAGGTTTCCAAGGATTTCTCTATTGTTAAATTAAAAAATTTATTTTATGAAATGGAATTACACGAGATCGCTAACCAAAGCCCAAAAGAGAAAAGTGTGGCTTTTGTGGCAGGGGACAGAAGAAAGAAGAAGGAGAAGAAGAAGGAAAAGGATGAGAACACCCATCACGTGGCTTTCATGGCCTTAGAAGAGTCAACCAAGGAGAGTGATAATGAATCAAGGAGCTCCTCAACCACGGCTTCATCATCTTCGGATGATGAAGAGGTAATTTCTCCCGAGTTAGACAAATGTTATAGAACAATAGCATGCCTAACTGATTTGCTTAAAAAAATCAAAGAACAAGGTTAAACTAATGAAATTAGAAATAGAAGAATTGAGAACATCTAAGGATCATGATCTTGATGATTTGTAGGATAAGTCCCTTGAAAATGAAAATAAGGACTTGAGAAGCGAAGTTGAAAACCTCAAGAATTTTCTTGAGAAATTTTCAACTAGCTCCAAAACTTTAGATATGATTCTTAATTCCCAAAGAGTCGTTTACAACAAGGCAGGTATAGGTTACTGACCTAAAGAACCAACCTTTGTATCATTAATGTCAAGAACCCAATTTAAATCACAAAATGTCTCTAGGGTTCAAAAAGTTAGAAAGAAAATGACTTAGGCATGGGTGCCAAAGTCTTTCATTGAAGATGCATTAGGTCCCAAAATTTGGATACCTAAAACTTCTATATTTAGAATTGTATAGCTTGGGTTGAGGGGGAGCATCTATCAACATGGGTTGTTGATAATTGGTGCTCCAATCAAATGATCGAGTAGCATTATTTTAATACAAACTTGAATTAGGACTATGAATTGCCTAGAATGATTAGTTCTTATTATTGCAAGTTTTAGTTTACTATAACTCTAAAGGATAGCCACAATATAAAATAACAACTTATTTATCTCAAGCTTAAGTTTTTTTTATATACACTTTTTGGAAGTGAACATAGTTGAGTATGTCAAGTTTGTATGTGTTTTACAACTTTAATGTATTATACCAATTTTGGTTAAGAACAGTATGTTCACATAGTTTATGATGTTCCAAAATTCAGTACTCAAGTTCCATGACTTAGTTGTTTTCCCATTTGACTGATATCAAACCTGATGTTTTCCATATGCCTAATATTAATTGGATTATCAAGGTATCAGTACTTAAGTGTAGATTAGATTATCAAAATTGTTTGGAATAAACATGATCATACTTAGAACATACTGATCATGCCTTGATACAAATCTGTTTTGAGTTAAGACAAACTTAGATCTATGGATTATCAAAATTGGTTGTGCAAACATGTTAACAACATACTTGAAACATAATTGATCATTCATTGAAATTGATACAAACCTGTTTTTGGTATTTTTTTTAATCCATAGAAATTCTTGATTCTTGATGGGGAATAAAGCTTAGTTAAGGGACACAAATCATGTTGTTTATTTTGGTTAAGGGAAATGAATTTTGGTTAATGGAACTCTTTTAGGATCAAAAGGGATTAAATCTGATTATATTAGGGTGTTTGAAAGTTGAAACAAACCTGTTTCTGAAACATATCAGTTTCAGAAAACTTTCTGTATCAAACCAGATCGGTCCACCGACCGATCAGGACTCACCCTGATTGGTCACCGTGACCGATCTGGGATCCTTCTAATCGGTCTGGTGACCGATCAGATCAATTCTGATCAGCGAACTCCCTGACTGGTTCAAAATTGGTAAATCATCAAGAGTTAGGTTTATGGTTAAGACATACTTGGAACAAACCTGATTCAATCCAATTATAGTTGAAACATACTGATCATACTTGGAACAAACCTAATACTGATTTGATACAAACCTGTGTTGAAATTTTTTTTAATCCATAAGAAAAGGTGGTTTGAATCATGACTCTTTTTCTTTGATGAGGACTAACCTCTAGTCAAGAAATTCATATTGTGCTTTAGAAATTTTTCTGAATACTTATTTGTCTACACCTATGTGGTGGAATGAGTTTTGGTTTAAACAAACCTGTTCCTGGAAATACCTATTGTTAATGCAGTCTGATCAGGAACGTATCAGAGTTTCAGAAATTTTTCTGAAATCTGATCGGTCCCAGACTAAATTAGAATTTTTCTGTATCAATCATCAGTCTGATGAAGCTGCATTACTATTTGTCATATGAAGCATATACGTGTTTGACCATGATATAATTCTGTATATGTTTTCATATGCAATTCAAAAATTACCTTTCATTATTTTGGGTTTGGGGAGAGACCCTTGTTTAAGGGGGAGGTATGTTAAAACTTAATAACCATACCCTTTTCGATGTTTGACAAATGGGGAGAGAATGGTTGATTAAGTTTAGGGTTAATTATTGTAGGGGGAGGACTTTGATTCCCTTACGATAATTGACTTCATTTGATACCTAAACTTAAATCGAGTTGTCAAACAAAAAGGGGGAGATTGTTAATGCAGTCTGGCCTGATTGTTGTTTTGGTGTTGACACCGATTTAAGTTTGGTTGAGTGAATTTGGATTAAGTCCTGGTCGAGGACTGGGCACGGAGTGAATGAAATCCCGGTGAGTGAAGCCGGGTCCTAGTGAGTGAAGCTAGGTGACCGAAACCCCGGTGAATGAAGCCGGGTCCCGGTGAGTGCAGCCGGGTGATTGAAATCCTGGTGAGTGAAGCCGGGTCCTGGTGAGTGAAGCCGAGTCCTGGTGAGTGAAGCCAGGTGAAGAAAATCTCGGTGAGTGAAGGCGGGTCCTGGTGAGTGAAGTCAGGTGACAGAAATCTCGGTGAGTGAAGCGGGGTCCTAGTGAGTGAAGCCAGGTGAAGGAAATCCCGGTGAGTGAAGCCGGGTCCTGGTGAGTGAAGCCAGGTGACTGAAATCCCGGTGAGTGAAGCGGGGTCCTGGTGAGTGAAACCAGGTGACTGAAATCTCGGTGAGTGAAGCCGGGTCCTAGCGAGTGAAGCTAGGTGACCAAAACCCTGGTGAGTGAAGCTAGGTCCTAGCGAGTGAAGCTAGGTTGAACAAGTCCTGGTGAGTGAAGCTGGGCACGAAGTCTTGGTCCGGGGGACTGAGCATTGAGTGTACTGGTCGGAGAGGGCACGTGAGCCCGTTCTCTGGGACCAAAATGAGTCAGAGAAGGCTAGGGAGCCTGTTCTTGAGACTGAGGGTTGAATTGGTCGAAGCTGGATCGGTCTAGAGACCGACCAGGGAGTTGGCACGAATTCCCTATTGTGGATCGGTCTAGTGACCGATCCAGGGAAGTCTGACCGTTCTGCAAACGATCAGAATGAGAACTAAAAGGTTATGTTTGGCTCCTGATCGTTCTGGTGAACGATCAGGGAGAGAACAGAATGTCTCTGCTTGGTCTCTGATCATTCTGGTGAACGATGAGAGAAGAGACAGGAGGTTTCTGTAAAAAACCTTGATCGGTCTATCTAACCGATCAAAGATCGGACTATCCTCATCCTGACCGATTAGGATGGCTCCTGATCGGTCAGGGAGTGACCTGATCGGTCACCAGACCGATCAGGGCACAACCTGATCGGTCAGGTGACTGATCAAGGCCTTTGGCTGGTGGAAGCTGGAGGAAACTCCAGCAAGTTGAGGATCGGTCTGGTGACCGATCCCTGATCTGTGATTGGTCAATGTAACCGATCACAGGTTCAGTCCGCGATCCCTGTAACCTCACTGTGGACCGATCAGGCTGGAGCCTGATCATTCAGGGCTTTCACTGATTGGTCTGGTGACCGATCAGGGTCATCACTGATCAGTCTGGTGACCGATCAGTGTCTGAACTTTAATTTGAAAACATTGTCAGATCGCTCTGAATCACTCTGATCTTTTCTGATACACTGCTGATTTCGTTTGATATGCTTTGCTAATCATCTGTTGAAGTGTGCAGACGTTACAGGGATGATACAAGCCAAGGAGAAGAGTCAATAACGACCGTGGCAGGTTTGTCTGTTTCCTATTTCCAGGTCTCAACGGCTTCTGGCGCGGCTGGCAACTGACGGAGGCTCAGCTGAAGAGGTCTTCAGTGGACTGAGCGCTTAGTGGAGTCAGTGGGTCAGGCTGTGGCTCAGTGGGTGCTGATGGAGCCTGGCGATGGTGAGCAGGAGCTTAAGAAGAAGCGAGATGCAGAGGAGCGGTATAAGCGAGAACAGACAGAAAAATGAGAGAAGTTTGGCTGGGTTGTTTGAGCTCTCTGTAAAGCTTCTTGCTTGAGTGTTCCTGTTAGATTTTTGGTGAGGTTTCTTCTCGTGATCTCTTGTACTCAAGTTCATTCATTTGTGAGATCTGTGGAGAGGTTTCTCCACCGAGAAGGAGGCTCTATTATATCCAGGTTCACCGAGGCTTGATTTACCGACGATCAAGTAATCGCCCACCTTACGGGCACGCCAAGGAGAAGGGGCAAGTTATCCCCGAACCTTGTACATCTTCTTGTTAGCGTCGATTTGCTCCCTTCTCTGTTTTGCTTTCTGTGTTTTGTTTCCGTTGCTAATATCTAATCGCAGAAAGGTTCAAAGAAGCAAGTGATTTCTGTGTCTGACTACATTCACCCCACCTCTCTAGCCATCCAAGTTCCAACAATTTACCTTTAATGTGGCTCAACCTTCTTGCTCGGAAGTTATCAGCGAAGTCGCCCTTAACGCGGCGTTTGCCTTTAAATACTGCATTCGACCCTCATGGGGGAAAGCGACAGATAAGGTATGTATTTTAATGCTAGTCATTTATTGCCCCCAAAAAAAGGAGATTATATAGTCCGCTTGGGCGGCAAGGATAGCAAATGCATTACAAAAGTTTAAAAACCTACAAACACTAAGGTTTACGGCTTTTCGGAGTAAGATAGCTTCTCCCAGACCTTGGGTAGGTCCAGAAAACTCAGGTTAGCACCGAGCAGCTGGACCTTCACCTTGACGAAATGCTTGGCCACCTTTTTGAAGCCTTGGGTCAACCTCCTGATCACTTGAGCACCTAATAGATTATAGTATTCTTGTGATTGTAGGAATTCTTCCTTGAAAGCTTGGTGGCAAGCATCCTCAACAGTCTAATATACCTCTAGCTCGAATGCCACTTGGTCCCGACCAGAGATAGCCTCATCTCGAGCTTGTAATACTTCTTGTAGTTGCTCCTTGATGACTGACAAAACCTCTTGAGATCGAGTGAGCTTATCTTACAACTCGGCTGCTTGTTTGGTAGCGGCTGCTTGTTTGGTAGCGGCTGCAAGCTCAGCAATGTTTTGGGCAATGATTTTTTTTGTTGATTTGCCCGAGCAGCGAATCACTCCTTCTCCAAAGATAGAGGAGCAATCTGCTCTATAAAGCAGATTCTCCTTTTGCCGGGTGGCACGCAACTCTCCTTCTTGTGTTTGCAAAGCCTCTCGAGCTTCGGTCAACTCTTCTTGCAGTTTGTTGGCCAACTCAACCTGTAGACGGGCTTTCTCACGAGCTTGAGCGACGTCTGCTAGGGCCTTGTTGGTGGCGAAGGTTGGACCCGAAAGTTTGACCTCCAGCTCGGCCACTCGTTTCACCGGGACTCTGCGTGCTTCACCACCAAGGGCACCCACGCATATAAATCTAGATGCTTTGTCCACAACTCAAGGTAGATCACACGGATAATGGAAGATAAAAATTAAACCTATTTTACCTTAAGCATGAAGTCGTTTACCAAGAGTTGACCTTGAGGATATGCTCCTTCTTTAGTCGCTCGGCGTATTCACTGCTTTAGGATTGCCTCGGTTGGAGCTGGCTGAGCACTTGTGGGCCTTACTCACTTAAAAGCTTGCTTGAACACCAAGGTTTTCTACCTATTATGAGTGCCTGGGTGTAGAATAACAGGTGGGTTGGAAGGCCTTAGGGGGATGTGTTGAGGCAATCGGCCCAAGAATGATCGGGAAGATCATGGTTTTGATGTGTGTGCCAATAAGTTTAAGGTTAGGATGTTATGTTGTATTTGATATATGTGTGATTGAGTTTGCAGGACTTGGAGAATCACACATGGAGAACATATCCGAGGAACGAGAGCCGAGGGAGGAGGACTCCAAGGGCAAGCCGGGAAGTGGACTTCAAGGGCACACGTGAAGGGTGACATGGAGGCAAGCCAAGGGAAGGCTTGTGTGCGCATCCGAGGGATGAGAGCCAGAGGAAGATGACTTCAAGAGGCGAGCCAAGGGAGTGAACCTAAAGGCACACGTGAAGGAGAATGTGAAGAATGACTGTAAGTGAGTGGGCAGTCGACTGGTCAGAGGGCAGTCGACTGCCAAAACTCACAGAAGGTTTTCAGCCTTCTACTAGTCGATTGGCCCAGAGGCAGTCGACTGGTGACCCCCCAAAAACTAGACGTTGGCTAGCAATTAATGCTAGGTCAGTCGACTGCCCCAGGGGCATTTGACTGGTGCGTGGTTGGATAGCCTGTGAGGCCGACTTGTTCTCTTATAAAAAGAGGACTTTTTCGCACGTGAACGGTACGATTTTGTACTGTAACGAAGTGATGTTCGTGCACAAAGTCTTCGTACCTTCCTCTTTCTCTAATTATTGCATTCTGTAAAGAGGAAGACAACACCCTTGTAAAGGTTTCTCCACCTGAAGGAGACTTTTCATAGTGAAGGTGGAGTACGCGCGTGGATCCTTGGATTAGTCACCCATTTGGGTGGATACCAAGTAAATTCCAGTGTTAGCATTGCTCTCTCTCGTTCTTTGCATATTATTGTTTGTATTGCGCTAACTTCTGTGTAGAGAATTCAACGAAAAAGTGTTATTCACCCCTCCTCTAGCAACGTCTTCGATCTATCAGGATGTCCACTGTGGGCTCGGTCGACATTTCCCTAGACGAACTAGCCGACACCTCTTCTGGCACTTCCACCATAGGAGATAACTCCCGAGATGGACCGAGGGATGGAGGTAGAGTCCTCCCTACTTCTGTTGCTCGACTTGACTCTGCCGCTGCACTGAATTCCGTATACCCAGTTGCTATGGGTGCTCAGGGAGGTGGTAGGTCCGCGTCCTCTTCTACTCTATTTAGCATGTCTTCCGACACTTCTAGAGTTAATAGAGTTGCCAAGTCGGCAAGGTCCCACTTCATCAACTTGGTCACCAAGCTGTTCAACATAGTTTCATCTACATCAAAGAAAGGAAGAATCAACTACTATATAAAACACAACAAAGTCCAGATAACTTACCCAAGGGTGTTTCTAGCTCGGTCGCATTCGGGCTCAAACCCACTCGGTATAATAGACCTTTATTGTGAACCAACCTCGAACCATCGAAGCTAATATAGGACAAAATCTGTACGACTCTTTGATAATCGACGCCTTTTTGTATCGACTAAGGGGTGATGGCACAAGAAGCTCTATAATCCAGTCACTCGGGAAGTCGAAAGGAACGGGCGAACTTATATAAAAAAAATCATTCCTTCCAACCCTCATGAGATGATGGAAACCTATCTAAGAACTTACAACCCGATTGGGCCATAAAATGGAAGGAGTCGGGCTCCGCTTGCTTGGGGTGATAAAAATAATGGAAGAAAAGGAGGGGGGTTTAAGGGAATGTCGTACAACTTAAAGACAAATTGTAACTCCACTCAGAATAATAAATACATTGGGAGCCATTTGATGTAAAAGTATTTGGAAATACCTCGATAGGTTTTGGAAGAAGGCAGGGATAGAAAACCTAAGCCCATATTGTACTTGGCCAAGGAAGAAGTTGTAGAATCCTTGGAGAGTAGCGCACAGGACTTGATTATGTCGGGGAACTCTCATTTTATATTATGGGGAGATCCCGTATTCAAGGGGAGCACAATGGATATGATCCTCGGACACCTTCGACCTAGTACATTCGTACCACGGTGCAATATACATGGGGTCAGCTATAAGAAAGAAGGAAAGAAGTAAATCAGATGGAAGACTTACGGGAGTTGTTCGCTGGTGAAGGAAGAGGTCGAAGAGGGTGGAGCCGAAAGTTAGCGAAGAGAAAAGCTGTAAGTGTAGTGATTCTACGACTCACGCGCTTATATAGCCTCGTGAGGACGAAGGTAAACGCTAGATGTAGGGTTCGTGATACGAGACGAGTCTGATCGTTGGATGGCATGAAAATCAAGGCATCCAAATCACACGTCATTCCTCGGAAGGGAGCACCTTCGAGAAATGCGGGAAAGATGGCACCGACGAGGCACCTCGTGACCACGTGGCAGCACGAGAGTCGGTCATTCATTGACTCTCCCATGACTCATTAATGTGTGACAGATCTCATTAACGCAAGGCACACCTCATTATGACAGAATGATGGCTGAATCTCTGACATGATCGTAATCACGATTTGGCATTTAATGACCTAATGCACCCCTCTTTGACGTGACAGGCACCCACTATACTGTCCAATCAGTCAGCCTCTCATCTCTTTTGATTGGACTTAAAGAGGGGGGGTCCTTATGATTAGGGATGTATTGATGATGTGATATGTGACAGTGTAATAGTGGAGAGGTTACCACGTGGCAGTGCAGCTGCGGCAGTGTGAGAAGAAGATCAGGGGCCAAAGCGACGAACTCATTAGTCTAGACAGGTACCCATTCAAGCGCCGCTCAGGGTCCTTTAATAGCCCACCCAGGAAGCTTGTTACTTGGGAGTCTAAATGACAGTCTCCTGCACGTATTTGGGGGACATGGTCTTTTCACCCTGCGACAACTATGCCGCCACGTGACAACTTTAGGGTTACGCGGCACATCCTTAAGCGTCGGAGTGGCATACTTAGGGCCATAAATACTATTATGTTGCCACATGGCATATCGCTGATACATCCCCAATTATAAGACCCACCTTAAGGCCATAAATACTTAGGAGTATCCCTTCAGGGTTAAAACCAAAGGGATATACCAGGCAATGCCCCTTAGTAGAATAATCAAGGAGTCTTTAATGCGCCGTCAAGATATGAAAGGTCACATTAATGAGAGAAGCTAGAAATGTATACAAATAAATGTCTCAATAATAATCTCCAATAATTATTAATGACGACCATAAAGAATATGTCATTAATATTAGAAAATGAAGAGTATAGTCGAGGAGTATAAAAGGAGTCCAGGAACTCCTGGGAAAAGGTCTGCGCAATCTTTTAAACTCTTCTTTTTTTTACCCTAAAATCTTTTAAAACCTTACTTCTGACTTGAGCGTCGAAGTGATATCGCCGAGACACCTCCCGACGCTATTCTAACGTTTCTCTTTGGAAGTCTTGTTTTCAAGTCCCGGTCCTCCTCACACTCCCTCTCTTTAGAAGTAAGTTTGCATCACCGATCGAGGTCTATCGTTTCCGGAACAGATACCATGTTTTTTAGTTAAGCAACCAATACTTCTTTAGCTTAATCACCCAATACTTCTCTTTAGTGACAAAAGAGCGCTTGGTTTTTTTTTTAATACTTGACAGGGTGCTGCTTCGTGCTTGAAGAAGCTCATCCGTACTTTTTTTTAGTCGTTGCAATCTCTAGTTTAAGTTTAGTCGCGCCGAATTAATTGGATTTATCCAACTTGGTTGATTCAATTGTCTTTGTTGGATCGAAAGATAATGCCGAACGGTCGAGCATGTCTATAATTTAGTATGAAGCAGATATATCAAAACATAGATATGAAACACACCTAATGCTAACACTTAGCCTATAAGTGATTGGAATATCTAATTTCTATTCTATGGCCTATGCTTTGTCAATGAGTTGGTCAAAATCTTTCTATACTTTCTTCTATTTAGATGTATTCAAAAGATAAAGAAATCTCTTATAACGTTGCTTACAAATAAAATAAGATAAGGAGACAAAAGTACTACAATGAAAGTACAACAAGGGAAACAATACCAAATTACACCTCTTCTTTTGGCATTGCTTGCTTTGATTTTTCTTTCTATTGATTGTTTATTATTAAACTTATTAAACTTCCATCATTATCAATAACTATTGCACTTCTCCCTCACTAACAATCACTACATTTCATCCATTACATAAGATATTTTAAAATATTATTTAATTAATAATATTTTGGAGAAATAACTTTTTATTTTTTTAATCAAACTCAATTAATCCATTGCATTTATGTTTTTATATTCATTCGATTTATTCAATTTTATTCTATGTTTTAGAGAAGAAATTTTAAAATAAAATTATTTGTTATCAAATTGCCATCTATTATATAATATATTTCTTTATAAGGACGTTTGATTCTTAAAAGAAAAATAGTATAAAAATAGATAAATAAAAAAAATAGAAACCTCTAAATTCTTTTTGCAAAATAGTCTTTTAATTTTCAATTATTTCAGATTCGGTCAGTTGGGGCCGTGCATGCTGGATGCTAAAAGGAATGGATTAAATATTTTGTGAAAGCGGAAGGTGAAAGGGAGCTCTCGAGATCTCATCGCGCTCGCGTATTCGATCAGCGAACCGCAAACCCTACTGGATTTCGCGAGGTATTGACGGATCTCTATATCGCCGGAGCCATGATCTCCGCAAGCAAACTCAAATCCGTTGATTTCTACAGGTTCGGCCTTCTCATTCCTTTTCCTACTACTCCATGGATCCATCCTCCCTTCCACCGAACTGTATCGCATTACGGTGGATTCTTGTTGTGATCCCTCGGATCCTCTCTTGCTGCACCTAGTCGAATACGTACGTCTGTTGTGTCTTGATTCTTAGGGCATCTGCGATGAGCTTCCGTAGGCAAAGTGGAATCTTTGCGCGGTTGTTATTCGTGGTTGAGGAAATCTGAAATGGAGAAGGCACAATGGAATTTTTAGGGCCGCAATTGTTGTTCGTGGACATTGAGTTGAGCCACTGCGCTTGTTGCCTATCGGGTTTATGAAGCTTAAAACGAAACGGTCTTATAAGTTATGCATTCTTTCGTGTTCTAATTAATGTTCTGAAAACCGTCATTTCGATTGCTAAAAATACGTTATGCTTGGGAGAGTTGTTAGTCTTTAGTTCTCTGTGGGTGGTTTTCAGTTGTCAAACAAATATTATTTTAGGCATTTAAGGCTGACACTGGGATGCTAATTCTTTTTTTTTAATCCATTTTTGGAGATCCTTAACAGAGCTTTTTGGTTCATTTAACTAGGATTAGCACGTGAATTTTCTTATTCATGAAAATAGGCTAACTTGGTGGACTTTGACCGAACTGGTATAAGGCTGTTTGGTTCATCTAACTGGGATTATCACATTCAAGTTTTAGAGTTTGTCATTTAGGAAAATAGCTTGCTTAATTTATCATACTAAAAGGCCCTGAATCATACACGTTGATGCACCTTTAAGCCTTAGCAATATGTTATCGGTTTATTTATCCATCATCAAGCATATGTAGCTCTAGTTCCTTCAATGACAGGTCTCCCCTGAAAATGTACTAAAGAAACTCTTAAACCTGAATTTGAATCCTGGAAATCCTATTTCATTCCCTGATAGTTATGACCCATTACTGTTTAAATATGATATTTTCATCTGTCATTATTTCAAAGGCTTTCTATGGTACAATTCTATGTATCCGTATGAATTGTTAACAGCATTGCATGAGCAAATGCATTTCAAATATTGCTTTAGTCAAAAATTGGTTTACTTAGCTAATTTATTAATGTCTCTAACTTATAGTAATAATGTATTTTAGAAAGAGCTATGATAGGGAGAGTGAAAATGAGAGAGTGAATGGTAGAGTGAATGACGTGGCACTTTACATGCACACATCCGATTATCGCTTGGACACCATCGGCGGCCTTCGGCCGCCGTCCCGAATCAAACTATACCCTGGGGGGCACAGTGAACCCGTCGGAGATCGTTGCATGCAAAGTGCCACGTCATTCACTTTACCATTCACTCTCCCATTTTCACTCTCCCTATCATTTTTCTTTTAGAAATAACTGTATGAGAAAATTAAATTCAAGAAAATGTTATGGGATGAGATCAGTTAATTGGATGAAATATGATAATTGAGGACATTCCTTGACTGATGGTGACATAAAATGAAACCAGACGTGTCATGAGATTAAGTCACACAAGCTTTAAGAGGTAATGAGCAATTAGTGTTTATGATGACATGAAACCACTAGGCACCTCCATAGTCTTGTAAAACCTTGATCTTACAAAGCTGATACTAGCCAAAATCTAATAGTAGGTATATGAATTCAAAATTGCCTTAACAGTATGTATTTGGAAATGTCATTCAATAGGCCTTGCTTAATATTACAAGGCAATGAATCCTGAAATCCCTTTAAAGGGCTAATTTTCCAATGAAAGCATTCATTCTTAAGGCTTGTGATTGATATGCAACATGAAATAGTAATGTTTTGACCACTTTTTGGATCTTTGTTCGTGATTATGGAGGGCAAATTAAATTTCTTATCTCAAATTCACAGCAGTGAAATCTTCATTCGGATAAAATGTATATTGTGCATGAGATTGTAAATATGCAGTTAATTTGGCTTATTAATGTCTATTTGAATCATTATTTTTGTTTCCTATTTTGGCATGGAAGAGGAGATACCTCATTATGAAACAATTATAAGCGATTGAGTATCTGAAACCTCCTTTTACACTTCAGGAAAATACCCCGAGATTTGACGGAGGCATCACTTTCTGGTGCAGGATTATCCATCATAGCAGCATTCTTCATCATGTTTTTGTTTGGAATGGTTTGCTATTTTTCCTTGTCAATTTATTTTTGCATAATTAGTTGTTGGTCTTTTCCATATTTATGAAGAAATCATAATGCATGTGATTTTAATCATTAAGTTGTTAAATAAATGTTATTCTGTCATGTTTCTTGATTACTATTATTTCATCCGTGGAAATTCTAACCGCTGTGTAAAAAACAGAATCTATATTCTAACAACTCCTTTGATATTTCATCAATTTGACTTAAACATTTAGTTGTCACACAATGCTTTGATCAATTATGAAATAATGAAAGCAGAGGAAAGCCAACTAGGAAAGATATGAAATGATTAGATGCCCTTTTGAAGAAAATTATAGTTTTGAAAAGTTAACTTCCTGGTTTCTAGTTATGAATCAAAAGGTAAGGGATTTTGAACAATTACTAATTCATAAGGTTTTTCAAACAATCCACTTCTAGTTCTTTCTTCATTTTCTTCAGCGTTCAACACAAATAGTATTACAGGAATGAAATTTAAAATGGCAACTTACTGAACCACGTAGCCAAAGTCACTTAAGTTTCAAAATTATCAAATCACATATCCAATTATCTTTTTGACCTTTCGCATTCGCTCGCGCCTACCCCAATGGATTGCTAGTGTAGCAATCGATTCGGACACACAATAATGTCCTGAATCAATTTGAACACGAATGTGCCCAAGTTGATTGCTATACTGTAGCAATCGATTAGAAAATCTGATTTGTGTTAAAAATATTGTTGCTCTCATGACGTATGGAAATGATGTTTGAGAGCATGAATATAATTAGGAAAACTAGACGAACACATAAGATTTTGTTCCATGTCATTCCGAGCTCTCTAGGTACATGTGCAGATCTTATGTACTCGTCTAGTTCTCCTGGTTATATTCATGTCTCAAACATAATTTCCATATGTCATATTGAGAGCAACAATTTTTTGAATATGAATAAGATTTTTTTTATCGATTGTTGTAGCAATCGATTCAATACTATTCATCAGCACAGTAGTGGCGTGAGCAAATGCGGAGGGGAAAAAGCCGAATTGGTACATGATTTTGTAATTTTGAAAACTTTGGCTACGCACTGCAGTTATTTGCCAAATTTAAAAATACACTATATAAATTAAATATTTTAGATATTTGTTTATTTACCAAAGAATGTTTTTGTATATCATACTTGTGGACTTTTCTCTACAATATTTATGACTCAATTTTCTATTTCAGGAGCTAAACAATTATTTGACAGTGAGCACATCGACATCTGTAATTGTTGATAGGAGTTCAGATGGCGAGTTTTTGCGAATTGATTTTAACATAAGGTTGAGCCGCCTTCTGTTTTTATGAAAATTTAACAAATTTTGATTCTCATTCACACACATTTGTTGGTTAACAATCTGAATGTTGCATGCATTTTTTAAACTTTCCTGCACTAAGAAAGATGAAAGGTTTCTATTGTGCTTCTGATTCTGGTTAGCATCCATCTCTTACATAAGTGATCAGCTGGTGTTCTAGTTTTGACTTCTTATTCCCTTAATATTAGCAGTAGTTCTTAGTTTAATAAGATATAGGCTTATGTGATCTTTCAGTAATTGGCTAACCTTTCACTTTAAGCCATGGAATAAAAAATCAAGTCTGTGTTGGACTTATACCTCTCTGATGAATATTAAATTAGCTACTGGTTTTCTTTTTCTTTAAAAATATGTTCTTGAAAGATGCTGGAATTTTGGCTAAATATACCACCAGGATAGCTGAAAAATCACTACTGAAATGGTTATTTAATGGAAATTTGTTCCTTGCTTGAAGCTACTATTGCTTAGCACTTTTGGTTCTTAACTTCTTATTGGTTGACCAGTTCACTTTGTGATACTGCTAATTGCTATGTCTTTAACATAAATGCTTTATCTACAATTCAACATTAATCCTTTTTTATTCCATCTATGCCTTAACTTGTCTGACAATTCAATATTTAATTCATGTGTAGCTTCCCAGCATTATCCTGTGAATTTGCATCTGTTGATGTGAGCGATGTACTAGGAACAGTAAGTTTCTTTACTCATCATTTGCAGCCATTACTTTTTGTAGATCCTGATTCTCATTAACTTGTAATGGCAATAAAGGTATTAAATACATTTCCACTTGACAATGTTTATGCGACATCATGGCATGCACATCATAGGGATTTAGGTCTTTTTTGCCTCATCATCCCTTTGAACATCATGAGGATTTAGGTCTACTGGCTATTGAGACATATTGGAACTTCAACATAATGACACTAGGCCAATAGGACTGTGGGGTATGTATATGATTGTGATGGTATCTGGAAGTCATCTCTGAGACTTCTCACTTGATTCACAAAGACCGGCGAATTCTAAATATTTGTAAACAATAGTTCACTTGATTTGATTTTCCCACACCAGCTGGGCCTTTACATGGTTTAGTGCCACATCAATCACCTTATTTTTTATTATCTTGTTTAGAAATACTAAAACAATGATACACAGTAGTATGTGATCTTTGTGTTTGTATTTTAACTTTTTCAACCTTCACCAATTTGCAGAACAGGTTAAATATTACAAAAACAGTCCGCAAGTTTTCAATAGATTCGAACCTGGTATCAACTGGATCTGAATTTCATTCGGGACCAATCCCTGTGATAAATAAACATGGGGATGATATTGAAGAGGATAGTGAAGGCTCTGATTCTTTGACTTCGGAGAATTTCGAAAAATATTCACACCGGTAAGAGAACTTGTGAATTTAACATCAAACATTCTGGTCATTTTTTAGTTATATGAGATTTGAATTTAGGCTTACTTTTATACACGACATTAGAACTCCTCGAACATACAATATAAAAGCTAATTACCCCATCAGACAAATTGATTAAACTGAAGATAGCAGATTTTTATGATCAGATTTATAATGCTTCAAGTCACAAGGTTTGTCTAACATCTAGGTAAATGCTTCTTTTCACATAATTATCCAACTTTATTTGGTAAGATGGTTTCAACTTCCAAGATCTACCATACAAATTTTTCATATCCTTTGTTCACTTTCTACTGTAATCCATTAATTGTTGGCATAATCATGTCTTGAGTGGCCAAGTTTGATCAAGATGTTTTGATGTGTTTTTAAAGGGTTTTAAGATATGATTTTGCTCGTGTTATTGATGTGTGTATGGAGTTTGCAAGGACTTGGTAACATGCACATGAAGCCCGCAAAGCTTATAACTCAATTGGTTGTGTTGTGATGTCGACTTGGCATGGCCAAGTTGTTTCGGCTCAAGGTTTAAGAGGTTCGCTAGAGATCAGAGAAGTGTTGTATGGGACATCTGAGGGACCACAACATGAGGAGTTTGGAGCTGGTTTGACAGTATTGATGGGAGTCGCAAGATGTGAACTTCATAGGTGATAGTGAAGGATGATATGTGGAGTAGGTTGTGAGCTTCGTGCATCCAAGAGATTGAGGTCCAAAGAAAAGGTGGATTGTAGGATGATGTAAAATTGTGATAATTGGAAAATAGCAAGCTGTGAGAGATTGTGTGATTTGTAAGCTGGGATTCACAAGATGTGAACTTTATAGGTGATAGTTAAGGATGATATGTGGAGTAGGTTGTGAGCTTTGTGCGTCCAAGAGATTGAGGTCCAAAGAAAAGGTGGATTGTTGGACAATGTAAAATTGTGATAATTGGAAAATAGTAAGCTGTGAGAGATTGTGTGATTTGTAATTTGTGGGTTCACAATTTAGCGAATATGAGTTTGTGGTTGTAGTCTTAGTATGAGCTTGATCTTAGAAATTTGGGAGGGCTTACTAGGTGTAAGTTGAGCAAAATTGAAGATTGAGTTGATTGATATATCTCAATCAACTGTGATTCTTAGTTGAATACTTGGTCGACTAGAATCCTATGTTGGAAAATAGACTTGCTCTCCGTTTTAATTGAGTCAACTAGAGTGCTAGATGAGTTGATTCATATGACTATTGTACCAGATAAGCTTACCGTATAAGGTGACTAATCGACTATCATGGGTATCAGTTGACTAAACATCGTTCAAGTTGATTGGATCCTGATGGAGTCAACTAAAGATAAAATTTGTTGGTAGGTTAGCTTATGGACTTATCTAACATTCCAACTTGGTCGAGTGAATACAAATTGAGTTGACTCGAAGTGCTATCAATCGTTTGGATGCAGAGTTAGTTGACTATATACCAGCCATTGCCTTATAAGGTTTTCTTCTCAGGATTTCAATTGACTGGTGGTTGGTGGACAGTTGAGTCGACTCATTCCAATGAGAGACTATCTGAATGAGTTGTCTTATCCTTTATTTAAATGCACCCTCATTATATAGAGAGGTGCAAGGGGACATTGAATATACAACTCATACACAACAAGGATTCACTTGGTAATATTTTTATTATACTTATATTGCATATTTGTAAGAAGATATTCTGAATGTGGTTCCCCTCTTAAGGAGTTTGCTTTTATAGTGAGAAATTCAGACTTAATCCATCTAATAGATCGTTAGGCTGTGGAGTAAGACTTGCGTTTGAACTACATGATATCCTGAGTTAGTAAAGTATTTATATCGTTCGTATGTTTCTGCTGTACATACTCTAAGTTACTAATTTCCATTAAACATAATTGAGAGAAGCTAACCAATGTTTTGACTTTGCACTAACCTAAGCAAGAGAAAGAAAAGATGTTATTTGCAGGCCAAGTTGCTATTCACCCTCCTCTAGCATTCTGGTATTCCTACAATCAACGATCTCATCATTAATTACAATTTCTTGAGTGTAAGAGAACCATGATTAGCTTTACTATGCTTGCATAAATAATACCTTTCATGTTTTTTATTAGAATACATGCAATTAATAGTTCAGCTAAATGTTGATATGATATTCTGTTGTGTATTGAATCTAAGTTCTACTTATTTTGAACTATAAAATTATGATGCATGTTGTGCAAATATGATTGTGAATTAATAACAGTAGCAATCTCCTTATGCACAACTCCAATCTCTTTTGCAGGTATTCAATCCTAGTTGTCAATTTTTTTGCACCTTGGTGTTACTGGAGCAATCGACTGGTAACGTTTTATGTCTAAACTTCAATAGAATGCATGATTGCTACCGGTATTAGATAATACTAGCATTGTGAGCATTTGATTTGTTTGGTGAAAAAACTGTACATCTCTGAGCTAGAAATGTAATTGACAATTGTGAGTAGCTGGACTTAGAGTCTGTCTTGTATCCATCTGAAGATGAGGTTTTACTATTTTACATCCCTATCTGGACCATAGAACAATGTTGATTACAAGTAGTAGCCTTCTTTCAAAGATGATGTTTTACTAGTTTGCATCCCTATCTGGACCCTAGAACAATGTTTGTATTACCGTAGTAGCCTTTTTTCTGCAGCAATTTTGGTAGTTAGTGCTATAACTTCATTGGAGATTCATATATATATATATAGTTAGTTAGTTAGTTAGTTAATTAGTTAGCATGAAGGACGGATTCTACTAGATATGGCATGAGCATGAACAATCTAACAATGGAGATAGATGCTCACATCTTCAGCAGATATCTGATCCAATTCTTCGGATGACTTTTGATTGGACTTATTTTACCTTTCTTATTGATGATACTACTTTTTTTTTGTGAAAGTTTCTTGATTAATTTTTGTATTGGTCACTTATAGGCACAGGTTTCTTTAAAAAATGATATCTAAGGTCTCTATTTACCTTCAGTTTTCTGTTTATTATGTTTTTATAATTTGTTTCAGAAACCATCATGGGAGAAAGCAGCAAAAGTAATGAAGGAAAGGTATTACTACTAGTCCTCTCATTTCCAATCTTGCCTAAGTTCTTGTTGAAAGAGGCATTCCTTATGGACTTGGACTTCACCATTTCTAGGTATGATCCTGAGATGGACGGACGAATATTGTTAGGAAAAGTGGATTGCACTCAAGAACCAGGCTTATGCAGAAGGTATTTTTTATGTGAGCTGTTGTTCTTTATAAAAAAAATACCATGATAGACAAATTAAAATTGCAGGTGATATATATGAAGTGATCTTTTTGACTTATACAAACATCCCCATATGACGTTTCATTTCTGTTAAATTAAACACTGCTTCTGTATGATTTATCAAACTCCAGTAGTATTGAAATTTAACAAGTAATTAGATGAGTACAAGAAGATGTTTTTTTTACATGCATTGATGCTTTTAAACAAAGATGGCTTCATTTACGAAAGGATGGTTTCAACCAAAGAACTTGTTTGTTAGATTTTTCAGTGCTAATGCTTTTAAGCTCACATACTGTCTCACCTCTTTTGCTATGAAGATACAATAAGTATTATACTATTGCAGGCACCATATTCAAGGTTATCCATCTATCCGGATTTTCAGGAAAGGGAATGATGTTAAGTAAGTTACTGTCTTATCAAACTTTTTTTTGCTTCTTTGGTCATAGTTGCTTTCTAAATATTCTCGTCTCCCTTTATATGTAACTCAAATTTGTAACTGAGTGGGAGTTGTCATGTTCATGGTGGCTGTGTAGTTTATATCATTGAATTTTTAAAATCCAAAACACCGGGAATGCTGGTGTGTTGCATTATTTTGATCGGAAGTGGTTTCTTGAAATTATAATGGGAGAGGATAGGGATGATAATGGCTACACGATAATTGGGTATCACTAAGTACCCTATAATTACGCCTGATAATCGAGTTTGGTTATCCACGGGTACCCACATGTTTTACTCTTTTTAAATTAGGTCCAGCAGATTTTGATACTCATTTATCATCCAAAGCAGACATTAAAATGGGATCGGGTCATTCCCAAAAAAAGTAGGCACTTGATTTGCTACCATCCCAGGGAGTGGACATTGGTCATGCTTTGATGAGCTTAATGTAATACGTACTATTGACATACGTGGCAATTTTGACAAAGCTAGAAGTATATTTCTTATTCACCATGTAAACCAACTCTGAAATATTTCTTTCAAATTTAAATGCTAAAAGATTCATTTAAAAATTGAGGAATAAGTGGTTATTTAATATGTTTCAGTAGTTTCTTTTACATTGCAAATGACACAGGGAAAGCTATGGACATCATGAACATGAATCTTACTATGGAGAGCGTGACACAGACAGCTTAGTAGCGGTACCACTTATTTCTTGCATTTGGTTGATGAACGAGTCGACAGTATCATTTCACATTAATTCCTTTGCTGCTCCACGTGTACAAAAGTTAACTCGATAATCTATTTCTTTATGCACTGATTTTTTAGTTGGCAATTTTAGGCCATGGAAACTTTTGTTGCTGCTATTCCAAGAGAATCTCATGTGCTGGCATTGGAGGATAAGTCTAATCACTCAAAACGTCCTGCACCATTAACTAGTGGATGTAGAATAGAAGGTTTTGTACGTGTTAAGAAGGTAATTAAGCTTCTCTGATGGATCTTTGGAATCAAGCAATCAAAAATATTTGTTTCAACAACCGATGAATGTGGACTAGGTAGCAATCCTTGGGTTCAAGCAAGTGGATAGTTTTGGTGCTCATCGTTGCACTTGCAGACAGTTAATAATATGCTAGAAACCAAACTTATTAAAAATTTTTTCTTTCATCTGTTTTTCATAAGCGCATCATTTCAGTGAAAATATACAACTATTTGTTTTTTTATGTTGTATTTAAATTTTATGCGCTGGCATTTTCCTTCATTCAATAAATTGAATTTTGCAACATATTGTTGGACTTGACTGTGTTCTTTTGTTTTCTGAATATTCAGGTTCCTGGTAATCTTGTTTTCTCAGCTCACTCAGGAGCACACTCCTTCGATCCATCTCAGATAAATGTCTCGCATATTGTTACACAATTTTCCTTTGGGAAAAAACTCTCAACTAGGATGATGTCAGAAGTGAAGAGACTAACACCATATCTCGGTGCAAGTCATGATCGGTTGATGGGACAATCATACATTACTCATCGTGATCATGCACACGATAATGTTACTGTAAGTTTTAATAATATCATGTCTGTTGCTCTGAATTATTATTTATTCTTTAGAATTCTTGCAATGATCATTTTGATGCAACCTTCAATGGTTTAGCTTAAAACATGCTGAGTTTTGTAGCAGTAAGTTTAAGTTTTTGATTTTCTTTATTTGCAGATAGAACACTATCTCCAAGTCGTAAAAACAGAAATAGTGTCAGGAAGATCTTCACAAGAATACAAATTGCTCGAGGAGTACGAGTACACAGCCCACAGTAGTTTGGTCCATAGTCTTTACATCCCCGTTGCCAAATTCCATTTCGAACCGTCTCCCATGCAGGCTAGCTATTGTTGCAAACCTTTATTTTAGAAAGAACACTTACACAATAGATCCTAACTTGATTTCAATTCCAGGTCTTGGTAGCTGAAGTCCCAAAATCCTTCTCCCACTTCATCACCAACATTTGCGCCATCATTGGAGGCGTATTCACGGTTCGCTCCTTTTCATCATAGCTCATCTTCTCGCATTTCTAATTTGCTTGAACTCGACCATTTTTTCTGAACCTCTGCCCAAAATGTATCAGGTTGCAGGGATACTGGATTCCATTTTCCACAACACTGTGCGACTTGTGAGAAAGGTTGAGTTAGGCAAGCAATTTTGATGGAAATGGTGATGCTTTGCTAATTGAACTTCTCAAATTCTTTTTGCCCATTGATTAGGATTTGTTCACTAAAGATCTTGATAAGTTTTAATGTGGAAACATATACACTTTGCAGTTATAATGAATACTTGGCCCTTGTAATCACTGTTATGGAAATTTTCCCCCAATCAAATAGAAGAATTGGCACAATCTTAGGTACATGAACATTTTTTTTTTTTTGCTTCTGACAAATATTTAGATACATCCCCTTGCCTTGATCTTTTAATTGACAGATTAGTTAGCAACTTTATATAAGTTTTGGAATTTATATGTTATCTATTAACAATGTTCACATCAATATAATATATATTTATTTATTTCACAAGTCTCTGAGATTTAAGCAATTGATTTCTCAATTTTTTATTATTTTATCCTTATCTAATGATGTCATTGTTGGGGCAAAAGATAATTCGCACGTCTTTAACGTCTCTGTCAATCTATTCCAGAGTTAATACGGAGGAGATAAATCATGAGGATTATTTGCCCGGAGGTTTTGGTTAGTACATGGGAAGGGCGGGACGGCGGATAAATTAACTTTGTCAAGTTTTCACTTTAGATTTTAAGATGATAATATTCATATATTAATTATCAATCTATCCCGTATAAATGATAATATCTTATCAGTTTAGTGAAGCCATTATTTAATATGATGTGATTTCTTTTACTCGAGTAAAATAACCTTAGGATGTTTGTTTTGACATTTTTTTTGATGTTAATAATATGCTAAATATTATACTTTTACGAGTATTTTGAAGATTTTAAAATTTAAGATTATAATAAGAAGATTATCTATTTACTAATTTCTCATGTTGCAGGGTTAATTAAATAATTATTATTTTATTTTAAATCTAGTATAATATTTTAAATTATTTATATTTAACCCAACATATTTGTTTATATCAAATAGTGTAGCACACATTCATTTACGTGGTCAAAATTCACTTGTTTATCTAAGTGATTTTCACTATGGTCTCATAGAGTAAATTATGATGATTAAACGGTCTTTTTAAATATGAAAGATTTTATTTTCTAAATCATTATTCTTCTAAAGTTCGATTCTTATTATAATGTGGTAATTATTATTCAAGTATTAATTTGGATTTCAAGTATTAATTTCGATGGTTCGAGTTTTTTTTTTCTCATGTGACAATTTATTACCGTGCATTAATTCGGATATACATTTAAAAGTGCACATGTTAAAATAATTATAATAAAAAAAATAGAATAGTCGTTCCGAAGAATCCTCCGTCTTACAAAATATCTGTCTCCGTGTCCCAACATGTTCGTTCACCATCGAGGCTCTACTACCATGCCCTAGATCAAATTATATTGATTGAGATGTTAGTATGAGATACACATGACTCGAGAAAGTTACGTGATGTAAGGAGAAAATTGTCTGAAACTAATTCAGGAGGGAAGTGCTCGAGACCAACTCGGGCGAAGAGTCTCCGAGCCCAACTCGGGAGGTAAGTCCCCGAGACCAACTCAGGAAAAGATTGCCCGAGACCGACTCGGACGAAGAGTCCCCGAGACCGACTCGGCCGAAGATTGCCCGAGACCGACAACTTGGACGAAGAGTCCTCGAATCCATCTTGGGAGGAAAGTCCCCGAGACCAACTCGGGAGAAGATTGCCTGAGACCGACTTGGGCGAAGATTCCTTGAGCCTAACTCGGGAGGGAAGTCTCCGAGCCCAACTCGGGAGAAGATTGCCCGAGACTGACTCGGGCGAAGAATCCCCGAGACCGACAACTTGGACGAAGAGTCCTCGAATCCATCTTGGGAGGGAAGTACCCGAGACCAACTCGGGAGAAGATTGCCTGAGATCGACTTGGGCGAAGATTCCCCGAGCCTAACTCGGGAGGGAAGTCTCCGAGCCCAACTCGGGAGAAGATTGCCCGAGTCCGACTCGGGCGAAGAATCCCCGAGACCGACTCGGGCGAAGAATCCCCGAGACCAACTTGGTAGAGAGAGAGGACAAATGTAGCGAGTGCACCATTAGTGATGATAATGATAAACTTAATATATGCGGCGACAGTTACAAGTCCCCCCCCGATTAGGAAAGCTGGCAGGTGACTACGACCCGTAATGCATGATAATAATGATAGATATGCACGACGACAGTTGTTAGTATCCCCCAACGTGTGACAGCTGACAGGTGACCATGATCCGCAAGGCGTGGAAATAGGGGAGGCGGTTACAGCAACGTAGGAGTGATCGAAGGGACAACGATTGTATAAGGTGCTTAAGCATCTAGATAAAAGGAGTAGGGTCTTAACTCTCGATAAATTATTTTCCTTGCCACTCTCCTATTTTTGAAGGGTTTCTGACTTGAGCGTCGGAGAGGACTCCGCCGGAACTCCTTCCAGTGTGTCTCCTTAACACTCGTGTTAATCTCGCAGGTGTAGGCATCCCCTTATGGTCACTCAAGGCTACACCATAGTGACCTGTCGTTCACGTCGTTCGCTTGCGGAATAAATTTGGAGTCGTTTGTGAGAATCTTGTCTAAATACCAGAAGGAGCACTGTGATGGCAGAATCGGAGGGGCAGCTGATCACTTTGACACGGGAAGAACTAGATCGCCTTATTGCCAATGCCGTTCGAGGGGCTCTAGAGCAGCATCATATCGAACAAGCTCCCTCTCAAAGAACAATCTCGCCACCGACAAATGCCCAGCGAGCATCAACCTCATATGTTCACAATTGGAGATCCACATCGTCTCTAGGTGTGCCTGTAAACGTGGCTCCAGGACTTCGACGAGACTCCATTAGAGACCTAGAGATAGCGCAGATGACCGCTTTTAGCACTCTGTGCCGAGAAGAGGGACAAGGAAAGAGTGAACCTGTAAAGGTTCTCCTGAAGTACACATCCTTGCCATTCATCCGAGACATTGTGAACGATCCCATGCTCAAGCAATTTCGAGGTCTCGAAATTGCTGATTACAATGGAAAAACAGACCCCGAGGATCATGTTTGCAAGTTCGAGAACATGACTCTCTTACACCAATATACGAATTGTGTGAAGTGCCGGGTATTTTTGAACACGTTGTCGGAAGCAGCACAGCGATGGTTCCAGAAGCTGCTATAAGATTCCATAAACTCCTTTCTGGAGTTGAAAACTGTCTTTTTACACCACTTCGCCAGCAGTTGGCCATATCAGAAGATGACACTTAACCTCTTCGCTCTAAAGCGGAAGAGCAAGGAGTCGTTGAAGGACTACATCTAACGGTTCAGTCGGGTAGCACATGATTGTCAAGTGTCACTTCGAAAATTCTCATCAGCACCTTTACGCAAGGGCTTGCTGAAGGGAACTTCTTTTGGCCCCTCATGAAGAAGTCACTGACCAATTTTGATGATCTATTGGGGCGGTCGGTCAAACACGTCAATGTGGAAGAAATGCAGTATGCCTGACGAAAGGATTTGACAAACACACCTATTCAAATCTCGATACAATTAGAAAGAAAGGAGCCACCTACTCCTACTCGGGCGAAGAATTCCCGCTTAGGCAAAGGTCACTGGGACAACAAGAAGAAGTTGGTGGAAATGGTGGACACTGAAGTGCCATCAAGGCCTGAGAGGTATTGCGACTTTCATGGCAATACTACACACTCCACAGAGGAGTGCTACACTTTGAAGAGGAGGAGATCCAAGGACATCTGTGCCAAGCCACGCAAGAAGTGGAGCAACTCGGAGTATCGACGAAGGTTCCCTCGTCGAAGCCGATATCCTAGGCGACGTCAATTGGAGGAAGAAAAACCTAAGAGATGGGCTCGGTCGCCTTCTGAGGGGAGATCCAAGGATGTCTCATCCCGCCGGTTTGCTTTTCCAAAACGAGACCTTGGGAAGGGTAAGGCTCTTGCCCGAGGAGCTCCATCGGGTCATGTTGGGATGATCTCGGTGTTGGAAACGGATGGCTAGAGAGGGGGGGGGGTGAATATAGCCAATCACTTTTATCTTTGGCAAGTAACAAGTTTCTGCACTTAATCTTATCAGTAGCACAGCGGAAGAAATAAAACAACAGAGCAGTGCAGAAAACCAAAACAGGAATCGAGAACAAACGACCACAGCTAGCAAGATCGCTAACAAGGAGGGTTTACAAGGTTCGGGGATAACTTGCCCTTTCTCCTTGGCGTGCCCGTAAGGTGGGCGATCCCTTGATCGTCGGCAGATCAAGCCCCGGTTAGCACCGGATATAAAGCAACCTCCTTCTCGGTGGAGAAACCTCTCCACAGCGTTTCAATCACAGATAAATGTTTAAGCCCAATGAAACAACAAGAAAGATCTTACTCAAGCACTCAGCAAGGACAAGAACACAGCAAACTTCCCTGAGCTCCACCCAGTGGCGATCTCACGCAAGAACCCTTCTTCGTGTCTTCCCACTGTCGGACTCCCAGCTCCTTGTTCTCTCCTTCAAGCACTCAAGTAATGGATGATTGCTTCTCGATCAGTAGCTTGCTCAATGTGATGAAACTTCAAGAAAGCAGCAAGCTTGTTGTGGAGAACTCAAGGCGCAGCGAGAAGACAGTATTCGAACTCTGCTTCACTGAAGCTATCTTCCGTCCTTTTTGTTTCTCCACTAAGCATCAAGTGACCTCATCTCCAGCAGCCTCCAGCTACCTCACTGCCAACGCCAGCTACCACTGAACCCTTACTGAACTTCCTGAGCTCCCTCAGCCAAGCTTCAGTCAGCGGCTTCAGTCCTGCAGCTCCAGCCGTTGCAACCTGAGATGAGAAATGGACAAACCTGCTCCAAGGAAAGCCTCCATTGACTTCTCCTTGAGTGATTGAATCCTCCCCTGTCACCTGTAGCTTAATCAGACTGTTAGTACAGTATATCACATAGTAAATCAAATATCAGAGGCAAACAGCAGCGAATCGGATATGGTCAGACGCGATCAGAGCGTCTGACAGTGCAATTTGAATTAAAGTGATCGGTCACCCGACCGATCAGAGCGACTCCTGATCGGTCACCAGACCGATCAGGCTGGGTCCAGACCGATCAGGCTCCGTCCTGATCGGTCCCCAACGCTCAATTAGAAATCGCGATTTCTTTGGGACTCTCCTGGACCGATCACCAGACCGATCCCAGGCTGTGGATCGATCACCCGACCGATTCACCCCTTTATCAGGCGATTTATGAGCTTCACAGTCCAGACCTCCTGATCGGTCACCGGACCGATCAGGCAGCCTCCTGATCGGTCACAAGACCGGTCAGAACATGACCAGACCGATCAGGCTCCGTCCTGATCGATCATAGAGAGGAACCTGCGACGTTTGATCGTTCTCCGGAACGATCTGCACAGTGATCCTGATCGGTCACTAGACCGATCAGGTGCAGATCAGCAGGGGAACTCAACCTCACTTGTTTGCTTCCTGATCGGTCACCAGACCGATCAGGAGCCAAGCAGTGGGTGAAACACGCACTCCCTGATCGGTCACCGGATCGATCAGGAGCAGTACAGTAGGTTCCCAACCTCACTGTGTGCTCCATGATCGGTTACCAGACCGATCAGTCATTGCTGGATCGGTCACCTGACCGATCCACGATGGAGCAGCGTGCCAGATTCCCTGATCGGTTACCAGACCGATCCAGGGACTTAAACTTAGCCCTCCAAGCTAAGTTTCCATCCTCCTTAGCCCTCCAAGCTAAGGATTTTTCCATCTAACTCTCCAAGTTGGGAATTTGCACCTAACCCTCCAAGTTAGGACTTTTCACCTAGCCCTCCAAGCTAGGATTTTTCACCTAGCCCTCCAAGCTAGGACTTTTCACCCAACCATTCCGAGTTAGAACTTCATCCAACCTAGCCCTCCAAGCTAGGCACCTGACCCTCCAAGCCAGGACTTTTCACCTAATTCTCCAGGATGGGAATTTGCACCTAACCCTCCAAGTTAGGACTTTTCACCTAGCCCTCCAAGCTAGGACTTTTCACCCAACCCTTCCGAATTAGGACTTTCCAACACCTAGCCCTCCAAGCTAGGATTTTTCACACCTAACCCTCCAGGTTAGGATTTTCCAATACCTAGCCCTCCAAGCTAGGACTTCCATATCATGCCTAATCCTCGATTAGGACTTAATCATAATCATCATAATCATCCACCCAAACTAAAATCGGTGTCAACACCAAAACAACAATCAGGGCCAGACTGCATTAACAATCTCCCCCTTTTTGTTGTTTGACAACCCGATTTTAAGTTTAGGGATTCTCAATCAAGTTTTTCAAATTTTAGAATCATAGGGGAATCCAGATCCTCCCCTACAACATGATCAACCTAAACATAACCAACCAACACTCTCTCTCCCCCTTTGTCGAACACGAAAAGGGTCTAGACAGGCTGTTAAGTTTAACCAACTCCCCCTCAACCCTAGGGGTATCTCAAATCAACAAGGATATGATTGATTTTTGGATAACCATATGACCACATGTGAAAAAGATAGAGCAAGATATAACAATCACATGCATCATACGAACATGAAGTATCAACTCACAAAACATGCCATAGCAGTCATATGTATCAAGTAGGCATGACATTATACGCATGAACATGGCAATATAGCAAGCATGCAGATAATAGACAGAGAAACAACATGGCATCAACAATAAGCATACTAAGAGTAGATAAGCATGTAAGGCAAAGGCAGACAAGTCAAAGCATAAAACATCCAGAATAAGTAGCAAGATACGTGTGACACAAGGCCACAACAAGCAAGTCAAGGGGCATACCGCCCAACAGTCAAACTGACCAAACACGGTCAAGTACACAAATCATGAAAAGAGACAACAAACATCCAAACTTAACGATCAGCGGGGGGGGGGGGTCGTCATCGTGCATAAGGTCATCCATCGTTGCATCAGTAGGAGCAAGGGACCCTGGTGCAGTACTCGATGAAGGTGCACCTCCTGGAAATGTGTGGCTGCGCCACTCATTATACCATGTCTGCTGGAGGGCACGGGTCCCTGAGACCTCAGTCTCGATCCTGGTCAGGCGGCGATCGACGGAACAAAAATCTGACCGAACCTCCTCGCGATCTACCGCCCCTAACTGAATAAGCTCATGTAGCGTCTGATCTAGCTCTGAGATCTGCCAGCGCAGATCTGGATCAGGCTCATAATCATACTCGGCGTTAGCAGCAGGAGCCTCATGTGGTGCAGCAGCCTCGGGTGGTGCCTGAAAATGTGGTGCTCCTCCAGGAAGATCACCAAGACCCCATCACGCTCACGAATGATAATACCAGACTTCGCAAAAGTCCGCCGGCCCAAACGACAATCTTGATAAACCATGGGCATGGTCCTGCCTTTGGCGACATCAACACCAACTGACATAAGCCAATCAATGATGATATGACCAAAAGGCATATAGACCGTGCGACGGCTAGGCTCACGGTAGGATAGGATAGACTGAAAAATGCTCTCCATGATATCAAAGTACATCCGGCAATGCATGCCGTAGAGCATAAGGCAGTGGTAGGGTCGGATCTCGGCCAAAGGCTTTGAAGTAATTTGTGATGATCTTGAAAAGGACGTAGTCAGCTAGAGCAAGTCGTAGGGTTGCAAAAGTAGGAAAAACTGGACCCAATTCGTCAAGCCCGGCGGGGCGAAGATGACCGAAGAAGTGCTGATAGATAGAGTCGGGGGTAACATCTGAAAACGGGGCCAGCAGAGGATCAGGGAGCTCTGGATAAATCGAATAGAGGTTAGGTGATCGTCGACCACCTAAGTATTCGGCTAAAATCTCATATGAAAAGTCAAGGTTCATTTTTCCGACTCGGGTAGTGAACTCGAAACCCCCTTGAGGACCTTGTTGTAGGTTGTTGTAGAATTCAGAGACTAGGTCGTAATTTATGGTCCGTTCCAAGGAAAGAAGAAAACCCAGATTGTAGTAAGTGACAATCTCCATGACAGAGGGGCAGTACTCAGTTAGGAAGGGAACATCAATGGAACGACAGGGTAATAGTTTGAAGGTCCTTGCTTGAAAGGCCTGTTCACAGGCCGCATTTGGGAACCGAGAGCTAGAAGAAGGCTGTGGCCTTCTGGAAGGGGCAGAGGAGGAAGGGGCTTTCCCCCTCGAGCTGCCCTCAGTTGTTTCCTTGCCCTTGGAAGATCTCCTAAGGAGTTGAATTGATTGTACAATCATGATTGAACAAGGGAAGTAATCACACACGGTTTGAATCGATGGACATAGGTTGAATCAAAAATTCAAGAATTGATCATAAAAAATAAGACCCAATCAGAGAATGACAATGATCAAAACAACACAAATTAATCAGAAGATAGAATTGATCAATAGCAAGATAGGACACAGATGGGTCACGACCAAATCAAGAGATCACGACACAAAAAGTCACAGCACAAAACATGGTTAGCCTCACAACATAATATAGACTGATTTAAAGGAAGAAATCAAGACAAGAACTTACTTTGGTGCCATGGAGAAGTTCTTTAGATCGGAAAGGAAGAACGCTTGCGCAGGAGAAGCCTCGGCGCAAGACAGAGATCGTAAGCCCCGTCAGCGAGAGAGCGTCGTATGAAGAGGAAAGAGCTCGGAGGAGCCCCTTAGGATCGCACGCTCACACTCACGAGAAGAAGACAAGGTCACAGGGAACGCTCTCGAACACCCAATGTTGTGCAAATGGGAGGTTTCGGCGCTAGGGTTCAGCGCTGAAGAGTTTTTGGCGAAGATAATCGGTTGGTGGATCGGTCCACCAACTAGAATGTAATGTGATTGAACGGATCACCGTTCGATCTGGAGTCGCTCAGACCGATCAGGCTCGCCCCTGATCAGACTGACAAGGGCCTGATCGGTCGGGTGACCGATCAGGAGAGCTCCTGATCGGTCGGCTATCCGATCAAGACACGAACAGTAGGTTTCAGGAGAGAAACCTCTGAGCTCCCTGATCGGTCTGTGGACCGATCACCATAGGGTGCCAGATCGGTCCGGGGACCGATCCAGGCTAGCTCAGAACACTTGGTCAAAATTCTGGAAGGTCACGCTTGCCTCGCTGATTGGTCTGTGGACCGATCACCACAGGAAGGAGCCAGATCGGTCCGGGGACCGATCAGCCCTATTCCTGATCGGTCCGGTGACCGATCAGGGTTCCTGATACTCCCTGATACGAACTGAAATGTTCAGTTTCAGAATTTCTGAAACTTTCCAACGAGATCTGGTGAAGTTTATCGAACTTGGACATGATCTCATGACTAGAATTGATCCCTGAACAAGAATCAAAAGTCCTTATAGGTTCAACAATCACTTTGATCCATCCAAATGGAGTCAAACTCAAACAACAATCATTCAAGCAATTTCAACTAAGTTTGTATCAAATCCAATGTTCCAATCAAGTTTCCTTGATTGGAATGTCCAAGTATGATCATGGAGCCAAATACACATATGTTATGCATTGGTTTTCCCTATACTTGGTCACCACCGTGATTATTATCTCGTCAACTTAGTCTCTCAAGGGATGCATTGACATTTTGAGAAACTTAGTTGATCCTAACATCTCACCCCATATCTAGCAAACAAAAACGTTTTGGTAAACCTTATAGTTTATGTGAGATGTTCTCAAAGTTACCCAAATTGTTTCCCAACAATTTCGAAATAATCATGAAGGGTTTGAATGCAATTTGTAATTCATGAAGCACGACACATTCCCAACTCCCGTCTTAGAAAACTAAATTCATTTTCGGGAAGTGGTTTAGTGAAAATGTCAGCTAGGTTTGATTTGGACTCTACATGAGAGAGTACAATATCTCCCCTAGCTACATGATCCCTAATGAAGTGGTGACGCATCTCAATATGTTTGGTCCTAGAATGATGGACTGGATTCTTGGTTAAGTTAATTGTGCTAATGTTATCACACAACACTTGCACACCCGTGTAACTCAATCCATAGTCCTCTAGAGTGTGAATCATCCACAACAATTGTGATACACTCTCTCCCATGGCGATATATTCTGCCTCGGTCGTGGAGAGAGCAACACAATGTTGCTTCCGACTCGACCAACTTACTAAGGACGAACCTAAGAATTGGCAACCCCCACTTGTGCTTTTCCGGTCCAACTTACATCCAGCGTAGTCGGAATCCGTGTAGCCAATCAAATCAAAAGATTCGATACGGGGGTACCAAAGACCTACACCAATTGTGCCCTTGAGATATCTCAAAATTCGCTTAACAGCTATTAGGTGAGATTCCTTGGCACAGACTTGATAGCTAGCACACATACCCACAGCAAATAGTATATCAGGTCGACTAGCTGTGAGGTATAGCAAACTACCTATCATGCTCCGATATTGAGTCAAATCAACGGGTTTACCACTCTCGTCATTGTCTAACCTTGTGTTTGTGGTCATGGGAGTGGTTACCTCTTTTGAATCACTTATATTGAATTTTCGAAGCATTTTTTGTGTATACTTTGATTGGTGCACATGGATACCATCGCGAGTTTGCTTGATTTCAAGTCCAAGGAAGAAAGTCAACTCTCCCACTAGACTCATTTCAAACTCACTCCATGTGTCCAATGAACTCATTTAAATAACCCTTATTATTTGAGCCACAAATTATGTCATCGACATATACTTGGGCTACAAATATATTATCACTATCCCTTCGTAGAAATAGTGTAGGGTCTATTTGGCCTCTAACGAAACCCTTCTCAATCAAGAATGTCGACAACCGCTCATACCAAGCCCGGGGTGCTTGTTTAAGGCCATAAAGTGCCTTTTTGAGCTTGAACACGTGGTCTGGAAATTCGGTACTCTCAAACCCCGGAGGTTGTTCGACATAGACCTCTTCTCTAATCAAAGCATTAAGAAAGGCCGATTTGACATCCATTTGGTATAACTTGAAGCCACGATGAGCTGCAAATGCAAGCATCAATCGGATGGACTCTAATCGTGCCACGGGAGCATAAGTTTCATCATAATCAAGGCCTTCAACTTGACTATAGCCCTTGGCTACCAAGCGTGCCTTGTTTCTAATGATTTCTCCCTTATGGTTCAATTTGTTCTTGAAGACCCATTTGGTTCCAATAATGGTGGTCTTCTTGGGTCGAGGGATTAAGTCCCAAACTTGACTTCTCTCAAATTGACCTAGCTCATCTTGCATTGCAATGATCCAATCGGGATCATTTAATGCTTCATCAATTTTCCTAGGTTCAATTTCGGAAATTAGGGCAACTTCATTAGCCTCATTCCGGAAGAATGATCTAGTTCTAACCCCATGATGGATGTCTCCAACAATTTGGTCCTGGGGATGACTAGAGGCTAATCTAGTTTGCCTAGGAGTTGGTGATGCTTCTTGAATGGGTTCACTAGACACAAGTTCAGCTTCAGGATTCGGCTGATCAATGGGTTGTCTAGGTTCACCGTCATCAGATTCACCACCATCAAAAACACTTGTGTTGGATCGAGAAGCCCGATAGAGGGGGGGGGTGAATATCGGAAAACTTTCGGATTTGTATAAGAATAGGTACGCAGCGGAAATTAACGCAAAGACACAGAGACGCAATCGATTTACTTGGTTCGGAGCTTGTGTCGACTCCTACTCCAAGGCCCACGGTCGTTGACCGTTTACTTTGGGCAATTCTATATTTGGCGCAAATAAGTTACACAATTTGATTTACAAAATTAAATGCAATAAAATATTAAATAAAAAATTCACTCTTCTTTTTACCGACGTCCGGAGTAGGTCGACTCTTTCGGGGCAGCAGGACGTCGTCAGCTCGAGGTGAAGCGTTTCCGGAGCAAGGCGTGAGCACAGAAGAGCGTGGAAGCTTTGGAACGAAGTTGATGTGAAGCCTGGGGTCGAGGGGTGCTATTTATAGCACCTAGGGCGCCCTGGACGTCGGGGGTGCCCTGCCACGTGTCAGCCGATCCACACTTCGCTCGGTCAACTTCTATCCCGCTTGAACAGGGATTAAGTTTGACCTCTGGGGCGCCCTGGTCGCTGAGGGCGCCTTGGTTGACGCGGTCTTCTCGGCTGGATAGGGCTGGAGCTTCGCAGTCTTGGGCTGGAGGTGCCTTGGCTGCTGAGGGCGCCTTCGCTGACCAGGGCGCCTTCGCTGCTGAGGGCGCCTTGCCCAGTAAGCAGCTGAAGCCCTTTTGCTTCGCTTGGTTTTGGTTCACCTTGAGGGCGCCCTGGACACTCAGGGCGCCTTACTCAGCTGCTGCCTCACTCCTTTGAGGCTCTCTGAGTTGAAGACACACGTTCCTTCGGTCCTGTATCCAGGGTTAGTCCAAAACACAATAACACAATTAATTATTTATTTTATACAGCCTTAGCTGTCTTGGTTCTGACTTTGGTCTCCAAAATGGAGTCCTAGGTCGAACCGACGCCTACTGTTCCCTCGACGGGGAACGCATCCTCACCTACTCCTCTCGGGAGAATTTACCTGATGCCAACCGCTCCCTTGGTTGGACTTTTGCCTGACGGTCCTTTGTCAGGGCTTGGATGCCGAGCTGTCCTTCGCCCGGTGCCTAGCAGTCCTTCGCTAGGTCTTTTGACTCTGGCATTCCTTCGCCAGTGCCTAGCAGTCCTTTGCTAGGGCTTTTTGCCCTGACATTCCTTCGCCAGTGCCTAGCGGTCCTTTGCTAAGGCTTTTTGCCCTGACATTCCTTCGCCAGTGCCTAGCAGTCCTTCGCTAGGGCTTTCACTGCACACTAGATTAACTTGTTAGAAAACAAGAAGGACTTAACTTTTGACCTATGTTGCCATTATCAAAACACAGGTTTGACTTGGGTGCATTCTGCACCAACAATCTCCCCCTTTTTGATTTATGGCAACCTTAGTTCAAAAAGTTAAGTTAAAGCAAGACATGAAAAAGTTTTAACTTTTGTTCCCTCCCCCTGGAAGGAATCTCCCCCTATCTTTTTCAAAAATTCGTGGGGTTTTAAAAATTTTACTTGTGCTTAAGTTTTAGGTACTTAGAAGTAACTTAAAAATACATAGTAGAGTTTTTAAAGCATAATTTGAGTTTAAAGTCTTAAGTTTTACAGTACTCAAAATGTTAGCTTAAATACTCGGTAGGATATAACAAGCTTAAGTACTTAGTAGGTTTTGAAACACTTTAGTACTTAACAATTTTGAAAAACTTTAGCTTTAGAGTAAAAATAAGTAGAAACCTTTTGAAAGGCTAGAGTACTTTGCAAAATTTGAAAGCTTGAAACAAACATTTTGAAGCTAGAGTACTTTGCAAAATTTGAAGGCTTGAAACAAACATTTTGAAGTTAGAGGACTTTGCAAAATTTTGAAAGCCTTAAGTTAAGAATTTTGAGGCTAGAGTACTTAGCAAAATTTTGAAACTTTAAGTAAAGAATTTTGAAACTTTTTGAATAAAGGAAAAATTTAGAAAATAATTTTTCTCTTTCCTATATCTCTATCTCCCCCTTTGCCATATATCAAAACAGATAAATATAGCATGAATTAAAATAAATAATAATTTGCTGTACTGAACCAGTTTGATTTACACTAGATCAATCAATTTTTGTCTGTAGGGACTTGTCTAACCCAATTAGCTACTTACTAACTGTTATATATAGTAGTTTTTGCTAGGGTTAGTCAAGTTAAGTGTTTCTGTTCAAGTTAGATTTTCTAAGCTTGACACTTAACTTGATTGCTGTATAAGTTGTATTTAGTGCCCCAATTACTGCAGATGCACTGACTTAAAGCATCTTGAATTAAGGCAAAGACCTAAGCATCTTAACCTTTTCTAGGTTATCAATCATAAGTACCCTAAGGTGCTTGTGAGATGCTGGCTTCTAAGTCTATAGGTGCATGCAGTTCTAGGGTTAGGGCCTAGCCTAAGTCCATTTTCGAAAAATCCCTAGTTTTGAAAGGGGGTAGTTTTTAAATAAAACTAAGTCGAAAGGAAAAAAAACTGATTTTAAAATTAAGTAAAGCAATTTTTCAAATTCTATTTTTAGAAACAATTTAAAAAAAAGGTAGAGCAAAAAAAATTGAGTTTCTCTATTCTACAGAGCACAATCCTAACTGCCTTCTTAGTGAGCTGAACTCAGACTCAGGTAAGGGCTTTGTGAATATATCAGCTAGGTTGGATTTAGAGTCAATATACTTGAGTACTATTTCACCCCTGGTTACATGGTCTCTTACAAAATGATGTTTGACTTCTATATGTTTGGTTCTGGAGTGTTGGATTGGGTTCTTAGTTAAATTAATTGAACTTATATTGTCAATAAATACTTGAGTTTGGGTGTAGTTGAGCTGAAAGTCCTTAAGTGTGTGCATCATCCATAAAAGTTGAGCCACACATTCTCCTAATGCCACATACTCAGCTTCAGTTGTGGATAGAGCTACACAGTGTTGTTTTCTGCTGCACCAACTAACTAGACTCTGACCTAACAGTTGGCATCTTCCACTTGTGCTCTTTCTATCTAACTTACAGCCTGCATAGTCAGAATCTGTGTATCCTGTTAAATCAAAAGTTGAGGTTCTAGGATACCAAATCCCTACATTTAGGGTGCCCTTTACATATCTTAAAATTCTTTTTAGGGTTGCTAAGTGCGTTTCCTTAGCACAAGTTTGGTATCTAGCACACATCCCTACAGCAAAAAGAATATCAGGTCTGCTGGCTGTAAGGTACAGTAGACTACCTATCATGCTCCTATAGAGTTTAGGATCCACTGGTTTACCATCAGGGTCACTATCTATTTTTACATTAGTGGCCATGGGGGTACTTATGCTTTTAGAGTTATCCATTTTAAATTTCTTTATTAATTCTTTAGCATATTTGAATTGATGAACATAGTTACCATCCCTAGTTTGTTTGATTTGTAGTCCTAGGAAAAATGTAAGCTCACCAACTAGGCTCATTTCAAATTCATCTTCCATTATCTTGACAAATTCTGTTAGAAAGTTGGTGTTGGTGGATCCAAAGATTATGTCATCCACGTAAATTTGGGCAATAAATATATCTTTTCCTAGGGTTTTAATGAATAGGGTTGAGTCAATTTGGCCTTGTTTAAATTCTTTAGTAGTTAAGTAAGTTGATAGTCTTTCATACCAAGCCCTAGGTGCTTGTTTTAATCCATATAGGGCTTTAGTTAGTTTGTAGACGTGGTTAGGTTTGTCTAAGTCCTCAAACCCGGGGGGTTGCCCTACATAAACTTCTTCTTTAATAAATCCATTTAAAAAGGCTGACTTTACATCCATTTGATATAACTTGAATCCTTTATGGGATGCAAAGGCCAATAACATTCTAATGGACTCAAGTCTAGCTACTGGGGCATATGTTTCATCATAGTCTAGTCCCTCTACTTGGCTGAATCCCTTAGCTACTAAGCGGGCTTTATTTCTGACTATTTCTCCTTGATCCTTCAGCTTATTCCTAAATACCCATTTAGTGTCAATTACGGATTTGCCCTCAGGTTTAGGTACTAATTCCCAGACTTGGTTCCTTTCGAATTGAGCTAGTTCTTCTTGCATTGCTATAATCCAATCTAGATCAGGTAGGGCTTCTTCTATAGTTTTGGGTTCAATTTTTGATATCATAGCTATTTGACTAAGGTTCCTATACGAGGACCTAGTCCTGACTCCGAGAGTTGGATCACCTACAATTTGATCGGTCGGGTGACTTAGTCTGGGTTTCTTTGTTCTTCTAGAGCTTGGTTCAGCCTCAGGTCCGGCTGGTTGGTTTGGTTCACTATTTGGTTCGACTCTTTGGACTGGTTCATTTGGTGGTTCGATTCTTGGTTCATTAATTGGTTCAATAGTTAGTTCGTTTAAGGGTTCAATTAAAGGTTCAATAAGTCGTTCATTTTCTTGATCAGAGTTTGATGAAATTGGTTCTGGATTATTAGAATTTGAATTGATTTCTTCATCAAAAATTAAGTTGGTTGTTTCTTCAATTTTCTTAGTTTGTTTGTTGTAAACTCTATAGGCTCTACTTGTGGTTGAATACCCTAGAAAAATGCCTGGGATTGACTTGGATTGAAACTTTCCTAAATAGTCTTTGGTGTTTAGGATATGGACTTTGCATCCAAAGACTCTTAGGTAGTGTAGGTTTGGAAGTCTATGGTAGTACAGTTCATAGGGAGTTTTGTTGTGTCGTTTATTAATCAAAACCCTATTTTGGATATAACAGGCTGTACTAGTTGCTTCTGCCCAGAATTGGTTTGCTAGTTTAAACTCGTTGAGCATAGCCCTAGCGGCTTCTTGTAGTGTTCTATTCCTTCGCTCAACTATCCCATTTTGTTGGGGGGTTCTAGGACATGAAAATTCATGTAAATACCCATTTATTTTACAGAATTCTTCGAATCGTTGATTCTCAAATTCTCCCCCGTGATCACTCCTAAGTCTTTTTATTTTAGTGTCGTTTTGATTTTCAATTAGTTTACAGAATTCATTGAATAGGTTTAGGGTTACATCTTTGGTTTTTAGGAACCTAACCCAGGTAAACCTAGAGTAATCATCAACTATTACTAAGCAGTATCGGTTCCCGCTTAGTGACTTGGCTCCATGTGAGTCAAATAGGTCAAGGTGCAGGAGCTCAAGTGTGGTTTGAGTTAAATCAGACTGAATTAGTTTGTGATTGGATTTTGTTTGCTTACCTTGATTGCATGATTCACATATTAGGTTTTCATTATTTTTGATGTTGGGGATACCTTTGATTAAGCCAAGTTGGGTAATTTTTGAGATAGTTCTCAAATTGGTATGTCCTAATCTCCTATGCCAGAGGTTTGATTGTTCTAATTGTGTTAACATACATTTGGGTATAATAGGAAGATTTATAGTGTATACATTGTTTTTCCTAGTGCCCTTAAGTATGATTTCTGAGTCTTGTTCATTTCTAATCAGGCAGTTGGAATTGTTGAAGGTAACTATATAACCAGAATCACATAACTGACTTATGCTAAGCAAGTTAAAATTAAAGTTTTCAACCAATAGAACTTTCTTAATAATGAAATCAGATTTAAACTCAATATTACCTGACCCAATTACCTTGAGTGTAGCATTATTGCCAAATGCCACTGAGCCTAGGTTTTTTAGTTTGAGCTTGGTGAACTTCAATTTGTCTCCAGTCATGTGTCTGGAGCAACCGCTATCCAACATCCATTGGTCCAAATCTTTATGTTCCTACGCATAAAGAATTTTCTTGATTTGGATCCAATTAGAATCAGGAATAGCTTAAATTGAGTTTCACTGCCTAGTCTGTCTCACCCAAATCTAGGGTTTTCAATCACGTTAACCTTATAGGTTTTGTGAGACAGGTTTTGATAGTTTTGAAAATTTTGAAAATTTTGATTAATTTTGAAGGATAATTAAATTTTGAAAACTTAATTAATTAATTTTAAAAATTTTGAAACGATGTTTAAGTCTATACTTAGCTGAAATTTTGTGTTAGATTCGAATTTGACAAAAATTAATTTGAATTTGAATTTCAAAAATTGGCTTCCAGGTCTTGGCGAGGCACTAGGCCTTCTTTGGCCGAATCCTTATGGGATCATCCACCCTTTCCTTGATAAAGCCTTTTAATGAAATTTCATTTTCAAAATTATTTTTTGAAAAATTTCTGGTCTAACTAGTTTGGGTTTTGGATCGGTAGCTTCAGCTGGTTTCACCAGTCTAAAGAGACCAAGTAAACTTGATCTTATTAGAATTGGTTTCCCCAACGTACTATCATCTCACCTCCACCCAATACTATGTTGTCAAATTTCAGCTAAGTTTGTTTAGTCCTTAAGCTAGCCTAAGTCTAAGCATGGTATATTGCAGAAAATAAATAATCAATCAATCAAGCAATTAAATCAAGAATAACATGTTTATCTAATAATAAAAATAGTTTTCAGTTTGGCTCCCCCTGGACTAAAGCCACGGTGATGGTTGGGCAAGATGTGAATCTTGTCCTTGGGGATCCAATACTGATTTGATCCAGTAGGTTGGTTCAGGCACAGTTTAGGTACCCATGCCTGAATTTTTCCTCTGGACTGATTCAGTACAGTCAAATATGATCTTTGTCGGGATTTGGTTCGGTAGCCAAGTCCGGATCGATTTAGAACTGATTTCTGTTTTCCAAGGATCATGTCAAGACCCTTGGAACCAGATGTAAATCGTTCTAAAGCTGTTCTAAAATCCTTAACCTGAGTTTTCAGGGAGGAGTTCTCCTTTTCAAGTTTTTCAACTTGAGTAGGAGTTCCTTCCTGAATCTTCTCGGTTAAGGGTTTAGAGTCAGCTCCCTCTTTCAGGAGTTTTACTTCCTGTCGGAGGGTTTCGACCCGGAGTTTGGCTTTTGCCAAATCTCGAGAAAGAAAAGAAATCAATTCAGTTAACTGTAATCTATTAAAACCAGTTACCTTAATTTCTCCGTCTTCTGTGAAGGTCAGCTCGCCGTCCTCTTGTTCTGATTCTGATTCTGTCTCGACTTTATCTGAGGCGGTCAGAGCTAGGAGGTTGGACTGGGGTGCCTCTTCTTCTTCTTCTGAGGAAGACTCGTCCCAGGTTGCTTGCAGTGCCTTCTTTCTTCTCGGCTTTTTAGTCTCCTTTAGGTTAGGGCACTCTGACTTGTAGTGGCCCTTTTTCTTGCACTCATAGCAGGTCACATTGGGCTTGCTTGCTGGTTCAGTTGGTTCGTCCTTTCTTCGGCCGGTTTTTCGTTTGTTGGTTCGGTTCTTCAGCTCCTTGTAGTAGCTTCGAGCGAGCCGGACCAGCTTAGTTTGATCTTTATCTTCTTCTTCTGAATCTGAGTCTGAGTTAGATTCGGTTTCAGGTTCAGGCTTCTTCTTTGTTGTTCTTCCAGTCTTGCCTGCAAGAAAAGCAATACCTTTCTCAACTATATTGGTGTTAGTTTGTTCGTGCAGTTCTAGTTCAGAAAATAATTCGTCTAATTTTATTTTAGAAAGATCCCTAGAGACCTTGTATGCATCTACCATAGATGCCCACAAGGTGTTTCTAGGGAAGGCGTTTAGAGCATACCTTATTAGGTCACGGTTTTCAACCTTGTGACCTATTGTGTGAAGACCGTTCATTACCTCTTGGATTTGTGCGTGGAGCTGGGCTGCTGTTTCGTTGTCGGCCATCTTGATAGTGTAGAGTTTGTTTAGTAGCAGATCCCGCTTGCTGATCCGAGTATCTGAAGTCCCATCGTGCAGCTCGATCAGTTTTGTCCATAGCTCCTTTGCACTATTGAAGGGGCCCACGCGGTTCAGCTCTTCCTTTGTCAGCCCGCATTGTAGGGTTTGTGTCGCTTTTGCGTCGGCTTCTATCTTGCGTTTAAGGGAGTTGTCCCATTCGGAATAGCTTTGTGGTTGTCCTTCAGCGTTTCGGGGGATCTCCAGACCGGACTGGATGATGATCCACATATCCACCTGAGTTTTCAGGTGGACCTCCATACGACTTTTCCAGTAGGAAAAGTCTTCTCCACTGAAGAGTGGAGGTCTTGCGGTGCTGAATCCTTCTTGCATGACCATTTAGACTGAAAAAGAAAAGCTAAAAGAGATTTGCCAAGACTTGGTCTTGGATTAGCAGTGCTGGATAAATTAAAGACAAGGGGTGTTGCACCAACCTTGCCAAAAAAAACGAATGAATTTTTTTTTTCGAAAAATTCGTAAGATAAAGAAAATAGAATGATAAAATTAAAAAGAAATCCGAAAAAAATTTCAAACTGGTGGTTGCACCAGGTTTGAACTTCCCAGCTCTGATACCACTTGTTGGATCGAGAAGCCCGATAGAGGGGGGGTGAATATCGGAAAACTTTCGGATTTGTATAAGAATAGGTACGCAGCGGAAATTAACGGAAAGACACAGAGACACAATCGATTTACTTGGTTCGGAGCCTGTGTCGACTCCTACTCCAAGGCCCACAGTCGTTGACCGTTTACTTTGGGCAATTCTATATTTGGCGCAAATAAGTTACACAATTTGATTTACAAAATTAAATGCAATAAAATATTAAATAAAAAATTCGCTCTTCTTTTTACCGACGTCCGGAGTAGGTCGACTCTTTCGGGGCAGCAGGACGTCGTCAGCTCGAGGTGAAGCGTTTCCGGAGCAAGGCATGAGCACAGAAGAGCGTGGAAGCTTTGGAACGAAGTTGATGTGAAGCCTGGGGTCGAGGGGTGCTATTTATAGCACCTAGGGCGCCCTGGACGTCGGGGGCGCCCTGCCACGTGTCAGCCGATCCACACTTCGCTCGGTCAACTTCTATCCCGCTCGAACAGGGATTAAGTTTGACCTCTGGGGCGCCCTGGTCGCTGAGGGTGCCTTGGTTGACGCGGTCTTCTCGGCTGGATAGGGCTGGAGCTTCGCAGTCTTGGGCTGGAGGCGCCTTGGCTGCTGAGGGCGCCTTCGCTGACCAGGGCGCCTTCGCTGCTGAGGGCGCCTTGCCCAGTAAGCAGCTGAAGGCCTTTTTGCTTCGCTTGGTTTTGGTTCACCTTGAGGGCGCCCTGGACACTCAGGGCGCCTTACTCAGCTGCTGCCTCACTCCTTTGAGGCTCTCTGACTTGCAGACACACGTTCCTTCGGTCCTGCATCCAGGGTTAGTCCAAAACACAATAACACAATTAATTATTTATTTTATACAGCCTTAGCTGTCTTGGTTCTAACTTTGGTCTCCAAAATGGAGTCCTAGGTCGAACCGACGCCTACTGTTCCCTCGACGGGGAACGCGTCCTCACCTACTCCTCTCGGGAGAATTTACCTGATGCCAACCGCTCCCTTGGTTGGACTTTTGCCTGACGGTCCTTTGTCAGGGCTTGGATGCCGAGCTGTCCTTCGCCCGGTGCCTATCAGTCCTTCGCTAGGTCTTTTGACTCTGGCATTCCTTCGCCAGTGCCTAGCAGTCCTTTGCTAGGGCTTTTTGCCCTGGCATTCCTTCGCCAGTGCCTAGCGGTCCTTTGCTAGAGCTTTTTGCCCTGGCATTCCTTCGCCAGTGCCTAGCAGTCCTTCGCTAGGGCTTTCACTGCACACTAGATTAACTTGTTAGAAAACAAGAAGGACTTAACTTTTGACCTATGTTGCCATTATCAAAACACAGGTTTGACTTGGGTGTATTCTGCACCAACAACTTAGAGTTTCATTCAAACTTAGTCTCCTAAGTTCAAGTTGGACTCCTTCTACATTTTCTGATTGGTTACTTGATTTTGGAACTTCTTCAAAAACCACATCAGAAGACTCTTCAACTAATCTAGACTTCTTATTGTAGACTCGATAGGCTTTGCTAACGAGAGAATACCCGACTAGTATCCCTTCATCAGCCTTTGCCGTGAACTTCCCAAGGTGGTCCTTAGTGTTTAGGATGAACACCTTACAACCAAACACCCTAAGGTGTTTAACCGTAGGTGGTTTCCCAAACCAAAGTTCATGGGGAGTCTTTCCTAGAAACCTATGAATGAGGACCCGATTTTGCACGTAGCAAGCTGTATTTACAACTTCGGCCCACAAGTAACTCGGGAGTGAGTGCTCATTAAGCATGCTTCGTGCAACCTCTTGAAGTACACGGTTCTTCCTCTCTACAACACCATTTTGTTGTGGTGTTCTAGGAGTGGAAAACTCATGCTTATAACTTCTATCTTGACAGAATTCTAAAAACCTTTGATTTTGAAATTCACCTCCATGATCACTTCTAATTGTCTTAATGGTTGATGATTTTTCATTTTCAACTCTTCTACAAAAAGAAATGAAAATATCTAAGGTTTGGTCCTTATATTTTAAAAAGTAAGTCCATGTATATCTAGTGAAATCATCAATGATCACAAAGCAATATCTACTTCCATTCAATGATATGATGGTATTACAATCAAATAGATCCATATGAAGTAAATCTAGTGCATTGGATGTACTTACAACGCTTTTACCTTTATGTGCAGATTTTGTTTGCTTACCCATTTAACATGCATCACAAAGTTTATCTTTTTCATACTTGATGCTCAGTAAGCCATGGACTAACCCCTTGTTGGCCAACTTTCGAATGTTCTTCATGTTCACATGTGCTAGCCTCCGGTGCCAAAGGGTGGACTCTTCTTCTTTTGACATAAAACACTTAGTAGAAACATTAGTAGCACTTTTAAATGAAACTTGATAAATATTGTCTACTCTTGTTCCTACTAGTACTGTGTCCAAGGTGTCATTGTGTCTAACTAGACATTGACTTGGTCGGAAGTCAATTGTGTAACCCGTGTCACACAATTGACTGACACTTGGAGATTAAATTTCATCCCCTTGACTAGAAGGACATTTGAAATTCTAAGACATTCGGATATTTGAATGTCTCCTATCCCTATGACCTTAAGACTACCATTGTTACCAAATGATACATTACCTCTACTTTTCTTGTGAAGTGTGGTAAACAATGATTTATCCCCGGTCATGTGTTTGGAGCATCCACTATCAACGAACCAAGTTGATAGATGCTCCCCCTCAATCATAACCTACACAATTCGAAAAATAGAAGTTTTAGGTACCCAAACCTTGGGACCTAAAGCATCAACTAAACATGTCTTAGGCACCCATGCCTTGACAACCTTCTTTTGAGTCTTGGGTGTCCTAGATTGTCTCATATCACTCCTAGACATCAAAGACACAAATGAGGGTTCTTTGGGTCGGTAACCAATACCGGCCCTATTGTAAACTGCCCTTTGGGCATTTAGGATCATGTCTAGGGTCTTAGAGCTAGTTGAGAATTTCCCAAGAATATTCTTGAGCTTGTCAACTTCACTCTTCAATGATTGGTTTTCCTCTACTAGAAATTCATCATGCAAATCATTTACTTCCTCAACCTTAGAGGATTTCAAATTTACAATCTCATGTTTCAAACATTTAATTTCGTCTTCTAGTAATTCAACATGCAAATCATCAATGTTATCATCCCTAGAAGCTTTCAATTGATCAATTTCTAATTGCAATGCCTTAACCTTATTCTTTGATTTCTTAAGCATACTAGTTAAACATGCAATTGCTCTATAACACTTTTCAAGCTCGAGAGAAGTTACCTCTTCATCATCCGAAGATGATGAAGCCGCGTTTGAGGAGCTTGAAGATTCATCGCTGCTCTCCTCTCCAAGAGCCATGAGTGCCACGTTCCTTGTGCTCTTCTCCTCCTTCTCTTCATCGGATGAGCTTGAGGATAACTCATCCCAAGTGGCCTTCAATGCCTTCTTCTTCTTCTTGGATGTTTCTTCCTTCTTTTTGGACCTCTCCTCCTTCTTCTTTAGCTTTGGACATTCATTCTTGAAATGCCCTTTCCTACCACACTCAAAGCAAGAGGCATTAGTCTTATCAAGTTTGGATTCACTAGAGTTACCTCTACCCTTGAAGCGTCTATCCCTTCGCATCATTCTTCTCACAAAGTTCGCCATCTCGGAGGAAGAAGAGCCACTGCCATCTTTTTCGGAATAGGACTCGGATTCAGAAGAGGATGAAGATGAGGAGACCTCCTTCTCCTTCTTCTTCTCCTTCTTCTTCTTGGTGGTTCGGTCCCCTGCAACTAAGGCAATCCCCTTCTCCTTGGGGCCTTTGTTAGCCATTTCATGCAATTCCATCTCACAAAATAAGTCATCTAACTTAACAATAGATAGATCCTTGGATACTTTGTAGGCATCCACCATGGATGACCACAAAGCATTCCTTGGAAATGCTTTCAAGACATACCTCACAAGGTCGCGATTCTTGTCCTTTTCATCAATTGAATGAAGTCCATTGAGGACTTCCTTGAACCGCTATGAAGCTCACTTACCGACTCATTCTCCTTCATGGAGAGATTTTGAAGTTGATTGAGGAACAAGTCCCTCTTTGCAATTCTAGAGTCTCGGGTGCCTTCATGGAGCTCAATGAGCTTGTTCCACAAGTCCTTTGCACTTGTGAAAGGACCAACCTTGATGAGTTGGTCTTTGTTCATGCCACATTGTAGAGTGACAACCGCCTTCGCGTCGGCTTCACTCTTCCGAGTTTGTTCAGCAGTCCACCTCCACGACTCAAGCTCTTTGCCTTCGTCATCCTTAGGAGGGGTGAATCCCTCCTTCACCGCGAACCAAGTATGGATATCCATCTTCAAATAGTATTCCATCTTTGATCTCCAATATTGAAAGTCGGCACCATCAAAGAATGGAGGTCGGGTGGTGGAGAAGCCTTCTGTCAAAGTCATCTTGTTGATAACTCTCGGATGTTAAGCCGTGTACAGAGCCCCAAGCTCTGATACCACTTGTTGGAAACGGATGGCTAGAGAGGGGGGGGGGGTGAATATAGCCAATCACTTTTATCTTTGGCAAGTAACAAGTTTCTGCACTTAATCTTATCAGTAGCACTGCGGAAGAAATAAAACAACAGAGCAGTGCAGAAAACCAAAACAGGAATCGAGAACAAACGACCATAGCTAGCAAGATCGCTAACAAGGAGGGTTTACAAGGTTCGGGGATAACTTGCCCCTACTCCTTGGCGTGCCCGTAAGGTGGGCGATCCCTTGATCGTCGGCAGATCAAGCCCCGGTTAGCACCGGATATAAAGCAACCTCCTTCTCGGTGGAGAAACCTCTCCACAGCGTTTCAATCACAGATAAATGTTTAAGCCCAATGAAACAACAAGAAAGATCTTACTCAAGTACTCAGTAAGGACAAGAACACAGCAAGCTTCCCTGAGCTCCACCCAGTGGCGATCTCACGCAAGAACCCTTCTTCGTGTCTTCCCACTGTCGGACTCCTAGCTCCTTGTTCTCTCCTTCAAGCACTCAAGTAATGGATGATTGCTTCTCGATCAGTAGCTTGCTCAATGTGATGAAACTTCAAGAAAGCAGCAAGCTTGTTGTGGAGAACTCAAGGCGCAGCGAGAAGACAGTATTCGAACTCTGCTTCACTGAAGCTATCTTCCGTCCTTTTTGTTTCTCCACTAAACATCAAGTGACCTCATCTCCAGCAGCCTCCAGCTGCCTCACTGCCAACGCCAGCTACCATTGAACCCTTACTGAACTTCCTGAGCTCCCTCAGCCAAGCTTCAGTCAGCGGCTTCAGTCCTGCAGCTCCAGCCGTTGCAACCTGAGATGAGAAACGGACAAACCTGCTCCAAGGAAAGCCTCCATTGACTTCTCCTTGAGTGTTTGAATCCTCCCCTGTCACCTGTAGCTTAATCAGACTGTTAGTACAGTATATCACATAGTAAATCAAATATCAGAGGCAAACAGCAGCGAATCGGATATGGTCAGACGCGATCAGAGCGTCAGACAGTGCAATTTGAATTAAAGTGATCGGTCACCCGACCGATCAGAGCGACTCCTGATCGGTCACCAGACCGATCAGGCTGGGTCCAGACCGATCAGGCTCCGTCCTGATCGGTCCCCAATGCTAAATTAGAAATCGCGATTTCTTTGGGACTCTCCTGGACCGATCACCAGACCGATCCCAGGCTGTGGATCGATCACCCGACCGATTCACCCCTTTATCAGGCGATTTCTGAGCTTCACAGTCCAGACCTCCTGATCGGTCACCGGACCGATCAGGCAGCCTCCTGATCGGTCACAAGACCGGTAAGAACATGACCAGACCGATCAGGCTCCGTCCTGATCGATCATAGAGAGGAACCTGCGACGTTTGATCGTTCTCCGGAACGATCTGCACAGTGATCCTGATCGGTCACTAGACCGATCATGTGCAGATCAGCAGGGGAACTCAACCTCACTTGTTTGCTTCCTGATCGGTCACCAGACCGATCAGGAGCCAAGCAGTGGGTGAAACACGCACTCCCTGATCGGTCACCGGATCGATCAGGAGCAGTACAGTAGGTTCCCAACCTCACTGTGTGCTCCATGATCGGTCACCAGACCGATCAGTCATTGCTGGATCGGTCACCTGACCGATCCACGATGGAGCAGCGTGCCAGATTCCCTGATCGGTCACCAGACCGATCCAGGGACTTAAACTTAGCCCTCCAAGTTAAGTTTCCATCCACCTTAGCCCTCCAAGCTAAGGATTTTTCCATCTAACTCTCCAAGTTGGGAAATTGCACCTATCCTCCAAGTTAGGACTTTTCACCTAGCCCTCCAAGCTAGGATTTTTCACCTAGCCCTCCAAGCTAGGACTTTTCATCCAACCCTTCCGAGTTAGAACTTCATCCAACCTAGCCCTCCAAGCTAGGCACCTGACCCTCCAAGCCAGGACTTTTCACCTAATTCTCCAGGATGGGAATTTGCACCTAACCCTCCAAGTTAGGACTTTTCACCTAGCCCTCCAAGCTAGGACTTTTCACCCAACCCTTCCGAATTAGGACTTTCCAACACCTAGATCTCCAAGCTAGGATTTTTCACACCTAACCCTCCAGGTTAGGATTTTCCAATACCTAGCCCTCCAAGCTAGGACTTCCATATCATGCCTAATCCTTGATCAGGACTTAATCATAATCATCATAATCATCCACCGAAACTAAAATCGGTATCAACACCAAAACAACAATCAGGGCCAGACTGCATCAACACTCGGGAGGCCCGACTGATGGAGATTCCAATCGGGCCTGTAAAATTCTCACACGTAGGTTAGAAAACTACACNTTATCTTTGGCAAGTAACAAGTTTCTGCACTTAATCTTATCAGTAGCACAGCGGAAGAAATAAAACAACAGAGCAGTGCAGAAAACCAAAACAGGAATCGAGAACAAACGACCATAGCTAGCAAGATCGCTAACAAGGAGGGTTTACAAGGTTCGGGGATAACTTTCCCCTACTCCTTGGCGTGCCCGTAAGGTGGGCGATCCCTTGATCGTCGGCAGATCAAGCCCCGGTTAGCACCGGATATAAAGCAACCTCCTTCTCGGTGGAGAAACCTCTCCACAGCGTTTCAATCACAGATAAATGTTTAAGCCCAATGAAACAACAAGAAAGATCTTACTCAAGTACTCAGTAAGGACAAGAACACAGCAAGCTTCCCTGAGCTCCACCCAGTGGCGATCTCACGCAAGAACCCTTCTTCGTGTCTTCCCACTGTCGGACTCCTAGCTCCTTGTTCTCTCCTTCAAGCACTCAAGTAATGGATGATTGCTTCTCGATCAGTAGCTTGCTCAATGTGATGAAACTTCAAGAAAGCAGCAAGCTTGTTGTGGAGAACTCAAGGCGCAGCGAGAAGACAGTATTCGAACTCTGCTTCACTGAAGCTATCTTCCGTCCCTTTTGTTTCTCCACTAAGCATCAAGTGACCTCATCTCCAGCAGCCTCCAGCTGCCTCACTGCCAACGCCAGCTACCACTGAACCCTTACTGAACTTCCTGAGCTCCCTCAGCCAAGCTTCAGTCAGCGGCTTCAGTCCTGCAGCTCCAGCCGTTGCAACCTGAGATGAGAAACGGACAAACCTGCTCCAAGGAAAGCCTCCATTGACTTCTCCTTGAGTGTTTGAATCCTCCCCTGTCACCTGTAGCTTAATTAGACTGTTAGTGCAGTATATCACACAGTAAATCAAATATCAGAGGCAAACAGCAGTGAATCGGATATGCTCAGACGCGATCAGAGCGTCTGACAGTGCAATTTGAATTAAAGTGATCGGTCACCCGATCGATCAGAGCGACTCCTGATCGGTCACCAGATCGATCAGGCTGGGTCCAGACCGATCAGGCTCCGTCCTGATCGGTCCCCAACACTCAATTAGAAATCACGATTTCTTTGGGACTCTCCTGGACCGATCACCAGACCGATCCCAGGCTTTGGATCGATCACCCGACCGATTCACCCCTTTATCAGGCGATTTCTGAGCTTCACAGTCCAGACCTCCTGATCGGTCACCGGACCGATCAGGCAGCCTCCTGATCGGTCACAAGACCGGTCAGAACATGACCAGACCGATCAGGCTCCGTCCTGATCGATCATAGAGAGGAACCTGCGACGTTTGATCATTCTCTGGAACGATCTGCACAGTGATCCTGATCGGTCACCAGACCGATCAGGTGCAGAGTAGCAGGGGAACTCAACATCACTTGTTTGCTCCCTGATCGGTGACCAGACCGATCAGGAGCCAAGCAGTGGGTGAAACACGCACTCCCTGATCGGTCACCGGATCGATCAGGAGCAGTACAGTAGGTTCCCAACCTCACTGTGTGCTCCCTGATCGGTCACCAGACCGATCAGTCATTGCTGGATCGGTCACCTGACCGATCCACGATGGAGCAGCGTGCCAGATTCCCTGATCGGTCACCAGACCGATCCAGGGACTTAAACTTAGCCCTCCAAGCTAAGTTTCCATCCACCTTAGCCCTCCAAGCTAAGGATTTTTCCATCTAACTCTCCAAGTTGGGAATTTGCACCTAACCTCCAAGTTAGGACTTTTCACCTAGCCCTCCAAGCTAAGATTTTTCACCTAGCCCTCCAAGCTAGGACTTTTCACCCAACCCTTCCGAGTTAGAACTTCATCCAACCTAGCCCTCCAAGCTAGGCACCTGACCCTCCAAGCCAGGACTTTTCACCTAATTCTCCAGGATGGGAATTTGCACCTAACCCTCCAAGTTAGGACTTTTCACCTAGCCCTCCAAGCTAGGACTTTTCACCCAACCCTTCCGAATTAGGACTTTCCAACACCTAGATCTCCAAGATAGGATTTTTCACACCTAACCCTCCGGGTTAGGATTTTCCAATACCTAGCCCTCCAAGCTAGGACTTCCATATCATGCCTAATCCTTGATCAGGACTTAATCATAATCATCATAATCATCCACCGAAACTAAAATCGGTATCAACACCAAAACAACAATCAGGGCCAGACTGCATCAACACTCGGGAGGCCCGACTGATGGAGATTCCAATCGGGCCTGTAAAATTCTCACACGTAGGTTAGAAAACTACACAATCGGGACTAGTTGGGAGAGGCGCAAGGGGTCTGTCATCTCCTTCGACCCCGATGATCTGGAGGATGTGGAGGCTCCTTATGAAGATGCAATGGTAATTCTCGCGCACATAGGTAATTATAAAGTTAAACGCATTTTCATCGATACAGGAAACTTGGTCAATATTCTGTACAAAGAGACACTGGACTAGATGTAGGTAGATGAGGGTGAGCTATGCCCTGTCTCAACACCACTGTTCGACTTCACTAGACATTGGATGTAGCCGCTGGGGCAAATCTCTCTCTCCCTGTCTATGGGGGATGATGCCTTGTAGAGGACAAGGAGGATTTCCTTCATGGTGGTGGATTTCCCATCGTCATACAATGTCATTTTGGGGAGAGGCCAAGGAGGAACGCCAGGCAGTTGAACATGAAGAAGTCCAGATACATCCTCATCAAGCGAGAGGAGTTACAAGAATCGTTGCAGACATGAGCTCCAAACTTAGAGACAGACTGATCAATTGCTTGATCAGTCATTATGATGGTTTCGCATGGGCCATGGATGAGATTAAAAGAGTTCCTTCTGCCCTCATCAGCACCGACTGCATATCATTCCAGGAGACCGACCAGTAAAACAAAGGTGAAGACACTTTGGTCTAGAACAAGGCTAAATAATTAGGGAAGAGGTAGCAAATTTGCTGAAAGCTGGACACATTCGGGAAGTATAATTCCCGACTTGGCTGGCAAACGTTGTACTGGTCCCCAAACCCAGGGGAAAATGATAGATTTGTATTGACTTCCGAGATTTAAATAAAGTATGCCTTAAAGACTGCTACCCCATACTTCACATTGATCAGTTGGTTGATTCAACCTTCGATTACTAATTCATTTCGATGCTAGACACATACTAAGGATATCATCAGGTTGCTCTGGCTCGAGAAGATCAGGAGAAAGTAAGTTTTGTCACCGCCAATGACACCTACTGTTATAATGTTATGCAATTGGGATTAAGGAACGCTGGAGTAACCTATCAACGGATGATAGTCAAGGTATTTTGAAATCAGATTAGTAGAAATATCAAAGTCTATGTTGATAATATCTTGATCTGTTAGATTGTGACGTCAAGCTAGAGGGGGGGGGGCTGAATAGCGATTCTTCGATTCTCTACCTATCACGTTAGCATGCGCAAGCGGAAATACTAATAACAATAATAAAACAATACTAACACAAACCTATTTACATGGTTCGGAGATGACGCTCCTAATTCACGGTAGTCCGTAAGGTGGACGATCCCTTGATCCTTCGGTGGATCACTCCCCGGATGCCCTCTGGCTAGCTCGTGTAGCTCCTTGTGGGTGGAGAAACCTCGCCAGAATCCCAATTGCACCTTTGAGCTCTTAGACTACTATTTGGCCTTCACCCAAAGCCAAATTCGTTAAGAGTCTCAGCCAAAACAATGTTTCTTTAAATAGAGCTCACACCTGTTTTGGCCGCCACCAGTCGACTGCCCCCACTCAAATTCGACCGTTGTAAGCCAACGTTCGAATTTTGGCTCCTACCAGTCGACTGCCCCCACAACAGTTGACTGATTTTTCTGTGGGTCTACCAGTCGATTGCCAAATCACCAGTCGACTGCCCAGACACCACACCTAAGGTTCCGCTCCCCCAAGTACACTTCTCTCAGCACTCAAACCCCAGGATTTCCCGAGTACATTTCACTCAGCACTCGTACCCTCACGACTCAGCTGACTCTTCACCAGCAGCCTCGACTGTTGCCTTCGCGCTCTCTTCATCCTTGGCTCCTGTTCCTCAGATGCGCACACAAGCCTCCAGCTTACCTCCATGCCATCCTTCACGTATGTCTCGAAGTCCGTGCCCCTCGGCTCATGGTCCCTGCTATCCATGGTCCCTCAGGTGCGCACACAAGCCCACGGCTTGCCTCCATGCCACCCTTCACCGTTCTCGAAGCCGTCCAGCTAAGTTAATATGTGTAACCTGCACACTCACATACACATATTAGAACACAAGGGTAAACCTAACTTAAACTCTTTGCCCAAACATCAAAACACATGGTCACTCTGGACCATAGATTGCCCCAACAATCTCTCCCTTTTTATGTTTGTTAATACGTTTATGTTAGGGAAAATAAATAGCAAAACACAATGCTAACAACCATTTGTACTTACGTTGCCAAGACTCCATCTTGGACTTACACTGCCAATGCATATGCAATGCAAACAATCATGGATCCTATCCCAAGGCATCCCCTCACCTAACCTCCCCAAGTTAGGAATTTTTACCAAACCGGAACCTTTCCAAGGCTCCCCTACATTGGACTTACCAAGGCTTTTTAAGAACCTCTCCAAGGTTCCCCTTACTCCACCAATGGAGTAACAATGCTCCCCCTTTACCTAGGGTCCCCCTAGACCTAGGCTTTCCCGCAAAGGCATGTTTGGTTTCCCTCTTAAACCTAATACTTCTCCCCCTTTGCTATACATCAAAAAGACTCCAACAATTTTTCCCTTATTAGATCTTTTAACCTCTAATGATCATATACAAAGTGTACTAGCCCCCCATAAGGTTCCACACTGTTTCACCTCATTTAGACACCTTTTAATAGCTGAAACCCATTTTTCAACCTTTACCAGTCGACTGGTTCAGTTACCAGTCAACTGACACTCTGAAAACCCAATTTTTAACTTTCTGAACCCAACATCAGAAATGCATCAGAAATTCTACAAATGTCCAAAAATTCTCAAATTTTGTGGAGATGTTTGTGGTACCCATATCTACTTGGAAAAAATACACAAAAAAAATATCTATCACCATTCCCATGATTGAAAACAAACCCAAAACTACCTAATTAGTTCAACTAAACCTTGACCTAAAGTCCTAGTTTTGGTTTCCTCTTGATGTTTTTGCCCATACCAATCCACAATGCATCTCTAGCATTGATTTATATGTCATTTACACATCAATAACTCATTTTCATGCAATATGACCCTAATGTTATATTTCCATGTATGAAACTCAAAATCATCGTGCCAAAACCCAAAAATTGAGACTCAAGTCCGTCTCCAATTCTTTTGGCACACTCCATAGTCCATCTAGACCTCTAGGAGAACACCTCCTGAGATCTATTCACCATATATCCCAAAGGCTCCTAGAGCTCCCCCTTGAGCTCTTAGTCCTAGCCACCTCCTTAGGTGACTCAACAACCACTAGGCCACACCGGTGTACCTTCGGTGACTCTTGGCCTACAAACTTAACCTTCTTAACCTTAGACACCTTGTCCTTGGTTAAGTCCTTCTTTTTTCCTTTTAAATGACACCCCCTTGCCATTTTTGGACTTCCCCTCCTTTCCATAATCATATGTTACCCTAGCATATTTCTTTCCATTGGCATTGGAGATATTAATTAGATCGGTATCCCAACCCCGATCTATCATTGTTGGGTTTTAGACCACCCAACATCATACCTAAATCCTTAGATCTAATAGTAAATCTATCTAGGGTTTTCTCTAACCTATCAAGCTTTTCCCTTAATGCTTGATTTTCTCTTTCTAGCTCAAACCTAGAATCAACATGTCCAACTTGGACACTCCTAGACCTACCCACCTTTCTAGGCATATGCCTCCCCTTTTTGGGATTTTTGCCTTTATCCTTAGGTCCAAAGGTCTTAGATTTATCATGATGTATGATTTTCCTAGGGTTTTGATCTACAATATTACCCCTATTTCTATCATTATATCTAAATCCATGGTTGTTTTTAACAAGCATATAAGAATTTGAAATTGGATTTAATTTTAAACAAGGAATTACCTTTCCTTTTACCTTTGAAGCTCCCCTTTGACTTGAGCTCCTCTTCTTTTCCATTTCTCCCATTTCCTCAAATGTGCCATTTTCTTGATTTCACCTTTCATTGGGCACTTGGTGTGGTAGTGTCCACGCTCACCACACTTAAAGCAAATTATGTGCTTCTTATCCTTCTTTGCTCCATCCCTACCACTCATGTTAGTTTGTAAACAATTTACATTGAGTTTATGGTGTACCTCCTTTTTCTTACCCAATGGACACTTGTCCTTGTAGTGTCCTTTTTCATTGCACCCAAAGCAAATAATGTGATTTTTGCCTTTGCTTTGGTGGAAGTGAGAGCTTCTTCTTGCTCCGGTATTGAGGATGATCATGTAGAGCTATTATCTTCCTCCATAGCTCATATGCATTCTTGTACTCTCCTACATTTGACACAATATGTGAAGGTAATAAATTCAACATAATTCTAGTTACCTCCTTATTCGCCTCCGCTTCTTCTGTTTGACTCTTGGTCCAATACCGAGGTCGGAGGCGCTTCCCCTTCTTATCCGTTGGAGCTTAACATGGAACTTAACGCCATCCAATGATCCCAATCCATTTGGAACCATGTCTCCAACCGCTTCCTCCAATAATTGAAATCATCTTGATTGTATGGAGGTGGAATCCTAATGTCCCATCCAAGTGGACCTTCCGATTCCATCTTTCTCTAGCACCTTTTGCTCTCCCGGCGGTTAGTCCGTAGATGAGCGACCTTGCTCTGATACCACACTTTAGATCATAACGCCAAGCTAGAGGGGGGGGGGGTGGGGGTGAATAGCGATTCTTCGATTCTCTACCTATCACGTTAGCAAGTGCAAGCGGAAATACTAATAACAATAATAAAACAATGCTAACGCAAACCTATTTACGTGGTTCGGATATGACGCTCCTACTCCACGGTAGCCCGTCAGGTGGACAATCCGTTGATCCTTCGGTGGATCACTCCCCGGATGCCCTTCGGCTAGCTCTTGTAGCTCCTTGTGGGTGGAGAAACCTCGCCACAATCCCAACTATATCTCTGAGCTCTTAGATTACTATTTGGCCTTTACCCAAAGCCAAATTCGTCAAGAGTCTCTGCCAAAACGAAGCCTCTTTAAATATATCCCACACCTATTTTGGCCGCCACCAGTCGACTGCCCCGACTCAAACTCGATCGTTGCAAGCCCAATGTTCGAATTTTGGCTCCTACCAGTCGACTGCCCCCACAACAGTTGACTAATTTTTCTGTGGGTTTACCAGTCGACTGCCAAATCACCAGTCGACTGCCCAGACTGTTGGGACCGGGTGCATGTTGACATGGATGCGGGTTCGTAATTTCTAAATTAATTACGTGCAGCGGAAGGTCTAGCATAAATAATTTCTCTAAATCATTTAACCATACATCTAAGCATGCAATTTTATCTTGTGTAGACATGATCATATATTTGAAATTTTGCAGAAACATAAACTAATTTACGTATTACCTCGCGTAACTCGAAGGAAGGGACGAGATCCAACCATAAGCGTCCCTTGGAAGCTCTGCCTCTATTCGCGTCCACGCCGAGTATCTTCAGGATGACTTCGCAAAGCCACGAGTTTCGTGTTCTCGAGAACTACTAGATTCTCCAAGAACATGACAAGAAAAACCAAGAGAGAAGTCGAAGACTAACCACAAAAGGATGACCGGAATCAAAATTCTGGCGAAGCAAAAGAAGAGGCTTGCGGCAAAAAGATCCTTGCGGCAAACTCTAATTCCAACAGCACCTTCTTCCGGCCAAGAGATGGCCGGAGCTTCCTTCTCCGGCAGCAGGTGGTGGTCGGCAGGGAAAGGGCAGGGGTGGCCGGCTGGTGCTCCTACTTGGGGCTGGTTGGCGCACGACAAGAAGAGGAGAAGAGAAGGAGAGAAAGAGAGGGAGAGAGCCTATGCCTTCATCTATATTATTTATTACCCAAGCCTTGCTTTGGGTCCTTTATATAGTGGTCTCTCAACCATCAAGCCTCTCAAATATGGAATAACTTATTCCATCATGCCAAGTTTGATTTTATATAATGGTTAAAATCATATTTTAATTCATGATAAAAATCAATCAAGTCTCTTTTCTCTTATGGAATAAATTTCCTTATCATGGTAAATCAATCCATGATTGATTTTATAAAATAAATCAATCCATGGTTCATTTGAATTTCCATGAAAAATAAACCAAACCTTGGTTTATTTATATAAAAAATTTATATCATCCATAATTTTATAAAACAAACCACACATGGTTTATTTTATAAATTGAACCAAAAACTTGGTTCTCTCCCTTTGTTGTGGCCGGCCAAGCAAAGAGGATGGAGGCCCTCTTTGGCCGGCTCATCCAAGCCACGCCCCAATAAATTAAACTTATTTAATTCATCTATTAAGTCTTCAAAAGACTTAGCCATTTTACGCTTCCGATGCGTCTCTTAAAAATTTAGATTCGACTTATCGTTTGGCTCAACCAAACTTAATCTCTCTTTATTGGAAAATCTAATTTTCAACTCGTTTTAAATCCCTCGGATTACTCGTAGTGCGTGTGACTAAATAGGCTTTCGATTTATGTTGGCCGTCTATAATTAATCAATTAATTATAGAACGATCATGAGTGGCACCTAGTAGTACATCATGATCCCCAATTAATCGAAAGATCAACGGTTGACCTCAGAAACAATTCTGAAACCCTTCAGCAGCTATAATGAATCGTGCCCCATTCCCTTCACCATCTTATACCCACTTGGTTCAGGACATGGTCTATGTGTGTCAGTCCCCACTAGGCTGACTACGTCACACCTAGCCGAAGTAACGTTTTCTCGTCCTACGGATTCTAATTACTCTCATGTATTTAAGAGATTCATACGCTGAGCATGTCATGCTCTGGCCAGAGGCTTCGAGTAATAATACGACGATAGGCCTCGGGTATACATCTCCTCGCAAGGAGTGGTGAATCCTTTGTAGGATGTTCAAACATCTTCGGACACTTCGGCTTATACCCAATCATCCTGGGTCCACACCTCCTTGGAGATACTTGCTTAAGATGTCAAAGTATAAGTCTCCATGTCCAAGATGACTTGAACACCGCAAGTCAAAGGAACATCGTACTTAAGCTACAGTAAGACCTTCACTGACATATCTATATGTAGACTACCATATGAAGTTTTACAGCCAGTCACTCCAATGAACTAGTTCCTTTAACTAGCATTCATGTTTATCTCCGGACATCTCAATGTCACTAGCCAGTGAGAATCAGCTGATTAGTGAATAACCCATACTAGTCTCAACAGAATTGATAGTGTCCGTATTTATCAATTCATCGACTAGGGACAATTTCAATACTTCACAATTGCACATGTAGAGATAATCACTAGTTGTGAATTCATCACAAATTCTCTCATGCTGTGAATTGTATTGCGGACATTCAGTAAATGAGTTTAAGATCTCAATCAAATACACAAACATGTATACTCAAATAGTGAATATTCATTTATTAGAATAAATGATTACAATCATAAGGCGATTGCCTTAGGACACTTCTCTCATATCACTAACAAACTCCCACTTGGCCTAATGCCAATCACTACGGTACCCAATACCACAGGCTCTAACATGATCCTCAAACTTACTTTGAGGCAAGGCCTTAGTTAAAGGATCCGCTAAATTCCTTTTAGTGGGAATTTTCTCAATTTGTATATCATTCCTACTTATAATCTCTCTAATCAGATGATAGCGGTGAAGCACATGTTTGGATCGCTGATGAGACCTTGGTTCCTTTGCTTGTGCAATAGCTCCATTGTTGTCGCAGTAAACCGGTATTGCTTCATCAATGGTTGGAACCACACCAAGTTCTGAGATAAACTTTTTGATCCAGACTGCTTGCTTTGCTGCTCCCGAAGCTGCAATATATTCCGCTTCCGTGGTAGAATCTGCTACGGTGTCTTGCTTGGAACTCTTTCAACTTATTGAGCCTCCATTCAAAATAAATACGTATCCAGACTGAGATTTGGAGTCATCCTTATCTATTTGGAAACTGGCATCTGTATACCCACGTATTACCATATCACCTTCTCCATATATTAGGAACACATCCTTAGTGTTTCTTAAGTAATTTAGGATTGTCTTGACAGCCACCCAATGATCCATTCCTGGATCAGACTGGTATCTGCTTGTGACGCTCAGAGCATACGATACATCGGGTCTAGTACATAACATAGCATACATGATAGATCCTATCGCGGATGCATAAGGAATCTTATTCATGCAAATCCTCTCGTCTTCTGTGCGCGGACACATAGACTTCGAAAGGTTGATCCCATGCCTGATGGGAAGGTAACCTTTCTTAGATTCCGACATGCTAAACCTTTCTAGCACTCGGTCTATATATGTAGACTGCGAAAGACCAAGCAACCGTTTTGATCTATCTCTATAGATTCTAATCCCAAGGATATAGGTTGCTTCTCCCAGGTCTTTCATGGAGAAAGTTTTGGACAACCAAATTTTAACTGACTGTAAAATTGATATATCGTTTCCTATAAGTAATATGTCATCGACATATAACACTAGGAATACGACTGCACTCCCACTAACCTTCTTGTACACACAAGGTTCGTCATGATTTTGTGAGAAATCAAACTCTTTGATTGTCTCATCAAAACAGATGTTCCAGCTCCTGGATGCTTGCTTTAGTCCATATATGGATCGTCGAAGCTTGCATACTTTGGTTTTATTAACCGATGTGAAACCTTCAGGTTGTATCATGTATACATCCTCAAGCAGGTTTCCATTAAGAAAAGTTGTTTTCACATCCATTTGCCATATCTCATAATTTTAATGAGCTGCTATGGCCAGGAGCATCCGAATGGATTTAAGCATAGCTACTGGCGAATAGGTTTCATCATAATCAATTCCTTGTTTCTGACGATACCCTTTTGCCACTAATCTAGCCTTAAAGGTAACAACATTACTTTCCATGTCGGTCGGTTTTCTTCTTGAAAACCCACTTGCACCTTATGGGCTTAATCCCTTCAGGTGGGTTAACCAAGTCCCATACTTGATTTTTGTACATAGAATCCATTTCCGACTTCATGGCTTCAAGCCATTTATCCCTTTCTGAATTTTTCAGAACATCTTCATAACTGATAGGTTCGTCATCGTTAATGAGTAACACGTCGTTCAATTCACTTATGAGAAATCTGTATCTCTCTGGAATATTGCATGTCCTATCAGACCTACGAAGAAGTAGTGTTGTTTTAGGTTCAACTGATAGCTCATCATTATGAGTTATTGGTTATGGGTCTAGACTAGGTGTCTCTGTAATGTCTATTGGTGTTTCTTGAACTTTGTCAAGTTCAATGCTACTCCCACTGTTTTCTTGTAAAAGAAATTCTTTTTCTAGAAATACAACATGCCTTGAAACAAACACCTTTTGATCCAAGGGATGATAGAATTGGTAACCTTTCGTTTCCTTAGGGTATCCAATAAATAGATATTTATCAGACTTAGCATCCAATTTATATGATACAGTCCGCTTTACATAAGCAAGACAACCCCATATCTTTAGGTGAGATAAATGAGGTTTCTTAATATTCCACGTCTCATATGGAGTAGTAGAGACTACCTTGGTCGGAACTCTGTTTAGTAAGTAAACAGCTGTCTTAAGCGCATAGCCCCAAAAGGATTTTGGAAGAGTTGCATGATTCATCATAGATCTAACCATGTCCATCAAGGTTCGGTTACGCCTCTCAGATACACCATTATGCTGTGGTGTATATGACGGAGTCCATTGAGACAATATCCCATTGTGCCTAAGATAATCTTGAAACTCTTGACTTAAGTATTCACCACCCCGATCGGATCGAAGTATCTTAATACTTTTGCCAAGCTGTTTTTCTACTTCACTTTTGAACTCTTTGAATTTCTCAAAAGCTTCAGATTTGTGTTTTATTAAGAACACATACCCGAATCGTGAGTGATCATCGATAAAGGTAATGAAGTAGCTATAGCCTCCTTATGCAAGAGTTGACATTGGTCCACATACATCAGTATGTATTAGACCAAGCAATTCTCCCACTGGTTTACCTTTTTCGAAAAAGAGTAATTTGGTCATCTTGCCTTTTAAGCATGATTCGCATGTATCAAATGAACCGGGTTCAAATGATTCCAGAATTCCACATCGGTGTAATTTGGTCATGCGTTTCTTACTTACATGGCCAAGACGACAATGCCACATATAGGAGTCTATTTGATTATCTATTCGAGCACGTTTGTTACTAACTTCGATATTGAAAATGTCACCGGATAAATCTAACGTGTAGATACCATTGCATAATGTTCCGGTCCCATAAAGAACATTATTTAAAGTTATGTAACAGCAATTGTTACTAAAAGTTAAATGATAACCCTTTTCATTCAAGCATGAAATAGATACAATGTTCTTTATTAACGAAGGAACAAAATAACAATTATCCAATTCTAAGACAAGTCCAGTAGGGAGCTTTAGCAAATATGTTCCGATGGCAACAGCAGCAATCTTTGCTCCATTTCCAACTCGCAAATTCGCTTCTCCATTGACGAGTCTTCTTCTATTCCTTAGCCCCTGTATGTCATTACATATATGTGAGCTACACCCAGTATCAAGTACCCAGGTGTCCGAGGAAATAGAGTGACATTCAATAACGAAGATACCTGAAGAAGATGGGGCATCAAATGCCTTCTTCTTCAAGGACTCAAGATAAACCTTGCAGTTTCTTCGCTAGTGGCCCTCCTTGCCGCAGTAATAGCAAGTGCCTTTTGGTGCATTTTCAATCTTTTTGGCCTTTTTCTTCCTTCCCTTATTTTGTTCTTTGGGCTTCCTCTTAGAGCCTTTCTTTGAGGAACCAACTAACAGTACCGTCTTCTGATCCTGCTTTACAGAAGGCTCTACAGTCTTCAGCAGGTTAAGCAACTCAGGAATGACATTCTCCAGTTTGTTCATCCGATAGTTCATCACAAACTGTGAGTAACTCTTGGGCAAATAATGCAGAATTAAGTCAATACTTAGTTCGTGATCCATTGCAAATCCGAGTGTGCCTAGTCGCTCAATGTACCCCAACATCTTCAACACAAACTGTGAAACAGAAGTGTCTTCCTTCATCTTAGAGGTGAAGAGGAGTCTGGAGACCTCAAACCTTCCGGATCTCTCCTGCTCGTCAAACAGCTCATGAAGATGGAAGACGATGGTATGAGCATCCATATGCTCATGCTGCTTTTGTAGCTCAGGTACCATAGCGGCCAGCATGATGTAACTTGCAAGTTCAGAATCGGCCACATGTTTCTGATAGGCCACTAACTGATCTGGAGTTGCATCTTCAGGAGGATGGTTGGGAAGTTGTTCTTCAAGGACATAGACAAGCTTTTCTGCCTTGAGGACTATCCTCAGGTTTCGAAGCCAGTCCATGAAGTTTGGCCCAGTCAGCTTATTGGTGTCCAAAATGGAACGCAAATTCAGAGAAGACATGATCAGGTTATTATCCTAGAAATACAAATTGAGGTTATGTGATTAGAATGATAAAGAATGCATCAATATACATTAATTAAATCCTATTTATTTTTCGAATTGAATAACCCTTTTTATCAATTCGGGAGATCGTAGGAACATCTCCAAATAGGTTGATATCCAACCATAGATAAGAACAACCATGACTAGAGTTCATCAAGTTATTCTTAGCTATGAAGGTAGGTAATTATACCGATTACATATTATACATATGTAACTATCACATTATACTATCAACTAATTGAATGTTTGCATAAATCATTGAGTTGTTAACTCATTAACAAGTATACAACAATATACATAGCACCCAACTGCACCTCTCTTTACATCAACCTTGGCTGTGGCACAACAAATCGATGCTCCAAGCTTAAGGCTGACCCATTAATCAAGAAATAGTTTTAATATGGTTGGAGCTCATTCAACCGTTTAGTCAGGCTTGGATGTGTCCAACAACCAAAACTAAGGATTGACCTCTGACTCCAACTATATTAATCATAAACTAATTCCATGGTTTGAACATGTTGAGGTTCAAGCCGGGCATGGATGTGTCCATCAACCCAAACGAGAAACAAAACTCCGGTTCTAACCATATTAATGGAAGGTGTTGGCCTTAATATTTTATAAGGGGTTTTGGGTCTCATCCTTTTCTTTTATGCACATTCATGACATATAATTATGTCATGTTCTAACGATTTCCTTAATAAAGTATGTATGTGACTTAATTTATCAAGTCTCATTAATTGAATTAGGAACCGGATTTCCTAATTCTAATTTCATACTTTATTTAAGGAATTATTTTGGGAAACAATTTCCTGAATTATCATAATCAATTTCGGAAATAATATGTTTAAGACTTTGATTTCTCTAAATCAAATCTTATTAAATTAAGAGAAAGATTCCCTTAATTCAACCACATATTATTTTCATGAAAATCTTATTTAAGGAAATATACTCTATAGAAAACAATTTTCCTAATTAATTTTGGAGACAATAATATGTAAGAGCATCACCTCATAAATCAAATAAGGAAATTATCGTTTGAGAATCACCTCAAAAATTTTCAAGATTTGATCACATATTTTATTTATGGAAAATTAATATCAATAACTTAATTTGGATGGCTCCCCGAGGCTCAATCCAAATTAAACATTTGACAATTTAAATTCAATTTAGGAAATTTAATTATAACAACTAACTTTAAATTGGACGGCTCCTCGAGGCTCAATCCAAAATAAAGAAATTTGTAAATAATTTAATTTCCAATTATAAATTTAAATGCCAATTAATATTCCCATAATTTGTCTAGACTTTCTTGAAAGAAAGTGTCCTAAATTGCGAGCTTTCCATAAATGGAAAGTTTCCAAAAATAAAAGATTTTCAGAATAATTATAAGTTTCTGGTACAAAGAAAACTTACGTTTTTCCAAAATTGGAAAATTTCCAAAATAGGAAATTTCCAAAATTGAAAAGTTTCCAAAAATTAAATGTTTTCACTATTATCATAAAATTTCAGAAACAGAGATATTTCAAATGTTTGCGAAATTTCATGAGGATTTCCAAACTTTGAAATTCCTAAATCGAAAATTTACCATAATTGAAAATTTTCCAAAATTGAGATCATGATAAAGCTTTCCGCAAAACAATTATATGATTATGTCGAACACAAACCTCGGCTCTAATACCACTGTTGGGACCGGGTGCATGTTGACATGGATGCGGGTTCGTAATTTCAAAATTAATTACGTGCAGCGGAAGGTTTAGCATAAATAATTTCTCTAAATCATTTAACCACACATCTAAGCATGCAATTTTATCTTGTGTAGACATGATCATATATTTGAAATTTTGCAGAAACATAAACTAATTTACGTATTACCTCGCGTAACTCAAAGGAAGGGACGAGATCCAACCGTAAGCGTCCCTTGGAAGCTCCGCCTCAATTCGCGTCCACGTCGAGTATCTTCGGGATGACTTCGCAAAGCCACGAGTTTCGTGTTCTCAAGAACTACTAGATTCTCCGAGAACGCGACAAGAAAAATCAAGAGAGAAGTCGAAAGACTAACCACAAAAGGATGGCCGGAATCAAAATTCCGGCGAAGTAAAAGAAGAGGCTTGCGGCAAAAAGATCCTTGCGGCAAACTCTAATTCCGGCAGCACCTTCTTCAGGCCAAGAGATGGCCGGAGCTTCCTTCTCCGGTAGCAGGTGGTGGTCGGCAGGGAAAGGGTAGGGGCGGCCGGCTAGTGCTCCTTGTTAGGGCTGGTTGGCGCACGGCAAGAAGAGGAGAAGAGAAGGAGAGAAAGAGAGGGAGAGAGCCTATGCCTTCATCTTTATTATTTATTACCCAAGCCTTGCCTTGGGTCCTTTATATAGTGGCCTCTCAACCATCAAGCCTCTCAAATATGGAATAACTTATTCCATCATGCTAAGTTTGATTTTATATCATGGTTAAAATCATATTTTAATTCATGATAAAAATCAATCAAGTCTCTTCTCTCTTATAGAATAAATTTCCTTATCATGGTAAATCAATCCATGATTGATTTTATAAAATAAACCAATCCATGATTCATTTTAATTTCCATAAAAAATAAACCAAACCTTTGTTTATTATATATAAAAAATTTATATCATCCATAATTTTATAAAACAAACCACACTTGGTTTATTTTATAAGTTGAACCAAAAACTTGGTTCTCTCCCTTTATTGTGGCCGACCAAGCAAAGAGGATGGAGGCTCTCTTTGGCCGGCCCATCCAAGCCATGCCCCAATGAATTAAACTTATTTAATTCATCTATTAAGTCTGCAAAAGACTTAGCCATTTTACGCTTCCGATGCGTCTCTGAAAAATTTAGATTCGACTTATCGTTTGGCTCAACCAAACTTAATCTCTCTTGATTGGAAAATCCAATTTTCAACTCGTTTTAAATCCCTTAGATTACTCGTAGTGCGTGTGACTAAATAGACTTTCGATTTATGTTGGCCGTCTATAATTAATCAATTAATTATAGAACAATCATGAGTGGCACCTAGTAGTACATCATGATCCCCAATTAATCGAAAGATCAACGGTTGACCTCAGAAACAATTCTGAAACCCTTCAGCAGCTATAATGAATCGTGCCCCATTCCCTTCACTATCTTATACCCACTTGGTTTAGGATATGGTCTATGTGTGTCAGTCCCCACTAGGCTGACTATGTCACACCTAGCCCAAGTAACGTTTTCTCGTCCTACGGATTCTAATTACTCTCATGTATTTAAGAGATCATACTCTGAACATGTCATGCTCTGACCAGAGGCTTCGAGTAATAATCCGACGATAGGCCTTGGGTATACATCTCCTCGCAAAGAGTGGTGAATCCTTTGTAGGTTGTTCAAACATCTTCGGGCACTTCGGCTTATACCCAATCATCCTGGGTCCACACCTCCTTGGAGATGCTTGGTTAAGATGTCAAAGTATAAGTCTCCATGACCAAGATGACTTGAACATCACAAGTCAAAGGAACATCGCACTTAAGCTGCAGTAAGAACTTCACTGACATATCTATATGTAGACTACCATATGAAGTTTTACAGCCAGCCACTCCAATGAACTAGTTCCCTTAACTAACATTCATGTTTATCTCCGGACATCTCAATGTCACCAGCAAGTGAGAATCAGCTGATTAGAGAATAACCCATGCTAGTATCAACAGAATTGATAGTGTCCGTATTTATCAATTCATCGACTAGGGACAATTTCAATACTTCACAATTGCACATGTAGAGATAATCACTAGTTGTGAATTCATCACAAATTCTTTCATGCTGTGAATTGTATTACGGACATTCAGTAAATGAGTTTAGGATCTCAATCAAATACACAAACATGTATACTCAAATAGTGAATATTGATTTATTAGAATAAATGATTACAATCATAAGGCGATTGCCTTAGGACACTTCTCTCATATCACTAACATAGACACCACATCTAAGGTTTCCCTTCCTGAGTACACTTCTCTCAGCACTCAAACCCCAGGATTTCCGAAGTACATTTCACTCAGCACTCGTACCCTCACGACTCAGCTGACTCTTCACCAGCAGCCTCGACTATTGCCTTCGTGCCCTCTTCATCCTTGGCTCCTGTCCCTCAGATGCGCACACAAACTTCCAACTTGCCTCCAGGCCATTCTTCACGCATGCCTCGAAGTCCGTGCCCCTCGGCTCATGGTCCCTGCTATCCATGGTCCCTCAGGTGCACACACAAGCCCACGGCTTGCCTCCATGCCACCCTTAACCGTTCCCGAAGTCATCTAGCTAAGTAAATATGTGTAACCTGCACACTCACATACACATATTAGAACACAAGGGTAAACCTAACTTAAACTCTTTGCCCAAACATCAAAACATATGGTCACTCTGAACCATAGATTGCCCCAATATGATCAAGACCGAGAAAAGGAAGGACATGATTGTCGTCCTGGAGAAGATGCTCGCTACCCTCAGAGCTAATAGGCTAAAGCTGAATCCAGCTAGTGTCTGTTCAGAGTGAAAAGTGGGCGTTTCCTCGGGTACATGGTAATAGAAAGAGGGATTGAAACAAACGCAGAGCACGTGCAAGCTATTCTAAACATGCCGTCACCAAGCAACTTCAAAGAAGTTCAGCGACTCAATGGAAGGATCATAGCTCTATCGAGGTTCATAGCTCGATCAACAGATCAGACTCTTTAACTTTCTTCAAAACCTTGAGGAAAGCAGTCAAGTTTGATTGAGTTGGTCAGTGCGAGAAGGCCTTCACGGAGTCGAAGGCATACATATATGGTCTTCCCATATTATATAAACTGCTGGAAGGGGAGACTCTTTTTGTCTACTTATCTGCTGTTGGGGCAATCGACCAAGTATGATCTAGAGGATCATGAGTTTTGATGTGTGTGCTAATATGGTTAAGTTAGGGTTTATTGGTGTTCTAATATGTGTATGTGAGTGCGCAGGTTTACAGGTACACATAGATTTGGTTGGACGTCTTCAGGTACGGTGAAGGGTAGCACAGAGGCAAGCCGTGGGCTTGTGTGCGCATCCGAGGGACAATGGACGAAGCAGGGACGATGAACCGTAGGAAGCAGAATTCGAGGTATACCTGAAGGATGGCATGGAGGCAAGCCGTGGGCTTGCGTGCGCATCTGAGGGACGAGGGCCAAAGTCGAAGAAGTCTTGAAGGCGATAGATCGAGGCTGCTGGAGCAGAGACGATGAGCTGAGGGGTGCGGACTTCGAGGCATGCATGAAGGATGGCGTGGAGGCAAGCCGAGGGCTTGCGTGCACATCTGAGGGATGGAAGCCGAAGATGAAGAGGGCGTGAAGACAATAGATCGAAACTGCTATTTGAAGAGTCAACCAGGTCGTGAGGGTCCGAGTGTTGAGTGATTGTACTCGGGAACTAAGCCGTGAGGGTTCGAGTGCGGAGAGAAATGTACTCGGGAAGGGTAACCCTAGGCTTTGGGAAGGACCAGTCAACTGGTGTAGCCAGAATTCAAAAGGTTAAGTGTGAGAATTCGAATTCATGAAAGGCCAGTCGACTACCCTAGGGGTAGTCGACTGGTAACGGTCACATTTCAGCCTTGAGCTCTATTTAGGGAGCTCATTTAAGACCTTTCTTCTTGGCGGAACTTGCTTGGGAAAAGCTTGTTAGTAGCCTCTATTGTTCAGGTAGTGTCTAGTGTTGGTGCAGGCAGCACCTAAGTCGAACCTGGGTTTTGATATTGGCAAAGGGTTCAAAAGTTAAGATGTTATTGTGATCTAATGTGCTCACTGAGTGTGCAGAATGAACTTCTGGCGAAGGGCTGCTGGGCACCTAGCGAAGGATTGCTAGTCATCGAAATCCTAAGACCTGGCGAAGGACTGCTGCGCACCTAGCGAAGGGCCGCTAGGAATCTAAAACCTGGCGAAGGACTGCTAGGCACCTAGCGAAGGACTGTTTGGTATCGAAGACCTGGCGAAGGGCTGCTAGGCACCTGGCGAAGGACTGCTGGGCAAAAGTCCAACCGGAGGAGCCGGTTGGCAAAAGGTAAACTCTCTTGAGAGGAGTAGGTGAGGACGCGTTCCCCGTCGAGGGAACAGTAGGCGTCGGTTCAACCTAGGGTTCCATTAGGGAGACCCGAAGTCGAACCAAGACAGCTAAGGCTGTATAAACCTATCATTTCTTGCCTTGTTTGTTGTGGAACTAACCTTGGATGTAGGGACCAAAGGAACGTGTTTCTGCAGCTCAGAACGCCCCAAAGGAGAGGGGCAGCAGCTGGGCTAGGCGCCCAGGAGGTCCCGGGCGCCCAAGGTCAACGCCAAACGAACAAGCTAAGCAAGAATCGCAAGAATCGCTTCGGAAGCTTACTGGGCCAGGCACCCTCAAGCTCCCGGGCGCCCTAGATGCCTCGGGCGCCCCGGGTCCAAGCCAAAATAAGTGATCAAAGCGGAAGCCAGCAGACCAAGTCAACCGGGGCGCCCCCAGTGTCTCGGGCGCCCTCGTCAGCTCCGAGCCCGATTCTGGAGGGATAAGCGCTGACCGAGCTTCGGATGAGAGTTCTCGGATCCGAAGGCACGTGTCAGGCGCCCCCAGCATCCCGGGCCCCCTAGGAGTGTTATAAATGGGGCTCGACCCCTAAGCTTCCTGATCAACTTTTCTAACGCCTCTACGCTCTTCGACTCAAGCGCTCTGCTCCGGAAACCTCCAATCTCGAGATTCAAGCGCCGACGACGACCCTCCGCACCGAAGTACGATCCACACCGGGCATCGGTAACGAAGAGTATAATTGTTCTTTTTACTGCACCATTACTGTACAAATCTTTGTAAAAACTTGTGCGATTATAGAATTGCCCGTAGTAAACGGTCAAGGACTGTGGGCCTTGGAGTAGGAGCCGACCACGACTCCGAACCAAGTAAAAATCCATGCGTTCTGTGTGTTTGTTTTAATTTCCGCTGCGTATTCTCTTAACTTCTAATCCGAAACGTTTTCATGATATTCACCCCCCTCTATCGTGTTTTCTCGATCCAACAAGTGGTATCAGAGCGGGGAAGCTCAAATTTGGTGCAACTACCAATTTGAGAGTTTTTCAGATTTTTCTTCGAATTTTTAAATTTTTTTTCTCGATTGAACTTTTATCGATAATCGAGGTTGGTGCAACACCACTCGATAATTTCTTTTAATATCTTATTCCTGCACTGCTAATCCAAGACCAAGTATTGGGATAGTTTCTTTTGTTATTATTTCAGTAATTACTAAATGGCCATGCAAGAAGGATTTAGTACAGCCAGACCACCACTTTTCAGTGGGGAGGATTTCTCCTACTAGAAAAGTCAGATGGAAGTTTGGTCTGGAAATCCCTAAAAATGCTGACGGAGTGCCATAATCCTTCACCGAATGGGATACTGCACTGAAAAGAAAGATTGAGGCCGATGCTAAAGCAACTCAAACGCTCCAATGCGGCCTAACCAAAGAAGAGCTGAACCGGATAGGGTCATTCAACAGTGTAAAGGAACTCTGGGGTAAGCTAATTGAGTTGCACGAAGGGACTTCCAACACCCGAATTAGTAAGAGAGACCTACTACTAAACAAGCTGTACACAATCAAGATGAATGACAGTGAATCTGCAGCCCAGCTCCACGCCAGAATTCAGGAGTTGATAAACGGTCTACACACAATCGGTCACAAGGTAGAAAACCGTGACCTGATCAGGTATACCCTTAACGCTTTCCCGAGAAACATTTTGTGGGCATCTATGGTAGATGCGTATAAAGTTTCAAGGGATTTGTCTAAAATTAAATTAGATGAGTTATTTTCCGAACTTGAATTACATGAGCAGACTAACTGCACCCTGGCCGAGAAAGGCATTGCTTTTGTTGCAGGTAAAACTGGAAAGATGACTAAGAAGAAGCCCCAACCTGCACCCGAGTCTGACTCAGACTTGGACTCAAAAGACAGCGAAGGAGATCGACCCAAGCTGGTCAGGCTTGCTCAGAACTACTACAAGGAGTTGAAGAATCAGTCCAACAGAAGAAAAGCCAGCCAAAAGAAGGAAGAACCAGCTGAACCTTCAAATGAAAAGACCAAACCAAATGTGACCTGCTACGAGTGCAAACGGAATGCCCCAATCTGAAGGAAACGAAGAAGACATGAAGGAAGAAGGCTCTTCAAGCAACGTGGGACGAGTCTTCCTCCAAAGAAGAAGAAGAGGCCCCACAGTCGAACCTGCTCGCCCTGACTGCTTCGGAAGAAATCGAGACCGAGTCAGAATCGGAGTCGGACGACGGAATTTTTAGAGGACGACGAAATCACTGTAAGTGGATTTACTAGAATTCAATTAACTGAATTAATTGCTTACCTTTCTCGCGACTTGGCGAAAGCCAAAATCCGAGTCGAGTCCCTCTGACAGGAAGTAAAACTCCTGAAAGAGGGAGCTGACTCTAGATCCTTAACTGAGAAGGTTCAAGAAGGAACCTCTATTCAAGTTGGAAAACTTGAGAAAGAGAACTCCTCCTTGAAAACTCAAGTCAAGGACCTTAGAGCAGCATTAGAACGATTCACTTCTGGTTCCAAGGGTCTTGACATGATCCTTGGAAAACAGAAGTCGGTTCTAAATCGATCCGGGTTAGGCTATCGAACCAAGGCGAGACAAAGGTCTTACTATGCTGTACTGAATCAGTCTAGACCTAAAATTCAAGCATGGGTACCCAAACTGTGCCTGAACAAACAAACTAGATCAAATCAGTATTGGATCCCCAGGGACAAGATTCATATCTTGCCGAATTATTATCGTGGCTTTAGTCCAGGGGGAGCCAAATTAAAAATAATTTTCATAGTTAAATGAATTTCTTTTCTTGTTTTAATTTGCATGATTGCTTGTCTACTTATTTTCTGCAATTTACCATGCTTAGACTTAGGATTGGTTAGATTAAAGACTGAACCAATTAATTAAAATTTGAACAACATAGTAGTGGGTGGCGGTGAGATGATAGTACGTTAGGGAAGCCTCTTCTAATAAGGTCAAGTATACACTACTTGGTCTCTTTAGACTGGTGGAACTAGCCGAAGCTACCGATCCAAGACCCAAACTAGTTAGACCAGAATTTATCAAAAAGTAATTTAGAAGATGAAATTTCACTAAAAGGCTTTGTCAAGGAAAGGGTTGATGATCCAATAAGGCTACGACCAAAGAAGGCCTAGTGCCTCGCCAAGACCTGGAAGCCAATTTTTGAAATTCAAATTCAAATTATTCTTTGTCAAATTCGAATCTAACATAAATTTTCAATTAATTTTAGATTCAAACGCTCTTTTTCAAAATAAATTCAAAACCAATTGTTTTCAAAATTAATTTAAAATTTTCAAAATAAATCATGATTTTTCAAAATAATTCTGTCTACTAAAACCTGTCTCACAAAAACTCATAAGGCAAACGTGATTGACAACTCTAGAACGGGTGAGATAGTAAAATTTAACTTAACTAAAATTCATTTGATCCCTGTACTGTTGTTTAGTACAAACATTAAATCCTGTAGTTTAGAACGGAGTTGACCTAATTATTGCTTGATTAATCCAGTTAATACTAGTCAAACCATGGTCAAAGTAGTCAAACCATGGTCAAAGTAGTCAAACCATGATAAAAATAGTCAAACCATGGTCAAAATAGTTAAACCATGGTCAAAATAGTTAAACCATGGTCAAATAGTCAAATTGGTCAACAATACATCAAAATTATCAATTCCTACACAGCCCGAGCTCCCGTGATCCCTCGGGCGCCCCCCTTCTCTTTCACTTCGATCAAGACAGAAAGCTGTCTAGGTTAGGCACCCGGGTCCTCACGGGCGCCCCCAAGGACACGGTCAAGACTTCAAAAGCTGCATGTGGCAGTTTTTGATGCGACTTCGGGCACCCGGGCCATCACGGGCGCCCCCATCCAACACCAGGTCACGGCAAAAAGCAATTACCCTCTGACCCGGGCGCCCGCGACCTCCCGGGCGCCTAACCTAACACCCCTATATAAACCACCCAAAACCCCCTCATTTTGCCACACCCAAAACACTTCTCTTCTCTAACTCTTCTCCTTCCAAGGCGACCGAACACCCTTCTCGTGCCCTCGACCACTTCACCGCAACCATGCCTCCCCGGATGGCGACTCGGTATAATTTTCTTTCTTTTCTTCTTTTCACTTAGAATTAATTTCCTTACCATCTTTTCTCTTGAAACGCATGTTTATTATTTTAGAAAACGACATGCAAATCAATCAAACCCCGGGACCGAACCTAGCCCCGACCCTAGGTTCCCAACCTTGGAACTTTGCAATAAATTTGCTAGGACAACGTACAAACCGATAAAAACGAGTTACCTAAATAGGCAATTCTTCACTCAATCTTGTCCATTGACCATGAATGTTATCAACTTTTACCAACTAGACAACCTTGTATTCTGCACTCATCCCATTAACACAACCCTATGTGTAGAATTCTACAACAACATAGTTAGACAGAATGACCTTTTGTTTGTCACCACAGTTCAAGGGATGCCCTTGACAATAACACCTTCGTTGCTCAACCGATTTCTTGGACTACGACTCTCTCAGTCCACCTTCTGCTGTTATCCTCCCAGAGATCCTCCCTTTGATGCTCCCTACTCTCACATTGACCTAGACACTCTATACTCCTACTTTTATAGGGATGCTAGAAACCCTTTGGCTAGACGATTTTAGTCTATTGATCTTCAGGTCCAGGACTACGCTCTTTATAGAGTTCTAGTCCGCTGCATTCTACCTTTATCCACTAGGGACGTCGCGACTATTCCACACCTTCCTACTATACGCATTGATCCATCACCTAGATATCAACATTGGACTCCACATGTTCCACACGATTCTCTATGCGTCCAGTGTTACCACTTAGGGGCGGGTACGCACCCTTTACTGACACATCATCACCTCTATTCTTCATCATCACGGTCGTAATATCACCGATGGAGAGATGACCGCGATGACTAAATTTGATGAGATAGGTTTTAGGAACTTTTCCCTAGCGGGCATAGAGGTCTCGGGTATCGGGATTTTGTCGTGTAGACGTCAGCGAGCCGAGCCCCAGATCGACTCTGATGAGGAGATAGAGGCCGATGTCGCAGATCTGGCGGCCGAGATTCGAGAGCAGATAGACGAGCCTCCACCTCCGACGACTGCCGAGACGCTAGCTCTACTTCGGACAGAGGTACACAGTCTGAGGGAGGAAGTAGAAGTTAATCACGCAGAGTATATGGATGCCCGCAGAGCCGATCGAGAGACTAGCGACGCACGGTATCATGAGATGATGACGCTATTTCGATCCTGGCAGCCCAGCTCATCTGATCGTCCCGGTCCCTCCTCCTAGTTTAGATTGGCATTGTACTATTGACTGGTTGACTACCCCTACTCAGTAGGGTTGACTTGTATTTGACTATGGTGTGACTATGCTGGTCCTCGCTTTGACCAGTTGACTTATCTAGTTAACTAGTTGCTTTTCTTGATTATTTGATCTTTATCAGTGACTATGCTTGGTAGAATAGGTTTACTCTACTTCTGTGTTTCTTTTAAAACTTTTTTATTACTTATCAGTTTCTACTTAATTTAAATTTTTTTTTAAACCAATTTTTTTCGACTTAGTTTTTTCTAAAAAAATTATCCCCTTTAAAACTAGGGCTTTTTCGCAAATGGACTTAGCTTAGGCCCTAACCCTAGAACTGCATGCACCTATAGATCTAGAAGCCAACATCTCAAAAGCACCTTAGGGTACTTTTGAATGATAACCTAGAATGAGTTGAGATGCTTAGGTCTTTGCCTTAATTCAAGATGCTTAAGTCTGTGCATCTGCAGTAATTGGGGCACTAATTACTAATAAACAGTAATCAAGTTAAGTGTCAAGCTTAGAAAATCTAACTTGAACAGAACACTTAACTTGACTAACCCTAGTGAAAGCTACTGTTTATAACAGTTAGTAAGTAGCTAATTGGGTTAGACAGGACCCGAAAGAGATAATTCAAATTGATTTGGTCCAGTTTATATCTTGAATTGGTTCAGTACAACACCTTACTTCTTTTGCTATAATATTTTGCTATATTGTTTTTTTTTGATATATGACAAAGGGGGAGAGATTGGAAAGGAGAGAAGGTTAAATTTTTTTCAAAATTTAAAACTTTATTTATCTCCTTTTTCAAAAAGTAAAATCCCTTAAGTCAATTGCATAAAATTATTTCTAAGTACTTAAGCTGTTTTCAAAATTATTTGTAAGTACTTGACTTAAGTCAATTTTCAAAATTACTTAACCTATTTTTAAAACTTTATTTATCTCCTTTTTCAAAAAGTAAAATCCCTTAAGTCAATTGCACAAAATTATTTCTAAGTACATAAGCTGTTTTCAAAATTATTTGTAAGTACTTGACTTAAGTCAATTTTCAAAATTACTTAAGCTATTTTTAAAAGTTCTCTAAATACTTATCTTAAATTTCACTAATAGAAAAATTTCTAAGTTTAATTTCAAAAATTTTCTTGAAAACCTTTTAAAAGAAGTGCTAAAGAAATTTCAGTTTTCTAAAAACTTCAGAAGAAGTTTAGAAAATTTTCTAAAGTGCGAAAACCCAAATCTCTTTTGGAAAATGTTTTCTAACTTACAATTTTTTGAAAAGATTCTAAGTGTTGAAAAATAAATTTCCCTTTAGACTTAGAAATTTTTTTCAAACCCCGCGAACCGTTGAAATATCTAAGGGGAGATTCCTTCCAGGGGGAGGAAATGAAATTGGAATTTTTACCTGTTTTTGTTTAAACTTAACTTTTTGAACCGGGTTGCCATAAATCAAAAAGGGGGAGATTGTTGGTGCAGGCAACACCTAAGTCAAACCTGGGTTTTGATATTGGCAAAGGGTTCAAAAGTTAAGATGTTATTGTGATCTAATGTGCTCACTGAGTGTGTAGAACGAAGTCCTGGCGAAGGGCTGCTGGGCACCTAGCGAAGGATTGCTAGGCATCGAAATCCTAAGACCTGGCTAAGGACTGCTGGGCACCTGGCGAAGGGCCACTAGGAATCTAAGACCTGGCGAAGGACTGCTAGGCACCTGGTGAATGACTGCTTGGTACCAAAGACATGGCGAAGGGCTGCTAGGCACCTGGCGAAGGACTGCTGGGCAAAAGTCCAACCGGAGGAGCCGGTTGGCAAAAGGTAAACTCTCCTGAGAGGAGTAGGTGAGGACGTGTTCCCTGTCGAGGGAACAGTAGGCGTCAGTTTGACCTAGGGTTCCATTTGGGAGACCCAAAGTCAGAACCGAGACAGCTAAGGCTGTATAAACCTAACATTTCTTGCCTTGTTTGTTGTGGAACTAACCTTGGATGCAGGGACCAAAGGAATGTGTTTCTGCAGCTCAGAACGCCCCAAAGGAGAGGGGCAGCAGCTGGGCTAGGCGCCCGGGAGGTCTCGGGCGCCCAAGGTCAACGCCAAACGAACAAGCTAAGTAAGAAATGCAAGAATCGCTTCAGAAGCGTACTGGGCCAGGCGCCCTCAAGCTCCCGGGCGCCCTGGTGGTCTCGGGTGCCCTGGATGCCTCGGGCGCTCCGGGTCTAAGCCAAAACAAGTGATCAAAGCGGAAGTCAGCAGACCAAGTCAACCGGGGTGCCCCCAGTGTCCCGGGCGCCCCCGTCAGCTCCGAGCCCGATTCTGGAGGGATAAGCGCTGACCGAGCTTCGGATGAGAGTTCTCGGATCCGAAGGCACGTGTCAGTCGCTCCCAGCATCCCGGGCGCCCCAAGGAGTGTTATAAAAGGGGCTCGACCCCTAAGGCTTCATGATCAACTTTTCTAACACCTCTACGCTCTTCGACTCAAGCGCTCTGCTCCGGAAACCTCCAATCTCGAGATTCAAGCACCGATGACGACCCTCCGCACCGAAGTACGATCCACACCGGGCGTCGGTAACGAAGAGTATAATTGTTCTTTTTACTGCACCATTACTATACAAATCTTTGTAAAAACTTACGCGATTATAGAATTGCCCGCAGTAAACGGTCAAGGACCGTGGGCCTTGGAGTAGGAGCCGACCGCGACTTCGAACCAAGTAAAAATCCTTACGTTCTGTGTGTTTTTTTAATTTCCGCTGTGTATTCTCTTAACTTCTAATCCTAAACGTTTTCACGATATTCACCCCCCCTCTATCGTGTTTTCTCGATCCAACATCCAGAAGTTGTGGTGAGGTTTCTCCACCCACAAGGAGCTATAAGATCTAGCCAGAGGTGCTCCAGGGAATCATCCACTAAAGGATTAGGGATTGTCCACCTTATGGATTATCGTGGAGTAGGAGCATCATCTCCGAACCACGTACATCGGTGTGTCGTTCTTATTCATTAGTTTTGTTTTTATTTAGTATATTCCGCTTACACACTAACGATTGTAGGAAGAAAATCGAAGAAAAGTTATTCACCCCCCTCTAGCTTGACGGTCACGGTCCTAACAAGTGGTATCAGAGTGAAGGTCGCTCATCTACGGACTAACCGCCGAGAGAGCACAAGTTAGAGGAAATGATGATGGAAGATAAGTTGGGTGATGACATTAACATTTCACCTCCTTATGATCATGAAGATTTTGACTATTGGAGTACAAGAATGCAGACTTGGTTTGGAATGGATTGGGATTGCATGGTGGTGCTAGAAGAGTCCTTCGAAATTCCTAGAGATAAGCATGGGAAAAGACTTTGACCTAGATATTGGACTATGGAGCAACAAAGTCAATCAAAGGCGAATGAGAAGGTAATTGGTATATTAATTAATATTTTGCTTAATAATGTGTTGAGTGGTGTAGGTGAATATAAAAATGCATATGAGTTGTGGAACAAGTTGGAAGAATTTCATGAGAATCCTACACAAGCTTAAACAGTAGAAGAGCCAACGGAAATGAGTCCAATGGTCCAAGAAGAGAAAGAAGAAAGTGAAAATTCATCCGTATCATCATGTGAAGTGGCTCAAGAGAGTGAGAGATCATCCACTTCATCAAGGGAAGAAGGAGAGGTCTCTACTCCAAGGATTGAGGGGGAGGAGAGACTCACTTCAATACCGGAGCAAGAAGAAGCTCCTACCTCGACCAAAGCAAGAACCAAAGACCACATCATATGCTTTGGATGCAACAAGAAGGGGCACTACAAGGGCAAGTGCCCACTAGGTAAAAAGGAGGTAAACCCTAAACCCGGGTCCATTCATTTAAAATCTAATGTGGGTTGTAGGGAAAAGAAAGAAAAGAAGCACATTAGGTGCTACACTTATGGGGAGCTAGGACATTACCACACCCAATGTCCAAGAAAAGGAGAGCTCAAGAAAATGGAGCATTTAAGAAGATGGGAAAAAGAGGAAAAGAAAAGAAGCTCACATTAAGGGGGAGCTACAAGGGTAAGAGAGGTAATCCCTAACTTTACGTATGCTTTAAATATTTTTATGAGTACTAGAAATATTAATGATTGCTTGCCTATGCGTAATTTTGGTTTCAAGTATCATGATAAAAATAGAAATAACATTGTATACCAAAATTCTAAAGAATCCATTGTTCATGATAAATCTAGGGCTTTTAGACCTAAGGACCAAGGCATCAACCCTAAGAAAGGGAGACACATGCCTAGAAAAATGGGTAGATCTAGGAATGATCAAAATGGTCATGGTGATATTAAGGTTAGGAACTTAGAGAAGGAAAATCAAGATTTGAGGGCAAAGCTTGATAAGTTAGAAAAGAATCTAGATAAACTCATTAGGGGATCCAAGGGATTAAGCATGATACCAAATGATCGACACCTTAGAAATGGTAGGTCGGAACTAGGATACCAATCTAGGGGGTTAAATGCTAGTAAAAAGGCATAATGACAAGGTGTCATATGGCTATAGCAATGGAAAGGCCAAAAATGGTAAGGAAAAGTCATTTAGAGAAGATAAGAGAAAGTCAACCAAGGACAAGGGATGGAAAGTTAAGAGAGTAAGAGTTGAAGGTCAAGAAGCACCGGATGTACACCGGTGTGGTCTTGCCTTTATAGATAAATCACCAAGGGACGCGACTAGGGTTATGAGCTCAAGGGGGAGCTCTGGAAGTCAAAATGGGATTCATGGCCAATGGATCTCAGGAGGATTTCTCCTAGGGGATTAGATGGACTATGGAATGTGCCAAAGGGTTTGGAAGGCTAGTGTGAGTCTTAATCCTAGGGAATTGACACATTAAAAGGAGTTTTGTGGAAGAAATGATGAAAATTGACTCATATTGTGTGAAAATTAGTTTTTAATATGGAGATGTCATATAAATAAGTGTCAGGAATGTATTGTGGTTAAGTGTGAAAAGAGGCATCAAGAAGCGATCAAAATTAGAACTTCTAGTTAAGTTTCAATAACACTATTTAGGTAGTTTTGAATTTCGTGTCAATCTTGGGATTGGTAATAGATTTATTTCGAACAATATTTTTTCTAAGTAGACATAGGTTCCACAAATCTCTTCACGAAATTTCAGATTTTTTGGAGATTTATGGATTTAATTAGGCATTTCTGAAATTAGGACAAAGGGTTGAAATCAGGGTGTCAGTCGACTGGTTCAGAATCAGTTGACTGGCCTAGTGTAAATCAGAGAGTGAGAATTTAATATTACCAGTCGACTGCCCCCAGGGCAGTCGACTGAGCTTTCTGTTCAGTTCGCAGTCGACGAATGGTATGCGTAATTTTAAATAGAAACAGCCGCGCGGGGGTGGCCGAACCTAGGGTTTTCGGTGCCACCCCTGCAAGCTTTCTCCTTCCCCGACCTCTCCGTGTGATCTAAGGCATTCCCAAGTCCTAAAAAAACACTTTCTTAGCCTCCTCCTACTTCAGATCTAAACTTAGGGTTAGTAAAACCTCTCTTCTTAAGTTACTCTTCATCAATGTCCACCATGCAACGAAGGGAGAAACGGTAATGAAGTATTTGCTCTATTTTTCCCATTCAATTCATGACTCATAACTAACCCTCTACCTTTGGCATGTTTTCTTTGTTATTTTCCTTGGTTGGGTCATGGTTGGTACATGCATGGGTAATTGCATTTTAGGGTTGTTCAAAAGAGAATAATTGGTGAGGGTAATTCACAACAGGCTGCCGTAAATCCTGTGGTCCCTCGGTTCCGGTCCGAGGAATGTTGACAAAGATTTGCGGATAATGAGTTTGTCTTAATGAATTGTAGATATCTAAATAGGGCATACTTCCAAGAGAAAATCCCCCGCATTGCTGAAATGATCACATATTTTGGTCTAGAGCAATTGATATATTGTCAGCACCCTGTTAACCTGGACTTGTGCAAGGAGTTTTACGCCAATCTGACATGTGTGGGTCCCGATGATGGGACCTATGAGTCCATGGTGGCAGGTGTCACCATTCCCTTTTCAGCTGCAGTCTTAGGTTCATTTCTAGGGTGTAGGGCCTCTATCCATGCATTTACATATTTTCCAAAAGTCGTCGAGCCTTTCACCTTCCCCAATATAACCATAGACCAAATCCATCTCCATTATTTTTCAAGACATTGATGTGTGACCCAACGTATTTTTGAAGATAAGCGCATGAGTCCGTTTAGCAATGTACTGTATAAAATTATCTTGGATTGCATATTACCTATTGCCACCAAGGGGAGGTCGAAGATTCAGTTTCCTCACTTGGTACTCATGTATGCATTAGAAAGGAGACTAGATATCAACATTACCTTGCATGTCTTCACATCCATTGCCCACTTCTCTCATAGTGTTAATGCCAAGATCTACATGCCTTTTGGTCATGTTTTGACCGAATTTTTTGAGTCTAGGGGCATTTGCACTACTAGGGGTAAGGTGCACTGCCTGTCCAAGGACTACGACCAGATCGACTCACGACAGTTGTCCTTGGCGGGGATTGAGTGCCGACAGGGGGAGATGACCTGGAGACAATGTTCTGATTCCTCCAGTTCTGATGAGGAGGCGGCAACTGCTGCTGGAGTTTCACAGGAGCAGTTCTCCCTCCTGTAGTCAGAGGTACATGATCTGAGGGGGGACTTCTAGACATTTCATCAGTGGCAGATGGAGATGCAGCAGCAGCAGACTACCATTCAGGTGGAGGTTCATGGTCTCACATAGTTCTGTCAGGGGTTCCAGCAGAGACAGGACGAGATGTATGCGATGATGCAGAGCTGGAACCTCATGTATCAGACCCCTCCTCCTCCTCCACCTCCTCCAGGCGATGAGATGTAGATTCAACATGACGTAGGCGTAGTAGTGTTGAGAGTGTGTTGGATTAATTATATTGTTCATTTATCTCTCAAACACTTGATTTGGCAGTGTAATATTTGGATATTCTTGTAGCACGTACTTATGGTTTCCTATGAAGGTCATATTTTAAATTTGCTTATGTGAAGTGGTCTTGCTTTGATTGTGAAATATGCATGATATACAAGATAAATTTTCCATTATCTTATTTTTGTAGTTACAAAGAATGTGTTCATAGATTTAGTGTTTATCAAGAGTTTATAGTAAAAAGGGGGAGGGTTTTATCACATGTTATGACTTGGGGGGTCATACAAGAAAGAAGGAGGAGATTTGAAATCAATTCTATGTGTAAAATGGTAATGAATAGGCTTGACAAACACATAGAATCAGATAAGGGATTGAAAGTTGATACAAAATGATACACTTTGAAAGAATTAGAGTTTGTACCAAAAGTCAAGCATATTTGATGTTTTTCACGAAACTATATTTTTCTAGGGTAGATTATATCCTAACAAATATGCTTGCAAAATTTTATATTTTTTCGAATTTTGTGAAATTTTCTAAGGATTTCTGAAATTCGACTGGAATTTTAGAAATGGACTGTATCAATTGACTGCCCTTGAGGTAGTCGACTGATGTTTCGGTAAGTTTGCGTAATGAAGGGACCAGTCGATTGATGTTAGATCAGTTGACTGATTGTTCGGGGTTGTGATTTCTGAGGGGTTTTCAGAAATAGGATGAGGTCTTTTTGGCACTAGGGTTGGGGTTGCTTGGGGCAATCCTTTTGATGGTGTCAAAGGGGGAGAATTTGTGTGTTTAAGTTAGGTTTGACTTAACTTGGTGTGGTGAAGAATTAAAAATTATGTGGAGGACATAGGTTAAGAGGGAGGGCATGTGTATGTCTCTTAATGTGCTATGCTTTTAATTTTCAAGTGCTATTGTTGTTGTTTTATCTAACTTAAACATATTACCACACATCAAAAAGGGGGAGATTGTTGGGGCAATCGACCCAAGTATGATCTGGAGGATCATGAGTTTTGATATGTATGTCAATATGATTAAGTTACACTTTATTAGTGTTTTAATATGTGTATGTGAGTGCGCAAATTTACAGGTACACATAGACTTGGTTGGATGTCTTCAGGTATGGTGAAGGGTGGCACGGAGGCAAGTCATGGGCTTGTGTGCACATCCGAGGGACCATGGACGAAGGAGGGACGATAAGCTGAGGGAAGCAGACTTCGAGACGTACGTGAAGGATGGCATGGAGGCAAGCCGTGGGCTTGCGTGCGCATCTGAGGGACGAGGGTCAAAGTCAAAGAAGGCTTGAAGGTGATAGATCGAGGCTGCTGGAGCAGAGACGATGAGCTGAGGGATGCGGACTTCGAGGAATGCATGAAGGATGACGTGGAGGCAAGCCGAGGGCTTGCATGCACATCTGAGGGACGGGAGCCGAAGATGAAGAGGGCATGAAGGCAACAGATCGAAATTGCTATTTGAAGAGTCAACCAGGTCGTGAGGGTCCAAGTGTTGAGTGATTGTACTCAGGAACTAAACCTGGAGGGTTCGAGTGTTCAGAAGTTGTGGTGAGGTTTCTCCACCCATAAGGAGCTACGAGATCTAGCCGAAGGTGCTCCAGGGAATCATCCACCGAAGGATTAGGCAGCGTCCACCTTACGGACTGTCATAGAGTAGGAGCATCATCTCCGAACTACGTACATCGGTGTGTCATTCTTATTCGTTAGTTTTGTTTTTATTTAGTATATTCCGCTTGCGCACTAACGATTGTAGGAAGAAAATCGATGAAAAGCTATTCACCCCCCTCTAGCTTGACGGTCACGGTCGTAACATCTGTGGCGAAGCAGGCTATAGGCTCAACACTTATTCGGGGGGAAGGTAACATTTAGTACCCCATCTATTTTTTCAACCACCTTCTTAAAGATGCAGAGACTCGACACACCCTCCTCGAGAAGTTAGCATATGCATTGGTCTTAACCACGCGGAGGTTGAGGCCTTACTTCCTGGCACATCCCATCGTCGTATTCACCAATAGCCCGCTCGGGTATGTCCTCACAAATCTTGAGGTATCTACGCAATTAATCAAGTGGACCACGGAGCTAAGCGAATATGGGATCCAATATCAGCCTCGAATGACTATTAAAACTCAAGCTTTAGCCGATTTTATGCTCGAGACAGTTCCAGTTTCCAATTTCGAGGAAGCTTGGAAGATTTATATTGATGGCTCGTCTAATCAAAGGTCTAGCATAGTTGGGGTGTTAATAATATCTCCTCGCGAAGACATGTTACAATGTCCATCCAACTTAACTTCCGAGCTACGAATAATAAAGCTGAATATGAAGCAATACTAGCTGGACTGTAAGATGCCAAGCAGGTTAGAGCCACTCGGGTTGTATTGTATTCAGATTCTTAGCTAGTAGCACAACAATTAGAAGGAAATTTTGAAGTTCGGAATGAACGACTGCAGAGGTAAGTGACAATATATAATCAATTGAAAGCTACTTTTGTGGAAGTAACTCTGTTGAAAATCTCTCGAGTGGATAATATCAAGGTTGATGAACTAGACAAGCTAGCCAACTCTCTAGCATTGTGGCTCATTTGATGAGCCTGTCATCCAAGAGGGAGCGGTAGCTCAGCTTAATAGAGAGCTTCCTGATGTTGTGCCTCCTGACTGGAGAGAACCTTATATAGTGTTCCTCCGGAATGGAATAGTACCCAAGGAACGTGATCAAGCCTGACTCCTCAAGTGTAGGGTGGCTCGGTTCATGTTGGTCGGGGAACAACTTTACAAAAGAGCATTCGCTAGACCCTTACTCAAGTGCATCGACCCGGATGATATCGAGTATGTTATACGAGAAGTTTATGAAGGCATATGCGGGAGCCATATTGGCGGCCGGTCAATGGCTAAGATGATTATCCTTCCCAGATATTTCTGGTCCACGTTTCGGGCAAATGCTAACAAGTTTGTTGTCGGATGCGAATCTTGCCAAAAGCATTAGCATATCCCCCATCACCCGACTGAACTACTTCGAGCCTCTAGAGTCTCTTGTCCCTTCGATCAATAGGGGATGGATATAGTAGGCCCCTTTCCGATCGGGCATCAACAGAAGAAGTTTTTGCTGGTTCTGGTAGATTACTTCTCTTAATGGGTTGAAGCTGAACCACTCACCCAAATTACTGAGACAACCATAATGAAAATCCTGTGGAAGGATATTATTTGTAGGTACGAAATTCCTCATAAATTGTTGTCGGACAATGGTAGACAGTTTTCGGGTCGCAAGCTTCGAGAATGGTGTGAAGGGCTTGGTATTCAACATGCCTTCACTTCAGTAACTTACCCACAGAGCAATGGCCAGACCGAAGTTGTCAATCAGGAGATAATCCAAGGCCTCAAGATACAGCTGAAACATGACAGTGACAGCTAGGTGGAAGGACTCCTGAGCATCTTATGGTTATATCGTACTACCCCCACAGAGGGCACTAGGCAAACTCCATTTCATCTTGTATACGGTGCAGAGGCGGTGATTTCAGTCGAAGTAGGGGAAGAATCAACTCGGTGGCAGCTGTACAACAAGGAGAACAATTATTAAGAGCGACTACTCGACTTGGACTTGGTCATGGAGATGCGTGATAAAGCTGCCACCCGGCTAGTTGCTTATCGTCAATGCATGGAGCAGATCTACAACCGTCGATTGATCCCCAGGGCTTTTCGGGTCAGGGACCAGGTATGGAAAAGAATCAAGCTTATTGGTGACATTAATAAGCTTAAGCCGCAATGGAGTCGGCCGTACACAGTCATTGAAAAGCTTACAAGTGGTAGTTGTTATTTGCAAGATTCTAATGCCAAAAGGCTGGACAGACCATGGAATGCAAATCATCTCCAACCCTATCATACGCAGTAGTTTCTATCAGGAAATACTCTTACATATACATATATTTGTATTCCCTTCTCTTCTGGCCAATTAAAATAACATGACAAATTTCATTCGGGAGTACAAGAACATAAGGATGTGCCAATCGAAGCATGTTGTAGCTGAAGTTCCTACTAGCTTATGGTGCTGAGGATACCCAAGCTGTGTAGATCTGGCCGTGGTGTTGAGGATGCCCAGCCGGGAGTAGCTAAAGTTCCTACCAACTTATGGTGCCGAGGATGCCAAAGCTGTGTAGACCTGAGTGTGGCGCTGAGGATGCCCGATCGGGAGCAGCCAAAGTTCCTACCAGCTTGTGGTGCTGAGAATGTCCAAGCTGTGTAGACCTAGCCGGGTGCTGAGAATGCCCAACCGGGAGCAGCCAAAGCTTCTATCAGCTTGTAGTTGTCGAGGATACTCCGGACACTCAACTTCCCTGGCGTAGAAGCAAATTATCCGACATGGAGTCGGCACCCGATAGGGAGTCAGTACTCGACGCGAAGTTAGTATGGTCATTTTCTTGAGAGTGAGTTGAGATTGAAGTTTGACTAGCACAAGTCCTCCAGGAAATAAGTGATAGAGATCACCACGAATACATGACCTTATGGGAAATCATATTTCCTAGAGAACTAAGGCAAGACACAAGCGAGTGACATTTAGAAAAAGGAAATATATTACCAAAACACAAGGCAAGAAGGCAAAATACTTTACTGAAACAAGTTTTATAGTCATAAACAATTCAAGAGCCTTTTGGTGACAAAACAATAAATAAGATTACATCACATCTCTTTTTCTTCTGCGGACAACTCCTCCCAGGCTTGGCCAACACTGAGAAAATGCAGGTCGACATATGACTTCAATACATTAGCTCATTGGATTTACTGAACAACTTTGTTAAAGCCTTGCTTGAGCCGCTTTAGAATTTGGCCAACCATTATGTCGCCGAACTCCTCAGGCTAGAGGAATTTAGCCTTGACGACCACTTCAATCTCAGGCTGACGAGCTTCTCTCTGGCTTTATAGTGTTCTAACTCCTTGAGGGCCCGATCCCATTCAACCTTCATCTTTTCTGCATCAGTTAGCTTCTGGTCTCGGACAACAAGAGTCTCGTCGTGTTGTTCCCGGGCCTTCGACAATCGGGACTCAGCTCTGACGATGGTCTCTAGTTGGTTAGATATGTAATTAGCGGCACTTTGCGAATCCGCCTCATTCTTAACCAACTTCACCATTTGTTCCTTAACCTGGCCGCTTAGTTCCTCCTTTGATGATTCGAGGAGACAAAATTCCCCCAGCAGTTTGGCCTCCCAGGTTTGAAGTCTCTCCTTATCCAGGGTCAATTGAGCAGACTCCGTCGAAAGAGATTTAACTCTCTCCGCTATAAGACATTCCCTATGTCGGACGTTGTTCAAATTTGATTTCAATGCCCAGGAGTTGTCCACAACATGCTCAAGCTTAGCACGAAGGTCCTTTGTGACCTCAGCCTGCATCTGACCCTCCTATTGGACCCGCCAGATCTCGACCTTGAGCTCAGATACCTTCTGCTGCAGCGCTGATTCATATTAAGGATTTCAAAGCAAAAGTAATAAGGAAGGATATGTGAAGTTATACCTTCAGGAGGGATTCGTATAGCCGGGCTACCACTTCAGCTGAGCCCACCTCCCTGAGAGAGGTGACATACTCTTCGGTATGCTCCTTGATCGCCTCCCAGCTATTAGGGGAAGGGATGCCCGAGGTAGCTTCGGAGGAGCAGACGGGGAGGTCCACTCGACGGGTATCCTCGACAGGTATGACAGATAACCCAGGAAAACTGTCATCCGTGTTTGAAGAAATTTCTTCTAAGGCTTGAATCCCCCGAGGTAGCTCCCTAATATGCAAACGTTGGGGGCCGATCCTAGCTACCTTTTTAGCAGCTTGCACCTTCCTGTGGAGGCGGTCGCTCGTGGGCTCCGGTTCTTCAAACCGCATAGTCTTACCCTTGCGACTGAGGACCCTTGATTAAGGAAGGAGGGACTGGGGTTCCTCAACTAGTAGCCCATACTCCTTTTCGAGCTCCTCAGTAGGTAGTGTCGCTCCCTTTCGATGCCTAGAAAGAGGAATGATATCCTCGTCGTCTTAAGGGGCAGTGTCGGGGGCTCGTCCTCATCGAAGTGTTCTCTTCCAAGGGGTAGGAGCTGGTCTTAGCCTCTGAACGACGGATGATGGTTCGTTCTCCTCTTCCTCCTCCTCTGCCAGAAGGAGAAGAAGTCTTCGCCGGGGAGGCATGGGATTAACTCCTCGAACTGGCTCAACCTCTGAAAGATGAACCAGTGCTAATTAGGCACTGGTCTCTTGTACAACGGCAAGTGCGGAGGAGGGGCTCACCTTCCAAGTAGTGGGTGACTCCACGGCAAGAGGCTCCTGGCTTTAAGTCCTCTCGGAGTCTCTATTGGACTTGGAGGGTAGGTCTCCCAAAACTTGTGGAGGTGTTAGCACTTTCTCGTCAGCCAACTCCTATTTGAGTAGCTTGCTCATGGATCGGGCAATCATGGTGGCTTCTACAAAATGTCAAAGAAACATTACTTAGTATAAACAAGAATTAATAAAGATAAGGGGCTTACGGAGGTCGCAGTTAAGGTTGGTAACCTTGGGGCTAATCCCAGCTCCGTATAAGAGCCCTTCACAGCAGACCATGTCTGGGCCATGGAACTCCATTTTAGTAAATACTCCCCTGGCTCGCTGGTACCCCTAATAATGCTAAAAGTCACCTAGTTTCGGGATGAGAGCTAGTTCATCCAACCAGCGAGTCAGGGGGAAAGGATGCTCGAAGAGTCTGATAAAGAAGAATCTCTCCTTCCATCCCTTGTGCGAGGAAGGGAGGCCACCTATGAATTTATGATTAGCTCTTGCTGTGAAGGTAAAAGCCCCTCTGGATGCGAGGCTAGGGAGGAAAAAATAATGAAAAAAGCGAGGGGTCAAAGGTATCCCAAATAACTTAAACAAAAGGAATGCCCCACTCATCTCAACGAAGGCATTCGGGGCCGTCTGTTGGAGAGGAATGTCCAAGTACTGGGATATGGACATGAAGAAAGGGGGATCGGAAAGTGAAGACCAAATTCTACTTGACCTAAGAAAAAGATGTAAAACTCTAGAGGAGGCTCTATGGGAGATTGATCAAGCTTATGTACTCGAACTTCGAAATCTGCCGAGATGCCGTAGGTTTCACAGGCAGCTTGCAAGACTCCGAGTTCAACCTTCGATGATATGGCCTCATATCATTCTGGCTGATAGGCCTGCTCCTTCGGTTTCCCTAAGGCTCCCCCTTTCTACTCTTTCCTTTCTTTCCTTCTACCTTTCCACTCTTGCCCATGATTCTAAGGAAGAGGTATGGATGATCGAGGAGGAAGAAGAAGAGGATGATGACCTGATAAAACTTACACTGAAAAGGACTTTAGCGAAAGGAGGTGGAAGTAACAAGCTCTGATGGTCGGCGGTCGAAGAAGGTGGACGACCATTTCCGCATCCCCTTTTATAGGGAGACTGCGATAACACAGGAGGGATGAATGTGAGACATGTGGGCAAGGAATGACCGTGGATCTTAAAGCGTGCGACTCATTATAGCTGCTGGTTGGTATGCCTTGACAAGCACGTCGAGGAAAGGACGCTTCGAGGGGTGTATGCCGCGTGGTACTAATCTATTCGCCAAAAGGATCTCCCATCATTAATATGTCCCATGCGCTCTGAATAAGTGATTGACAACCATCGATCATGGCGTATCGAAACTCATAAAATTCTTGGGGATAATTCAAACAATTTCTTTGAATCCCGCCGCGACTGTTTTGATTTTTAGGATCCATGAAATAAATAGTTAAGGTTGAAAAATGCTAATTACATTTTTCTACACTTCTCTCCCAAAGCGGCGCAAGGCCAATCAGTTAAGCAAGCTTCATTCGATTAGACTTAACGAGGGGGCTTGTGATTGGGATGTTAGCCCGAGGCGGACACATGGCTCAAGGAAGTTGCGTGACGTAAGGAGAGAAGTGTCCGGGACCAACTCGGGAGGGAAGTGCCCAAGACCAACTTGGGCGAAGAGTCACCGAGCTCAACTCAGGAGGGAAGTATCCGAAACCAACTCTGGAGAAGATTGCCCGAGATCGACTCAGGTGAAGAGTCCCCGAGCCCAACTGGGGAGGGAAGTCCCCGAGACCAATTCGGGAGAAGATTTGCCCGAGATTGACTCGGGCGAAAAGTCCTCAAGCCCAACTCGGGAGGGAAGTCCCCGAGACCAACTCGGGAGAAGATTGCTCGAGACTGACTCGGGCGAAGAGTCACCGAGACCAACTCGAGAGAGAGAAGACAGATGTAGGGAGTGCACCATTAGTGACGATAATGATAAACTTAATATATGTGGCGACAGTTATAAGTGCCCCTCCTGCATAGGAAAGTTGATAGGTGACTACGACCCGTAACGCACGATAATAATGATAGATATGAACAGTGGTAGTTGCCAGTATCCTCCGACGTGTGACAGCTGGCAGGCGACTACGATATGCGAGCCGTGGAAACAAGGAAGGCGGTTACAATAACGTGGGAGTGCTTGAAGGAAGGGACAACGATTATATAAGGTGCTTAGGCACCTAGGTAAAAGGAGAAGGGTCTTAACTCTCGATAAATTATTCTCTTTGCTCCTCTCCTATTTTTGAAGGGTTTTTGACTTAAGCATCGGAGAGGGTTATGTCGGAACTCCTTCCGGTGTGTCCTTTTAACGCTCGTGTTAATCTCGCAGGTGAAGATATCCCGTTGTTGTCACTCAAGGTTGCACCACGATGACCTGTCGTTCACATCGTTCGCTTCCGAAACATATTCCCTAAGACAAAGATGAACCTTAGGGGATTGCCAGTAATTGCGATCTCGTCAGCAATTACAATCGCGATAGCCGAAGGTCGCCGATGAGTCGCCACCGATGAGTCACCACCGATGAGTCGCCGCCGATGAGTCGTCTATAATCGGATGAGTCGTCGACAATGAACGGACGATTTAGAACACGAGGACATAGAAATTTGAAGACAAAATATCCCTTCTCGCGATACCACACGTCCCACGACGCACACGTTAAAACAATGAGTCTATGATATCATGTCAACGAAGAGAAGGACAATCAAATTGTCTTGATTTTAGCATCTTTATTTTATTAGGTTGATCAGTTATATAGACCGTTTCATGTTATTAAGTTCAATCTTCTATTATATTTTTATTTTTATTTAAATACATTTTATTATATTAGATTATTCTAATTTTTTTTATCCCTTATATATTTATCATAATTTCATATTACGATTTAATTATCTTATATCTTTTTTAATAATATTATTTTTGATATTATATCATTTTTAATCATGCTATTTTGATTTTTTTCCTTTTATTAATGTTTATATTCATTATAATTTTATTTTATCTAATTAGGAAATTTATTGATTGTTTAAATATATATGTCATTTTTTTTATCAATAAGTATTATTTTAATTTTTTTCTCTAATACATTTTCTTTTGATTTTATCAGGATGCAAGTCTGCATATTCCTTTAATATCTTTATCTCTAATATCCTGGTCTCTCTATTTCTACTGCTTGTTATATTGCATGTGCAATACAAAATGTAATTTACAAGTCTAAAATATATATTTTAATTTTTTAATATGCATTGTAATCTGCTAACATGAAATCTAGTTGACTAAAAGAGTAACGGTGAATTGCAGTAAACTCTCTAATGGGGAGTCAAACTTTACATTCAGTCTCCATTTGTATTTTTCTTTGTATTAACTTCCTAATGGATTGAGTATGAAAGAGTGAAAATTGAGTATATATAAGTGAAAAATGAATATAAAAGAATGAAAAGTGAGTATAAAAGAGTGAAAATTGAGTATGTAATTTTTTGATGTGGTAGATGAAACCTTATATACTCAATTTTCTAACTTTTATACTTAACTTTTCAACTTTTATACTCACAAAGCTGTCTTGTCAATCCCATCAGGGACTGCATGTAAATAAAAGTTTGGATAGGAATTGCATGCAAATTTAAATTTGGAAGTGGGGAGTTAAAGCAAATTTACCCCAAGAGTAACGGCATTGTTATAATAAAGTAAGTGATTTATTTTTGATAGATCTATACCTTATTATTTTTTTTTCTCACCCTTTAATTATTTAATATTTGATAGTTGAATATAAATTAAATTTATAATTTATTTTCTTTCATATAATCTGAAAACTTTGAAGAAAACATGAGATGAACGTAACCAACTATTGTGCTACAATGATACCACAGCAATATTATTATTAATATTATTTTAGTTGACATTCGATATTTAGTTTCACTAAGTAATTCTATGATGATAGTTCGGTCTTATGAAATTTATCTATCGATGATTAGAATAAATTATAAAATTCGGATGACTCATATTATTAGATCAACTATTTATTAAGAAAATTTTATCTATTAATTTATCAAAGTTAAAATTTAATTCTTTAATTTTTGAGAAATTAAAAAAATGCTCTGCTACAACGTTACCCCGGGCATCAAAACAATATTATTGCTCCAACGTTGAGAATATAAAAACGTAAATGAATAATTCGTGTGCTAGGTAAGAACATTTTCAAACATTATGTATAATTTGAAACAAAGTGTAACAATTATGCTAAATTAATTAATTTTTTCTTTAAAAAAAGAGAGAAACGCTATTAGTATATTCAATATTTAAAGATACTTTGTCTTTGATTTTTTTTTATTTATACTAATAAATTATATTTTACATGATAGGTACAATTAATTTTTAAAATACAATTTTAAATTTGTTTTTTATATTATAGGTGTTTAACAAATTATATTTCAGGTGATATGTATTTGTTTTATGGTTTTTAGATGTCATAAAATTCAATTACTTTTAGATGCTAGCTATTAAAATTCCAATAGTTTAGATGCTCTTAAATTTTTTCTGCTTTAAAGTTGTATCTTGAAGCACTATAAAGTTTATTGTAGGTTATTAAATTTTATCGTAGGCGTTTAAGTTTTATTATTTGTGAAACCAAATTCTAAATTTTTATATATGATCCTGAATAATATGCTATACCTATACCTTCAGGAAAAAAAATTATCTCACATCTTAACCTTAATAATCGATTATAAATTAATCTCGTAATTTATCTTCTCACATATGTAAGAAAATTATTTTTTTTCCACATCATACTTCTTAACCACTTAATAATCAATTATTATAAATTAACATCTGATTTATCTTCCTTCACATAAGGATGATTTTTTTTTCATCTCATAATCACTTAACAATTGATTATAAATTAATACTATAATTTATTTTTCTTTAGCCATACATGAGAGCTTGAGATGAGTACAACTACCTTTATACTACAATACATAATATGTTATTTAACTCTTCTAATTTTATTTAAAATTATTAAGTTTTATAATTTATTAGAAATGATTTTTTTTCTAAAAAAGGTTATTTAATCTTAAAAATTTTATTGAAATAATTAGGATTTTTATTAGGGTGCTATGTTATGTTATTTATTTATTTACTTGTAAGGCGTTGGTAAAGTTGTTATCATGTGATTTTAAGATCCTTTATTTGAATCGTGAAAATAATCTCTAACAAAAATAAAATAAAATAAGACAGTATATAATTAATCTAATATGATTCAATTCTTTTTCGGGACCCATACCAATGGGAGTTTTATGTATTAGACTGTTCTTTATGATACTTGTTGGTAGACATGGTGATAGTTTGGAACCGTTGGTTTGATAGTTCCTGGTACATCGACTCTTAACCTTAATCGTCTTATGATTCAAGGTTCAAAACCATTAATTCCTAGTTTGCCACTCTTTAAGATTATTATATTAAAAAATTAAAATTATAAATTTATTTAAAACATAAAAAAAAGATTTTACTTATTTAAATTTTTACGTATCCCATTAGGATATAATAGAATCAAAGGCTACATAGTGCACTTATTTTTTACCCGCTTTACCTTATGAAGTGATGTTATTACTCACTTCTATTTTCCGTTCCCATAATCTTCACTCCTTCAGTATCATAATCTTCTACTTTGTTATCTGGAAGTTGTATTTCTTAGATTCTTTTTTCAACTCTCGTCCAATCATCAAGTGCTTGGGCTTCCAAAAAGTTGGGAGACAAAGTAGATTGTCATGTTGGTTCTTATCTTTAATTGGTGGGCTTAATTATAAGTTGTACATATGAATATAAATCGAACCCATATAAAGTGATCTAACTTAAAGTTATTAGATATTGGGATATTGAATGTGGACCTCATATATGTAGAATCCACTATTCGCATCCATTATCATCTATGGGCTGATAATAGATGTACACTATATATAGGGTCAGGCCCCAAGGGTTTAGGGATATCTTGACCTAATATCTTATTTCCTATCGATAAGAAGATTTACAGCACCGTCATCCCCTAATTCCCATGGAAGATCACCCTCTTATTTGTTAGATCGTTGATGTCTTGCTAGAGGGGGAGGGGGGGATGAATAACAATTTCTCCGATTTGTCTTCCTACAACCGTTAGTGCGCAAGCGGAATAAACTAAAACTAAACTAAACAAGGAAGAACTCACCGATATATGTGGTTCGGAGATAAAACCCCTACTCCACGGCTGCCTGTAAGGTGGGCGATCCCTAATCCGTCGGTGGATGATTCCCCGGAGCACCTCCGGCTAGATCGCGTAGCTCCTTGTGGGTGGAGAAACCTCTCCACAACTTTAGGACATATCTGAGCATCAAAGGCTACTAATCCACTTTACCCAAGCAGATTTCACTATAGAACAGTAGCCTTAAACTAGCTCCTTTAAATAAAGCTCGAGTAGTAAATGACCGCTACCAGTCGACTACCCCTGGGGCAGTCGATTGGTCCCACTCAGATTCAACCGTTACAACCAACGTTCGAATCCCCAGCCATTACCAGTTGATTGCTCCCAGAGCAGTTGACTGGTCCTTCCCTAAGCCTAGGGTTACCCTTCCCGAGTACATTTATCTCCGCACTTGAACCCTTCCGACTTAGTCCCTGAGTACAATTACTCACACTTGGACCCTCACGACCTGGTCAACTCTTCAATCTGCAGTCTCAATCTATTGCCTTCACGCCCTCTTCGTCTTCAGCTCCCGTCCCTCGGATGCGCACACAAGCCTCCATCTTGCCTCCATGCCATCCTTCATGCATGTCTCGAAGTCCGCATCCCTCGGCTCATCGTCTCTGCCCATGGTCTCTCAGATGCACACACAAGCCTCCAGCTTGCCTTCATGCCACCCTTCACCTGAAGACATCCAATCAAGTCTATGTGTACCTGTCCACCTGCACACTCACATACACATATTACTCCAACAACAATAACTTAATCATATTGACTACACACATCAAAACCATGATCCTCGAGATCATACCCGAGCTGATTGCCCCAACATTGCTTACGCTTCTTCTTCTTCCTCAGGGATCTTTCAGATGACACTAAGGTTGCATTTAGTTAGGGGTAATGTAATCCAGTTTATAATGTAATTGAGCTTGTAATGTAATCCAGAGTACATGTTATTGGCTTTGTAATCCAGATTACAACACTTTAACTAGCTTTTGTAATGCAGATTATATTATAGTTTTAAAATGGTACCAAACAAAGTAATCAATCTTGTAATGTAATCCTGATTACATTACAAGGCTGAATATCTCTCACCAAACGTAGCCTAAAGGAGAAGGATAATGACTCTTCAATCAGGTTCCTTATCATATTTCATTTATATTTTATGCTATTATGTCATATCTTTGATGAAACTAGATCTTCTTGTTCTTGTATTTCCTATACTTGAGTTTTTTATGTTTTAGAATTCATGCGACTTAGGTTTTCACAAGAACTAATTGGCCCAAAGGAAGTTACTTTTATGTTAGATATGCTCAAGATAGTTTACAACTATTGAACATAATTTATTTTATTCTAATCATGCACAAAATATGTCAGCCCAAAGGAAGACATATTACGTGGCAGATTAAAGTTGTTGTAAGTTATGAACCAAAATATATAACTTATATAAAGTTTCATATTATGTACACAATAGGTCAGCCCAAAGGAAAGTACATTGTGTGGCTAATTAAAGATTGAGTTATATTTGTGAGTACCGCTAACAAATTATATTTTAATCCATAAAGTAAAATGCAATGTTGTATTTGATATCTCATGAGGAGCCCATTTAGATGCAATTAAAATTTTATCTTTTATTTGCATAATTTTGTGTTTTATTATTTGCACTTATACATATTTTTTGTTTTAGTTAAATTGTGAGCTTAAATAAATTTCTCTCTTTTCAGTGCCATCTGTAATTGTCAGTATTAATAACATCTTAATATTAACTGGTTTAAATTTTGCTGAATGAAAAGAATATATGATCGTAGTCTTAGGCTGCATGGACTTAGACTATGTAATAAGGAATGATCACTCTGCACTTTTGACTAGTGCTAGCAGTATAGAGTAGAGGGCTGAATTTCAGCTATGAGAGAAATCAAAATGCATGAGTCTCTACATCATGAAACTTTCCATACTGACACTAATAACAGGCTCAATAATAGAGAGAGATGATGCTAGGAGTTTCCTTAATCAACTGGTAAATCGATTCACCTCAAATGAAAAGGTCAAGACTAGTACACTTCATATGAAGTTGGTAACCATGTAGTGCAGTGGTAAAGAAAACATAAGGGAGTACATTATGGAGATGTCCAATATAGTGATAGTCTGAAAGTACTAAAACTCGATATGTCTGAGAGTATGTTAGTGTATTTTATCTTGATGTATTTGCCTACACGGTTCACTCCTTTTAATGTATCGTATAGTACTCAAAAGAAAAAGTGGACATTGAAAGAGCTCATTGCTCAATATGTGCAAGAGGAGGGGAGACTGAAGATTGAGACATCTAAGAGTGTTCACTTATCATTTGGTTTTCAATGTACGAGTAAGAAGCGAAAGGGGATCAATAACGAAGGAAAAGAAAAACAAATTATAGATTCGGGAGGCAATGACCATAAGGAGCACAAAAAGAAGGATAAGGAATTTATTTGTTTCTTTTGCAAGAAGAAATGTCATATAAAGAAAGATTGTCTCAAATATGTCAATTGGCATGTAAAGAAGGGGTTGTCTTAGGAGTCGACTTCTACTTGATGGTAAAAGATATATCTATACAGGGAATGAGAAGAAGGCTATAGTCGAGTCTTGGTGTTTTTAGGCTTAATTTATTTAGGAAATAATTTCTATTTAGATTTAGAGAATACATTCATTCGTCTTTCAGACGGAACTTACTTTCAATTTCTTGTTTGGATAAATCAGGTTATTCTTGTTCATTTAGAAATGGAATATTTGATATTTTCTTTAATTTAGTTTTGATTAGTAATGACTCCTTTGTTGATAATCTTTATAAATTGAGCACCTTTATTCCTATGGTTGATAACGTAATAATGCATAGTATAAGTACGAAACGTAAATTGACCGATGAGAATTCTTTTCATGTTGAGGCACAGGCATTTAAGACATATATCTAAACAATGCCTAGGAAAGTTAATGTTGTGACGACCCGCCTTCTCTTCCTTAAGGCGGGCGTCGCTTTTATTTAACCTTAACTTTACCTTATTCTTAGCCTTAGGTTACAACTACTTGATTTCCCTTAACTTGCTCTGATTTTTTTTTCTTTTAAAAAAAACTTTCATTTTATTTGCTTTGCAAGGATTTAACCCCTAGACCTCTTAGTTGTAAAACTAAAGCACTAACCATCTGCCCTACAACACTTTCTTTTCAATGGTACCAGTCGACTAATAGATAGCCAGTCGGCTGGTATCGGCCACAGAAACTTTCTGTGCCCGGCACCAGTCGACTGTCCTCATGGCAGTCGACTGGTGCATCGAATAGAAGGTTCTGTTCGATATCGCAGTCGACTGGTTCTGAACCAGTCGACTGGTTCTGAACCAGTCGACTGGCACGCCTGAAATCTGCATTTTCAGACCCAAAAATTTGTTTCAAAAGTCCACAATTCACATACCTTCAATGTATATAAGGAAATAACTTCATTTCTATACTCTATACTAGTTTTATAAACATCCTAGCAACTCAAAACGAATCCAATAACTTGAAATTAGAATCATTACGGAATTTAACAAAACTATCAAAACGTAAGCAAAACACTCTAGAGTTTGTACCAAACTTAACCTCTATGCGTAGTTTACACACCATGTTCACATTTTACCAATCAAGATATCAAACTCCAGGTTTCTAAATTTCAGAAATTGCCTCTTAAGCTTATACCAAGGATCTCTCCCACGGTTCCACCGCCACTGACCATCAATGCAAGTCCCGCTCGCCTCCCTAGCTTATGCTTTTTCTTTACCTTTGTCTGCAATAGAAGGAAATGCAACTAATAAGCGATTTGCTTAGTAAGTAAATCCTAACTCACAAATCCATGCGATCAATGATAAACATGCTCTTTTCAAATAATGCTTGCTTCAAAACACATGCACTTTGAAATACTTACACATGGAAACTTTCACATACTTATCATGCTCAATCATGCTTGAAAACATTTACTAGCATTAAAATATTGGCAAATCTAACATGCTCATAATTTCTTTTGAGACTTGCTACTTATGCATTTCCATACTTTAAACCACTAACTTCCTTGCTCTTGCTCTTTAACATGCTTGTAACATAACAATGTTAACATACTTAGCAAAACATATGCTTAAACTGAAAACATTTACATATACTCATATACTTCAAAATAATAATCAACTTTCTCAGGCCTTGACACTGTACCATGGTATCAATGTACCAATGCGCGCATCCCTAATAGGTTTCGGAGTAGCTAGCCACCGCACCCTATTAGAGCTTCCTTCTAACTTTCTGTGGGCCTCTCATTTGCCCGGTACATGTCACTTTACAAAAGTAAAATACTTTCTTACTCATAATGCTTGTATTTATCAAGCTAACTTTCTTTTTTATAAATCTTGCACTATAAACCTTTACCTTTTCTTATTTGGAACTTTCATCGAGCACCTTGCGTGCCCTTAACCCCAAAACTCATTTTTGGGACTTTTCAAGAACTTACTCTTATCATACTTAGGTCACATACACAAAAAACCTATTCCAATTCATATTCTATGGTAAAACATGTATTCTTTAGGAACATAAAACACACAATAAAAACCATAATCTTAAAGCATGCACTTATATCACAAACATGGTTCTACAACGAGAAATACATGGCGAAACTACTTCTATTGCAGGTGAGTGATCTACTTACCCTTTCCTTGAAGAAAACTCACTAAATATCTAGGAAACTCCTAGCGTAGCACTCCTCTTCTCTTCCCTTGCGAGAAAACTTCACCCTTGGCCCTAGGGAAGAAGCCCTAGGTCTTCTACTTCAAGAGGAAGAAGAAGGAGGAAGAAAACTCCCCCTTTTTCCCTATTTTCGCAGCCTCCTCACCTTTGCTCGCGCGGCCTCCCGAAACCCTAAAAGGGGTCTTAACACAACTTAAGTGGAAGTTGAGACATCTCCTCATGAAAAGGACTTACTTAGCTATAATATTATTTCGCTTCATTCTTTGTGCTTGATACCGTTGCCTTGCTTAAGGATTTGCTTCCCGCGTGGTCGCGAGATCAAACACCACTTGACCCCTTTAATGAATTTTTTTCATTTTTATTCCAAAAAATTGCCAAAAATTCAGAAAAATTCCTAATAATTCACGAAAATTATTGGGTGTTACAATCTTCCCTACCTTATAAAAAGTTCATCCTCGAACTTAGAATAGCTCCGGATACTTTTGCCTCATGCTATCTTCTGATTCCCAGGTTGCCTCTTCATACTTCTGATTCAGCCATAAGACTTTTACTAGTGGTACCACTTTGTTCCTCAGCTTCTAATCTGCTCGATCTATTATCTGAATAGGTCGACTTTCATAACTGAGATCTTCTTGAACTTGTACCATCTGTGGTTCAATCACTTGGTTGGCATCTGGGATATGCTTCTTTAGCATTGAGACATGAAACACATTGTGTATTGCTGACATCTCTGGAGGTAGCTGCAACTCATAAGCTACTTTGCCAACTCTTTTCGTCACTAGGTAGGGTCCTATGTATCGAGGACTTAGCTTGCCTTTCTTGCCAAATCTTATTACACCCATCATAGGAGCTACTTTGAGGAAAACTGTGTCCCCAACTTTAAACTCTAACGGTCTACGGTGTACATCGGCATAACTCTTCTGCCTACTCTGAGCAGTTTCTATTCTCTGGCGGATATTCTTTATAGCTTCTGTGGTATCATCTATAAGGTCAGTCTGAGACCCCATTTCCTTCTTCTCACTACCTTCATACCAACAGAGGGGAGATCTACACTTCCTACCATAAAGAGCTTCATAGGGTGCCATACCAATAGTGGCTTGGTAACTGTTGTTGTAGGCAAACTCAGCTAAACATAAATACTTGCACCAACTGCCTTTGAAGTCCAATGCACAAGCTCTGAGCATATCTTCTAGAACCTGATTCAGTCTCTCTGTCTGTCCATCAGTCTGGGGATGGAAAGCTGTGCTGAATTTCAGTTTGGTGCCTAACGCTGTCTGTACGCACTCCCAAAAGTGTGAAGTGAAACGACCATCCCTATCAGAGATAATGGTCTTCGGGACTCCGTGTAGTCGGATCACTTCCTGCACATATAATTGGGCTAACTTTTCAATTGAGTAAGACACTCTGATTGCCAAAAAGTGGGCAGACTTGGTCAATCTGTCTACTATCACCCAAATAGCATCATAGCCATTAGTTGTCTTTGGTAAACCAACTATGAAATCCATGGCTATGTCTTCCCATTTCCACTCTGGAATCTGAATTGGCTGTAGGTCACCTCCTGGTCTCTGGTGTTCTGCTTTAACTCTCTGACATGTCAGGCAGGTGCTGACATACTTAGCTATGTCTCTTTTCATTCCGGACCACCAAAATCTTCTTTTCAAGTCCTGGTACATCTTGGTAGAACCAGGATGCATGGAGTAGGGAGTTCCATGGGCTTCTTCAAGAATCTTCTTTCTCAGCTCTTCATTCTTGGGGACACACAAACGGTCACCATAATAGAGTATCCCACTGTCAGATACTCTGAACTCTTTACTCTCTTCTTCTTGCACCTCTTGCTTGATCCTTTGGATATTAGAATCCTCAGCTTGCTCTTTCTGTATCTCTTCAAGCAAAGTTGACTCTAGTGTCAATAGGGCTAGCTGTCCATCAATAATCTCCACTCCATAATCTACTATCTCCTTCTGTAATGGTGGTGCCAATGCTGATAAGGACATCAAAGTGGCACAAGTCTTTCTACTCAGTGCATCTGCTACTCTATTTGCCTTACCAGGGTGGTAAAGAATCTCACAGTCATAGTCCTTCACTAACTCGAGCCACCTTCGCTGTCTCATATTGAGGTCTTTCTGAGTGAAGAAATATTTCAGACTCTGGTGATCTGTATAAATCTTACACTGCACTCCATATAAGTAATGCCTCCATATCTTTAGAGCAAAGACTATAGCTGCCAACTCCAGATCATGAGTGGGGTAATTCTTTTCATAGTCCTTGAGTTTCCTGGAAGCATAAGCTATGACTTTGCCTTCTTGTATAAGGACTACTCCAAGTCCTAGCTTTGATGCATCACTGTATATATCAAAGATCTTATCACCTTCGGGTACTGTAAGGATAGGAGCGCTGGTCAGTCTCTTCTTCAACTCAAGGAAGCTCTGCTCACGGTCCTCAGTCCACTCATACTTCTTATTCTTTCTGGTCAGGGTTGTAAGTGGAGAAGCTATCTTTGAAAAGTCCTCTACAAACCTTCTGTAGTACCCTGCCAAACCCAGAAAACTTCTGATCTCACTGGCATTCTTTGGTCGACTCCAATTACTAACTGCTTCAATCTTGGCTGGGTCTACCATAATACCTTCCTTGGAAATGATGTGGCCTAGGAAGGCCACCTGGTCAAGCCAAAACTCACACTTTGAGAATTTGGCGTACAACTCCTTCTGATGTATGGTTTGCAATACCATCTTCAGGTGTTCATCATGTTCTTCCTGAGTCTTTGAATACACTAGGATATCATCAATAAAGACAATGACGAACTTGTCCAGAAAATCCTTGAACACTCTATTCATTAGATCCATAAACGTCGCAGGGAAGTTTGTCACTCCAAAGGGCATGACCACAAACTCATAGTGCCCATATCTTGTACTGAAAGCAGTTCTTGGCACATCACTCTCCTTCACTCTGAGTTGATGGTAACCTGATCGTAGATCTATCTTGGAGAACACTGTGGCTCCCTTCAGCTGATCAAATAAATCATATATCCTTGGCAAAGGATATTTGTTCTTGATGGTTACCTTATTCAAAGCTCGATAATCTATGCACATTCGCATAGATCCATCTTTCTTCTTGACGAACAGTACAGGAGCTCCCCAAGGTGAATGACTAGGGCGGATGAAACCCTTGTCAAGCAGCTCTTGCAATTGTTCTTGCAATTCTTTCAGTTCTGCTGGCGTTATGCGATAAGGTGCCTTCGAAATTGGGTTGGTTCCTGGGGCCAACTCAATTTCAAACTCAATTTCCCGATTGGGAGGGAGTCCTGGTAACTCTTCAGGAAACACCTCAGGATAGTCACAGACTACCCTCACTTCTTCTCTCTTCAATCCTTCTCCTTGACTTGCATCCACTATATGAGCTAGAAAACCAGAGCACCCCTTCTCTAACATTCTCTGAGCTTGTAAGGTAGATAGGAACCTCTTTGTCTTTCCCCTTGGGTCTCCAATAAACTCAAATGAAGGTTCTGCTTCTGGTGTGAACTTGACTTTTCTCTTGCGGCAGTCTATAGAAGCACTGTACTTGCTCAAGAAATCAATCCCTAAAATGACATCGTAATCCTTCATCTCAAGGACTACCAAGTCACTATAGAGCTCTCGGTTGGAAATCCAGATTGGTACTGCCCTTAGCCTCTGAGTAGAGGCCATTACTTCCCCTGACGGTAAGGTTGTTAAAAATTTCTGACCCAAACTTTCTGGTGGGATCCCTAGCTTTTTAGAGAAAAGCATGGATACAAAAGAATGGGTTGCCCCAGTATCGAATAACACAATACCATATTGAGATGAGATGAGTATTCGACCTGTGACCATGTTAGGAGCATTTGCCACTTCTTCCTTGGTGACGGCGAAAACCCTGGCGTTGGTCGTGGCTAGTGGGGCTTCCATTCTTGCTTGACTGAAATAAGATCCCTCCATAACTGGCTGCATCTGGTGAAGCTGAGCAGGTCCACCCCCGTACTGAAGAAGCAGTGGTGGAGGCGGCTTTGCTTTAGGGCACGCCTTGGCCAGGTGCCCTACTACTCCACAGATATAACACCCGCCAACACTCGACCGGTTAGGGCTAGCCTTCATCATATGGCCCTCACCTCCGCAATTATGGCATCCGCTCATGCCCTGACGACATACTCCAGGATGTGTCTTCCCACACTTCGGGCAAGGAGAATACTTGAGTTGCTTGCTTGATGCGCCCCCTTTGTTTCCCTCAGAAGTCTTCTGGTCCCATTGCTTCCTCTTGCCTGAATTCCCTTTCTAGTTTTGTTGGTTCTGAGGATTCCGTTGGGACTTCTGGGCTGATGCCTGTTGTTGTGGCACACGTGTGGCCTTTATACTATTCAAGTAGTGCTCAGTGATCAAAGCACTACTTACTAATTCTTCTGAAGTCTGTGGTCTATTACCACTGCCGGCCACATTCAAAGCTATCTGAGGCCTCAGCATCTTGAGCATCAACCTGACCCTTTCCTTTTCAGTGCTAACTAACTCCGGGCACAAGCGAGCTAGTCGATTGAACTTCTTCACTGCTTCATCCACAGTTAGATCTCCTTGACGGAACTCAGTGAATTCATCATAGTGCTTGTTTGTCACTTTCATGTGAAAGTACTCTTCCAGAAATTCTGCTTCAAAGTCGGCCCAGGTCATCTGATTCACATTCCTCTTAGCTTTCCCTCTTTCCCACCACATCCTAGCATCTCCAGTAAGGCAGAAGGATGTGCACTTTATCTTCTCCACCTCGGGCCAGTCCAGTAACTCCATTATACTTTCCACCGTTTTGAACCATGCCTGCGCATCCCATGGTTCACTTGTGCCAGAAAAATTCTCGGGCTTCAGTCTCTGCCACTGGATCAGATATGCTTCCTGTCTCACTTCTCTTGTCAGAGGTACTGTGGGAGTCTCTGTCACCGCTGGTGCCACTACTTGTGTCACTGGCGTGGCAGCAGGAGTGGCCTGCTGATTAGCCATCAAGGCAGCAATAACTTGCTTCTGCTCAGCAAGTTGCCTCTGAAGCTGGGCCACCACTCCTTGAAGATCTGTGGGTGGTACTGACTCAGTTGACTCCTGTTCTCTAGGAGCTTGCTCCTCGTTGCGGACAATTCTGGGACGTCCTCTTGCTATCTCTCTTGCTCTATGGTGTACAGAAAATAAATAAGAAATAAATGCTCATTATCTCTTACTAACTTACTTCACTATCTGTATGCATACATTAGCATATAATAATAATACTCACATACATTTCGATCATCATTCACTTACTGATACTAGCAGTCAATAAAGAAAGCATATAATACTACAATACATGAACTTCTTACTTGGCAGGCGGCAGGATTGATGCTTGATGTCAGTGTGGCGGAAGGGTGGAAAAACTGGCTTTGATACCACTCTGTGACGACCCGCCTTCTCTTCCTTAAGGCGGGCGTCGCTTTTATTTAACCTTAACTTTACCTTATTCTTAGCCTTAGGTTACAACTACTTGACTTCCCTTAACTTGCTGTGATTTTTTTTCTTTTAAAAAAAACTTACATTTTATTTGCTTTGCAAGGATTTGACCCCTAGACCTCTTAGTTGTAAAACTAAAGCACTAACCATCTGCCCTACAACACTTTCTTTTCAATGGCACCAGTCGACTGATAGATAGCCAGTCGACTGGTATCGGCCACAGAAACTTTCTGTGCCCGGCACCAGTCGACTGGCATCATGACAGTCGACTGGTGCATCGAACAGAAGGTTCTGTTCGATATCGCAGTCGACTGGTTCTGAACCAGTCGACTGGCACGCCTGAAACCTGCATTTTCAGACCCGAAAATTTGTTTCAAAAGTCCACAATTTACATACCTTCAATGTATATAAGGAAATAACTTCATTTCTTTACTCTATACTAGTTTTATAAACATCCTAGCAACTCAAAACGAATCCAATAACTTGAAATTAGAATCAATGCGGAATTTAACAAAACTATCAAAACGTAAGCAAAACACTCTAGAGTTTGTACCAAACTTAACCTCTATGCGTAGTTTACACACCATGTTCATATTTTACCAATCAAGATATCAAACTCCAGGTTTCTAAATTTCAGAAATTGCCTCTTAAGCTTATACCAAGGATCTCTCCCACGATTCCACCGCCACTGAACATCAATGCAAGTCCCGCTCGCCTCCCTAGCTTATGCTTTTTCTTTACCTTTGTCTGTAATAGAAGGAAATGCAACTAATAAGTGATTTGCTTAGTAAGTAAATCCAAACTCACAAATTCATGCGATCAATGATAAACATGCTCTTTTCAAATAATGCTTGCTTCGAAACACATGCACTTTGAAATACTTACACATGGAAACTTTCACATACTTATCATGCTCAATCATGCTTGAAAACATTTACTAGCATTAAAACATTGGCAAATCTAACATGCTCATAATTTCTTTTGAGACTTGCTACTTATGCATTTCCATACTTTAAACCACTAACTTCCTTGCTCTTGTTCTTTAACATGCTTGTAACATAACAATGTTAACATACTTAGCAAAACATATGCTTAAATTGAAAACACTTACATATACTCATAGACTTCAAAATAATAATCAACTTTCTCAGGCCTTGACATTGTACCATGGTATCAATGTACCATTGCGCGCATCCCTAATAGGTTTCGGGGGAGCTAGCCACCGCACCCTATTAGAGCTTCTTTCTAACTTTCTGTGGGCCTCTCATTTGCCCGGTACATGTCACTTTACAAAAGTAAAATACTTTCTTACTCATAATGCTTGTATTTATCAAGCTAACTTTCTTTTTTATAAATCTTGCACTATAAACCTTTACCTTTTCTTACTTGGAACTTTCATCGAGCACCTTGCGTGCCCTTAACCCCAAAACTCATTTTTGGGACTTTTCAAGAACTTACTCTTATCATACTTAGGTCACATACACAAAAAACCTATTCCAATTCATATTCTATGATAAAACATGTATTCTTTAGGAACTTAAAACACACAATAAAAACCATAATCTTAAAGCATGAACTTAGATCACAAACATGGTTCTACAACGAGAAATACATGGCGAAACTACTTCTATTGCAAGTGAGTGATCTACTTACCCTTTCCTTGAAGAATACTCACTAAATATCTAGGAAACTCCTAGCATAGCGCTCCTCTTCTCTTCCCTTGCGAGAAAACTTCACCCTTGGTCCTAGGGAAGAAGCCCTAGGTCTTCTACTTCAAGAGGAAGAAGAAGGAGGAAGAAAACTTCCCCTTTTTCCCTATTTTCGCAGCCTCCTCACCTCTGCTCGCACGGCCTCCCGAAACCCTAAAAGGAGTCTTAACACAACTTAAGTGGAAGTTGAGACATCTCCTCATGAAAAGGACTTACTTAGCTATAATATTATTTCGCTTCATTCTTTTATGTGCTTGATACCCTTGCCCTGCTGGTTTCCGGAGATTGCTTAAGGATTTGCATCTTGCGTGGTCGCGAGATCAAACCCCACCTGACCCCTTTTATGAATTTTTTTTCATTTTTATTCCGAAAAATTACCAAAAATTCAGAAAAATTCCTAATAATTCACGAAAATTATTGGGTGTTACAATCCTCCCTACCTTATAAAAAGTTCGTCCTTGAACTTAGAATAGCTCCGGATACTTTTGCCTCATGCTATCTTCTGATTCGCAGGTTGCCTCTTCATACTTCTGATTTAGCCATAAGACTTTTGCTAGTGGTACCACTTTGTTCCTCAGCTTCTTATCTGCTCGATCTATTATCTGAATAGGTCGACTTTCATAACTGAGATCTTCTTGAACTTGTACCATCTGTGGTTCAATCACTTGGTTGGCATCTGGGATATGCTTCTTTAGCATTGAGACATGGAACACATTGTGTATTGCTGACATCTCTGGAGGTAGCTCCAACTCATAAACTACATTGCCAACTCTTTTCGTCATTAGGTAGGGTCCTATGTATCGAGGACTTAGCTTGCCTTTCTTGCCAAATCTCATTACACCCTTCATAGGAGCTACTTTGAGGAAAACTGTGTCCCCAACTTCAAACTCTAACGGTCTACGGCGTACATCGGCATAACTCTTCTGACTCACGCAATTAGACACAAGCCTCTTAGGACAACACTAAAGTTCCTTAAGGCACTTAAATAGAATCAAACAGTGTTGGATGCAGGGGGAGTGTTTTGTTCTTTTTATTAAAAATATTTTTCGAAAACTGCACCTTAATTTGCATTACATATGTTTTCAAAATTATCTTCTTTCTAAATTGTGGCTTCAAAATCTATCTACTTAAAAATTATCGGTTCTTTGACTTTGATAAACCCTAAAGACACAGAGGAAATGTCCACTTCATGATCTTTAAGGACTCCTAGGACGTGTCAAATTTAGGGGGAGTCTAACAAGTTTTAAATCATTTTGAAAATTATTCTTTTGATCTGAATGAAACCTTAAGTCTCAGAGGAAGAGTACTTGTGGTCAACAAGCTTCCTGGGACTGGGTCAAGTTTAGGGGGAGGTCAAATTAAAAGACTTATTTAATAACATGTTTTCATATTTTCAAAATCTAAGTCTTTCAAAATACTATTATTCTATTCGTTAAAAATTGTGTGACTTATGAAATTATTTTTGAAATAATGTTTACTTGGGTTGGAGAATGTCCAGGACACTTAGGAAAAAGTCCTTGTAGTCAACAAGGTTTCCCAGGATAGTGTCAGACTGGAAAATAAACCAAGTCAAGCAAAATATTGAGTCTTCAAAAAGTTTACACATATTTCAAATTGCACTAGCATATGTTTTCAAAAGTATTATCATTTTTTTTTGAAAATTCTGTTAATAATTACTTGAGTTTGAAAATTTTCCAGGACACTTAGGAAATTGTCCTTGTAGTTAACAAGGTTTCCTAGGATTGTGTCAGACTGGAAAAGAATCCTAGTCAAGTAAAATATAATGCTTCAAAAATTACTTATATTTTTCAAAGTCTCATCTTTTCCAAAAGTACTTAATCATTCAAAAATTTAATAAATTTTTTAAAGGTACTTATATTTTTCAAAAAAAAAATTACATAATTTTTCAAAGTACTAGTCCTTTTCAAAACAAATAGCATTTTTTTCAAAAAATTGCAATATATCTTTCAAATTACAATGCTTTTAAGATTTTGCACTAAGTATTTTCACAAAGAACCAAAGGTTTTTTATTGGTGCAAGTATTTTATTTTTTGATGTATGACAAAGGGGGAGAGATGTGTGCTTAAGTTAGAAATATTTTCCCTAAAGATCAAAAATGTAGTTTCAAAATTTATATCATTTTTTATTTTTTTTACCCCAAGGATAGTGAGTTAGCCCCTTAAACCAATCTAACTTAAGTTATTGTCAAACATCAAAAAGGGGGAGATTGTTGGTGCAAGTTGCATCAATGATGTTCCTCTTTAAGTGTTTTAATGTTTGAAAATTCACTTAAGTCAGTGATACAATGAATAGACAAAGGGGAGTAAAAGTGAAGTAACCTGAGTTGAAGAAAAGTCCTAGTTAATCTAGGCATCGGAACCCTAAAGACCTAGCGAAGGGCTGCTAGGCACCTAGCGAAGGGTTGCTAGGTATCGAATCCTCAAGACCTAACGAAGGGCTGTTAGGCACCTAGCGAAGGGCTGCTAGGTATCGTAACCCTAAGACCTAGCGAAGGGCTGCTAGGCACCTAGTGAAGGACTACTAGGTAGAGAAGACCTAGCGAAGGATTGCTAGGCACCAGGCGAAGGACCGCTTGGTAACAAAGACCTAGCGAAGGGCTGCTAGGCACCTGGCGAAGGACTGCTAGGAAATAAAGACTTGGTCCGAGGGACTAAGCAACTTAGCTGAGCGATGACTAAGGATAGGAGTAGAGACGGGTCAGGGTTTGGGCGTCTCGAGATCCGGAGTAATCGGAAGCTAAGTAAAAGTCCACCCGAAGGGCCGGGTGGCAACCATCTCCTGAAAGGAGTAGGTGAAGGGCGAGTTCTCGGGGATAGGAACTCGTGCCGGTTCGACCTAGGGTTTCGTGCAAATCCGAAGTCTGAACTAAGTCCTTAAGCCTAATATTATATGTATATATGCTTTGTGTTTGTGTATCTTGCAGGTAACAAGAACCGGAGACAAAGCAAGCTCAAAAACCCATTTGAAGGCTTTAAGGAGGGCGCCCCCATCAAGGAGGGCGCCCTCACCAACCAGGGCGCCCTGAACAGCCAGGGCGCCCGGAGCCAAGTGTAAAAACATAGTAAATGTGAAGCAGGCAGAACAGGTGTCAAGCAGGGCGCCTTGAGCGTCCGGGGCGCCCTGGTTCAAAGCTGTATGTGCAGTTTCGAACTCAAAACACAGATAAGCCATCATGAAGGCGCCCTGGAGGTCCGGGGCGCCCTGGTCAATGATCTTATCACCAGCGATGAGGTAGGCGCAAGGATAAGAGTTGACCGAGTCTTCCGGGGCGCCCCCAGCGTCCAGGGCGCCCCCAGGAGGCCTATATAAGGGGCTTCGACCCCTCTGCTTCAAACATAACATTCCAGAGCGATTCTGATCATTCCGACCGACGACAACACGCTAGAAACGAGGCTCTACGACCGGGAGGCTCCAGGAGGAGGTGCGCGGCACTTCGGAGGTCCAGATCGGCCGAGCTTCATACTTTTTATCGTTGGTTTGCTTTTTAATTACTGTACTTTAACTTTCAATATTTTTGATTGTAATATTGCACTGTAAGTCGGGTTTCTCCGCCTCCGGAAAGTCCGGAAAGGAGACCAATAGTGGACGGGCGTTCCCGTGCATAGGCCTTGGATGTACTGACCCTGGGGGGTCGGGAACCAAGTAAAATCCGCGTGTCATTCTGTGGTGCATTTATTTTTCTGTTCTTATTTTCCGCTGCGCTAACACTCTAAGTCTAGAACGAAAGTTACGAAGATTTCCGCGAAGTTTTCACGGTCGATATTCACCCCCCCCTCTATCGACGGCACCGGTCCTACACAACTAATAAGCGATTTGCTTAGTAAGTAAATCCTAACTCACAAATCCATGCGATCAATGATAAACATGCTCTTTTCAAATAATGCTTGCTTCAAAACACATGCACTTTGAAATACTTACACATGGAAACTTTCACATACTTATCATGCTCAATCATGCTTGAAAACATTTACTAGCATTAAAACATTGGCAAATCTAACATGCTCATAATTTCTTTTGAGACTTGCTACTTATGCATTTCCATACTTTAAACCACTAACTTCCTTGCTCTTGCTCTTTAACATGCTTGTAACATAACAATGTTAACATACTTAGGAAAACATATGCTTAAACTGAAAACACTTACATATACTCATAGACTTCAAAATAATAATCAACTTTCTCAGGCCTTGACACTGTACCATGGTATCAATGTACCAATGCGCGCATCCCTAATAGGTTTCGGGGTAGCTAGCCACCACACCCTATTAGAGCTTCCTTCTAACTTTCTGTGGGCCTCTCATTTGCCCGGTACATGTCACTTTACAAAAGTAAAATACTTTCTTACTCATAATGCTTGTATTTATCAAGCTAACTTTCTTTTTCATAAATCTTGCACTATAAACCTTTACCTTTTCTTACTTGGAACTTTCATCGAGCACCTTGCGTGCCCTTAACCCCAAAACTCATTTTTGCGACTTTTCAAGAACTTACTCTTATCATACTTAGGTCACATACACAAAAAACTAATTCCAATTCATATTCTATGATAAAACATGTATTCTTTAGGAACCTAAAACACACAATAAAAACCATAATCTTAAAGCATGCACTTAGTGTTGGTGCAGGAAGTACCATATCGAATCTGGTTTTGATATTGGCAAAGGATTCAAAGTTAAGTTTATTTGTGATCTAACGTTGTTCACTGAGTGTGCAGAAAAAGCCCTAGTGAAGGACTGCTAGGCACCTGGCAAAGGACTGCCAGTATCCAAGCCCTAGCGAAGGACTGCTAGGCAACTGGCGAAGGACTGCTAGGCAACTGGCGAAGGACAGCCAGTATCCAAGCCCTAGCGAAGGACTACTAGACAACTGGCGAAGGACAGCCAGTATCCAAGCCCTAGCGAAGGACTGCTAGGCAACTGGCGAAGGACAGCCAGTATCCAAGCCCTAGCGAAGGACTGCTAGGCAACTGGCGAAGGACTGCCAGTATCCAAGACCTGACAAAGGACCGTCAGGCAAAAGTCCAACCAAAGGAGCGGTTGGCATCAGGTAAACTCTCCCGAGAGGAGTAGGCGAGGACGCGTTCCCCGTCGAGGGAACAGTAGGCGTCGGTTCGACCTAGGGCTCCATTTTGGAGACCAAAGTCAGAACCAAGACAGCTAAGGCTGTATAAATAAATATTTTATTGTTGCATTGTGTTTTGGACTAACCCTGGATGCAGGACCGAAGGAACGTGTGTCTACAGCTCAGAAAGCCTCAAAGGAGAGAGGCAATGGCTGAGTAGGGCGCCCGGAGTGTCCCGGGCGCCCCCAAGGTGCATACAAAACAAGTCAAAGAAAAAAGGGTTCGAACAGCTGCTGGGCGGGGCGCCCCCGTGCTCCCGGGCGCCCCCGCTGCTCCCGGGCACCCCCAGCGTCCCGGGCGCCCCCATGTGCATGCCTCGAACCAGAAGCCATCGAAGCCAAGCAGATAACGCTTGACCCGGTCAATCCGGGCCCCCCGAGCGCTCCGGGCGCCCCGGTCAAAGCGGATCCAGAGGATAAACGCTGACTGAGACCTTTGCGGATCCAAGGCCACGTGGGGGGCGCCCCCGACGTCCCGGGCGCCCCCAGGCCCTATATAAAGGACCCTCGACCAAGGCTTCAAGCATCAATTCTTTCAACGCCTCAAAGCTCTTCTACGCTCGTGCCTTGCTCCGGAAACACTCCAACTCGAGCCGACGACGTCCCGCTGCCCCGAAAAAGTCAATACACTCCGGACGTCGGTAACGAAGAGTGCAATTCTTTATTATTATTTTCGTACACTTACTTTGTAACCAAATTCTGTAACTATTATTGCGCTTCATATAGAATTGCCCAAAGTAAATGGTCAACGACCGTGGGCCTTGGAGTAGGAGTCGACACAGGCTCCGAACCAAGTAAAATCGACTGTGTCTCTGTGTTGTGTCTATTTTTACTTCCGCTGTGCAATTGCTCTTTACGAAAATCCGAACAATTTCCGATATTCACCCCCCCTCTATCAGTTTTCTCGATCCAACACTTAGATCACAAACATGGTTCTACAACGAGAAATACATGGCGAAACTACTTCTATTGCAGGTGAGTGATCTACTTACCCTTTCCTTGAAGAAAACTCACTAAATATCTAGGAAACTCCTAGCGTAGCGCTCCTCTTCTCTTCCCTTGCGAGAAAACTTCACCCTTGGCCCTAGGGAAGAAGCCCTAGGTCTCCTACTTCAAGAGGAAGAAGAAGGAGGAAGAAAACTCCCCCTTTTTCCCTATTTTCGCAGCCTCCTCACCTCTACTCGCGCGGCCTCCTGAAACCCTAAAAGGGGTCTTAACACAACTTAAGTGAAAGTTGAGACATCTCCTCATGAAAAGGACTTACTTAGCTATAATATTATTTCGCTTCATTTTTTTTTGTGCTTGATACCCTTACCCTGCTGGTTACCGGAGCTTGCTTAAGGATTTGCTTCCCGCGTGGTCGCGAGATCAAACCCCACCCGACCCACCCCTTTAATGAATTTTTTTTCATTTTTATTCCGAAAAATTGCCAATAATTTAGAAAAATTCCTAATAATTCACGAAAATTATTGGGTGTTACAAATGTTATATGTAATTCTTGATTCCCTTGATCTGCGGGACTTTGATGTCCGCATAGAGTGTATTAATGGGAAGACTACTAACAAAAAGAACAAGGGGGCTAGCCATTGTAGTGACGTTTTGGAGTTAATATATATAGACATTTGTGGACCATTCCCTAACGTATTTTGGAGTGGACATATATATTTTATTAGCTTCATAGATGACTATTCTAGATTTGGTTATCTGTACCTTATTCATGAGAAGTCACAATTTTTGGTCAAGTTCAAGATTTGCAATGACGAAGTTGAACTTCAACTAGGTAAAAAAATTAAAGTCATCCGATCCGATCATGGAGAAGAACATTATGGTCAATATGATAGATCAGGTGAACAACATCCAGGACCTTTTGCAAACTATCTTGCTGAGTATGGGATTATGCCTTAGTATACCATGCTAGGTACACCCAATCATTCTGATGTAGTTAAGCGCCACAATTGAACCTCAAAAGACATTGTAAGAAGTATAATAGTCTTCACCTCTCTACCAGAGTCTTTGTGGGATGAGACACTCAAGATTATAGTTTACCTACTTAATAGACTACCTAGTAAAATAGTAACTAAAATCCCATTCGAGATATGAATAGGTACGAAGCCTAACATTAGACATTTACACGTCTAAGGTTGTCCAGCTGAGGCTAGGCCTTACACACATAATGAAAGGAAACTAGATTTAAGAACAATTAGCTACAATTTTGTAAGTTACTCTAAGAAATCAAGGGGGTATAAATTTTATGAGTCCTCTTATAGATCCTTCTTCGAAATGGAAAATGCCAAATTCATTGAGGATAGTAGGAGTGATAAAATCAGGAAAGTATCTTTTGAGGAAAGCGTTGGCGATCCTCCTGAGGTCACTGTTAGTGCAATCAGTAGTAGTATGGTTACCATACCGCACATTATGGGTATTATACATCCAGTGACATTGTGAACCAAGATATTTTCATTACATCTCCAATGCAATTGGAGGAGCCTACCACTAAAATAGATGTATTGTCTCACATTGATGAGAAAATACCTCAACCATCTCAAACACAAGTGTCTTTAAGGAGATCCATAAGGGAACGAAGAACCACAAATTATCGTGATTATGTTTATCTCCAAGAACATGATTTTGACATAGGGTTGGAAAGTGATCCTACATCTTTCTAAGAAGTCAAACAATACTCTAACCCTAAAAGGTGGATTAACGCTGTGCAAGAAAAGTTGAAGTCAATGGCAGACAATGACGTTTGGGAACTTATCGAATTATCTGAAAGTTCGAAACCCGTTGGATGTAAATGGATATTTAAAACCAAACATGATTCATGGGGTAATGTTGAAAAGTATAAGGCTCATCTTGTTGCCAAGGGATTCACTCAAAAAGAAAAAATTGATTACAAGGAGACTTTCTCACCAGTGTCGACGAAAAACTCCCTTAGTGTAATCATGACACTTGTAGCTCATTATAATTTGTACCTACACCAAATGGACGTAAAGACTGTATTCCTCAATAGAGACATAGAGGAATATATATATATATATAGCGCACCAGAGAACTTTGAGTCCTTAGACTCAAAGCACCTAGTATGTAGATTAAAGAAGTTCATTTATGGTTTGAAATAGGCGTCCCTTCAATGGTATCGAAAATTTGATCAAGTGGGTACCTTATTTAGATTTAAGAAGAACCTCGTTGATTAGTGCATATATGTCAAGTTCAGTAGGAGCAAGTTTATTATACTTGTTATATATGTAGATGATATATTGATTACGAGCAATAACAAGGGGCTACTGCATGAAACCAAGTCATTTCTATTTGGTAAATTTAAAATGAAAGATCTTGGTGAAACATCCTTTGTTTTAAATATATAGATTTGTCGTGATTGTTCAAGAGACATTCTTGGACTTTCACAATGGGTCTATATTGAAAAGGTGCTTATAAAGTATGACACACAAAATTATACACCTGGTGACACACCTGTGTCAAGAGGTGACATGTTCAATTTGTAACAGTGTCCACAAATTGAACTTAAAATAAAGGAGATGGATCAATTCTCATATGCTTCAGCAGTAGGAAGTCTCATGTATGCATAAGTTTATACTCGACCAGATATAACGTTTATAGTGGGGGTGTTAGACAGATATGTTAATAACCTAGGGCTGTCATACTGGAAAGTAGTAAAGAGAGTAATGTGATATTTACAAAGAACTAAAAGACACATGCTCACCTATCGAAAGTCAGATCACTTAGAGGTAATTAGTTATTCAGACTCTGATTTTGCTGGATGGTTGGATAGCAGGAGGTCCACTTTAGGCTATGTTTTCATGCTTGCTGGAGGGGTTATATCTTGGAAGAGCTTCAATAGACACTAGTAGTCACTTCTACTATGGAGGCAGAGTTGGTAGCATGCTATGAAACATCCAATCATGGGATTTGGCTATGAAACTTCATCACTGCACTGCAGATTGTTGATGGTATTGACAGGCCACTGAGGATCTATTTTGATAATAAAGCCGCAGAATTATATACCAAGAACAACCATAGTTTGTCGAAATCTAAGCACATCTGCATCAAATTTCTAGCAGTTAAAGAAAATGTTCAGAGTCGTCAGATCATGATAGAGCACATCAGCATAGATCTATATTGGCTGATTCATTCACGTAAGGCTTGGTGCTTAAGGTATTTCATGCGTATGTTGTAAATATGAGAGTACTTCTTATATATGGAAGAACAACTCATCTAGTGGGAGTCTATATTTATTTTATAGCTCTATATTTAAGATAAAGACAAACATGCATTTTTGTGTTGATTATTGTATATACTTAAAGCATAAAGTATTCATGGGATTTTTATTTGTTTGTTAGACACTCTGAATATGGTATCATGATTTACTGTTGCTGTTTAACATTTAGTGTTTGTAAATATGATACAGATTCATTTTTGGAATCATAAGGTTTGGATCATGATTTGCTATTGCAGTTTAACATAAGGTATTTGCAAATATAATTAGATCCTTTTTGGGCCACTTTGGACTAGTTAGAAATTGACATGTTCGGATCATATTTCATGTAATTTCCACTCTATACATCCACATCTTGATATATGTCATTAATGACATTGGTATTATGATTACTGTTAGAGTTTGTTATGATTATATATGTTGGTGCTAGAAGCACCAGATCGAACCTAGTTTTGATAATGGCAAAGGATTCAAAGTTAAGTATTGTTTTGGATCTAACATGTTTCACTAAGTGTGTAGGAAAGTCCTAGTTTACCTAGGCACGAAGTCTTGACCTGTATAGTTGAGCACGAAGTCCTGGTCAAGGGTTGGGCACCGAAGACTTGACTGAGGGTTGGCCACGAAGACCTGGTTCGGAAGATTAGGCACGAAGACCTGACCGGAGGACGAGCACCGAAGTTGTAACGACCCGGCCTGTCGACTCGACCCCTCGGCCCCTTGGGCGGCCAAATTCCATTTTTGGCGGCCCAACAACCTGGCCCCTTTCGTCGTCGACCGTCGTTACTCACAAGAACTTTCCACCCCTGACCAGTGGATTTTTGCCTTCCCCAGGATTCGAACTCTAGTCACAGATATATATGCTTGATATGCTTTTTTTAGCAATAGAGTAATGGATTGTGGCATAACTCTTATATTTGTTTTGCTGATGTTGTTTGTGCCACAATTGACATGTGATACCTATACCTTTAGGACTTAGGTTATGGTGCATTATTTACGATCCTTGCATATCATGTTGATATAGGTGGATTAGATAGTGGATGCTGTTTGACTAGTGTCATGCATCATCGTGCACTGTGCATCACTGTCGATCAGGGTCCCCCTTTGTGAGTGAGTCTGGTCAACAGTCATACTGACCTACCCCTACGGCCACTCATGGGTTAGTGGTTGACGGAGTATGGGTAGTGTGCTCTGTGCTGCTTCACTCGTGCACTCATGGGTTAGTGAATCGGAGTATGATAGCAGACAGATGTCCCTCCTTGAGTAGTCTATATACCAGGAGATGAGAGGGAGAGGTCTCTCTCCCATTTATATACATGGGGTAGGGGCAACACTCAGACAGAGATGTCCTCCAGAGATGGCCTGGGCTAGACAGAGATGGCCCCCGGATAGAGCATGGAGTAGGAGTGTTACACCGGCAGCATTCCGTCTACTCGATCGCTCAGGAGTAGTGATGGTAGAGTATGGACGGCAGTCACAGCCCTACGTCGGAGGGTGGCCTCCGCTCAGCTTCCTCCCATACATAGGTGACGATGTCTGACCGACGGCAGGGGTGACCATGTCATTGCACCTTGTGTATACGTGTACTTTGCACTTACTTGTGTTTGTTTTACTTGATGTTGCATATGATTGACATGCACTTACCCTTTTTATTGTAACGACCCGGCCCGTCGACCCTGTAACGCCCCAAAATTTCCCATATGAAATATTATGAAATAGATGAATTCATGAATAGGAAATATTGTGAAATTCATGATATATTATCATGAAATATTATGAAATATTATGAATTCATTATGGAATTCATGAAATAGTATCATGAAATATTATGAAATATTATGAATTCATAAATATGAAATATTATGGAATTCATGAAATAGTATCATGAAATATTATGAAATATTATGAATTCATAAATATGAAATATTATGAAATTCATGAAATAGTATCATGAAATATCATGAAGTATTATGAATTCATAAATATGAAATATTATGGAATTCATGAAATATTATCATGAAATATTATGAATTCATGGAATATAATTAATATTATGAAATTTCATGATGGGCTTGGCTTAATGGGCTTGGATTAGTGCAAAATGTGATAAAAAGGAAATATAGAAGGGAGGAAGCAGGGATTGAACCTTGAACCTCCTAGTTGCACTAGCAATGTCTTAACCATTGTACCAAGCCATGTTTTTGTAGAGGGAATAAGGAACATGCTTGCTAAAAGCTAGGGAAGTGAAGAGACATGTCTCTTCATGAGAAAAGTATAAATAAGGGAAAGGAAGTTAGAGTAACTTCCTCTTTCTCTTCTTCTTCCTCTCCCTCATCACCGAATTCACCCTTCTTCCCCACTTCAATTTTCGAAAAGTGAACCTAGGGTTCTAACCCTAGGAAATTGGAAGAGTAAAGGAACCCTTTTAGGTTCTTGCCCTCTACTAGGGCCAAGGTTGCTAGGGAAGACTAACAAGGGAAACTCTCATCATCTTCTTCTTCAAGGGTACCCTAAGGAGTAAGAGAAGGAGAAATCCAAGCGAAAGGATGTAAGTATCCCCTCGCCTGCAGTGTAATAGTTATAGTATGTTTTCTCCTTGATTGTTTTAGGAAATGGGGACTTTTTCCCCTTTGTATGTTTCGGCCACCCCCCTTAGGGGAAGGCCTTGGTTCTTTCCTTGATACATGAGAAGACTTTTGAGACTTAGAGTATGTATGTGTGATAATTTTCTTCATGATGGCATGAACAAAAGGAAGAAAAAAAAACTAGGGTTTCACCTTGGAAGGTTTCGGCCACCCACTTGAGGGAAGGCCTTGGTTCCTTTTTGGTTACATGAGTAGACTTTTGGAACTTAGGATATATGTATATGTGGTTTATGCAAATTGTTGTGAACAAAACCTAGGGTTACACCCTTGTGAAGGTTTCGGCCAACACCCAAAAAGGGTACCTTGGTTACCCCTTGATACATGAGTAGACCTTTGGAACTTAAGGTATATGTATATGTGTTTTTCTTCATGGTGTTATGAACAAAATTGTAGGGTTTTGTTCTTGAAGGAGTTTCGGCCACCCCCCTTGGGGAAGGCTTTTGGTTCCTATTTGTTACATAAGTAAACCCCTTAGCACTTAGAGTATATGTGTATATGTATCCTTCAATGTGTTGTAAACAAAACATAGGGTTTAGAACTTGGATGGGTTTCGGCCAAGGCCTAGAAAAAAAAGGGGTTAGTGAGGGTTGAATTATCCTAAAATATATCCATGTTTAATGTATTGTAAGATAGTGTATACAAGGTGTTTGTATGAATGTATGTGAGAATATTTAGTTCAAACCTTAATTTTCCCTATACTTAAGTTTCGGCCAACCCTAGGAGAACTAAGGTTTAGGGTTGGATAATTATCTCATGATGTGCTTTATGTTTAATAAGTTGCATGAATAATATGTGAAGGCTAAACTACCCTACGGGACATGATTATGTTAGCAAAGTAATATGTATGAGCATGTATGGAATATGATATGAGTATGATCTATGTGACCAAATCTTGTCAGATCTAAAGTATGTTAAGTGGTTGAATTATGATGTATGTATGAGCATGTCTTATAGCCCATGGGGCACCCTTATGAGATTGCATGTGATATGCACGATGAAATGCTAGAAAGGATACTCCACTATGTTTGGGATTTAGAACACCCTTATGTTGTGAGGTGTGTCCCAATGGGATCAGAAACACCCTGAAAAAGTGGGTGTCCCTTGAGCAATGGGATCAGAAACACCCTGAAAAAGTGGGTGTCCCTTGAGTAGTGAAAAATTGGAGTACATCCTTAGCATATATGTAAAAGCATGATAAGTATTTTACTTTTAAGTTGTGTACCCGACTCGTAAGGGGGGTCGTTAAATAAATCCGGGGTGCATGTTAACGTGGCTCCGGTAGGACGGAAGGGTCCTGCTCTAATGAATTGGTGGCTCGCTACCCCAATTCATTAGGGAACGCGCAATAGTTCCGCGCGATAGTTGGTACACAACAGGGCCCAATATGATATTGATGTATTTTTAAGTAATACCATTATGGAATTGTTTTGAAAACATTCATTGAAAGCATTTGTTATATGTGAAGAGTATGCTTATGGTACTTGATACTGCATGCTTAGAAACTTAGATGTTTAATATGCTTTGATGAACTTATACTTATGATTGATTATGTGTACATGTTATATTCTTTCGCACGGATTTTGCGTGTAGGACAGGATCCTTACTAAGCATTTTGCTTACTAGTTTATGTGTTGTCTTATGCTGCAGATAACACTTAAATGGAAGGAAGAGGCAGGAGGCTGAAGATGTGTGGGGTGGTGGCTCGGGAAGAAAGATTTCTATATCTACATATTTATGCTTATGTTATGCTCCTTGACAATAAGTATTAGTGATTAGGATTGACATGGCATGATAGTGTTTACCTTGGAGGTCTCTTATACTTGATTATGTTATGAGTTACATTACTAGTGATGTTATCATGTTATAGAATGACATTTGATAATTTTTGCAAGCATGCTTAGTACCTAGTTCCCTTAAGGCCTTGCATTGTTGTTTTAATGTCATGCTAGAAGATAGAAATAGAAAAAAAAATATATTACTATATGATTGAATGTACGTAACCCCGCCCCGAGAGTAGATATAAGGGCGGACGTTACAGGTTGGTATCTAAGCAGATTTCCCCTCCACCACAGACACATCAAGCTTCTTCCTGCCGCTTCCAAGTAAGAAATCCTAACTCGCTTATATTATTTCATGTACAGTAATGATATTAATAGAGATGGTTTATGCTTGCATAATATAGAGATGATTTATGCTTGCATAACAAGGAAAAGTAGCAGTAATTCTCATGTTAACTTATTTATCATCTGTATGATAGATATATGGCTAGAAGACGTAGCAACCGGGGTAATGAGACAGTACCCCCACCTGATATGATGCAAGTGATCACAGATCTGCATCGTCAGGTCACTGAACAACAGCAGATAATAAACACTCTGATGACCCAGCAGGGGAACACTACAACCCCGCAGGGAAGTCAGAATGTAATGCCTACTGAGCCTCAAACTGCACAGGCACCCTCGGACACTCCGGCCCGGGGAGCCCGACAGGAGGCCTATTTGATTCAGTGGCAGAGACTGAAGCCGGAAAAGTTCTCGGGCACCTGCGAGCCCTGGGATGCTCAGGCCTGGCTCAAGACAGTTGAGAGCACAGTGGAATTATTAGACTGGCCTGAGCATGAGAAAATTAAATGTGTCTCGTTCTGCCTCACTGACGACGCCAGGATGTGGTGGGAACGGGTAAAGGCTAGAAGATCAGTGGACCAGATGAAGTGGAAGGACTTTGAGTCCGAATTTCTGGAGGAATTCTTTAATATGCGAGTCACAAACAGACATTTTGATGAGTTCACTGAATTCCGGCAGGGAAATCTCTCAGTCAACGATGTCGTTAAGCAATTTAACCGACTGGCACGATTATGTCCGGAGTTGGTCAGTACAGAGAAAGAAAGGGTCAGATTAATGCTCAAGATGCTTAGGCCCGAGATAGCTCTGAATGTAGCTGGTGGCGTGAATAGGCCCCAGACCACAGAGGAGCTGTTCAGCAGTGCCCTTATTACTGAGCATTATCTAAAGAAGATGAACCCACAGAGCCAACCACTGACCGCCAGCAAGAGTCAGGATCAGTCGGGAGGTCAGAAACCTCCAAATAGCAACCCCCACTGGAAGAAGAACTAAAATGGAAAGAGAAAGCCAGGGGATAAATTTGCCAGTGGTTATTTAGGCAAGAAGCCTAAATATCCCCAATGTGCCAATTGTGGGAAGATGCACCAAGGGACATGCCTTTTAGGCGCTAGGAGATGCTATACTTGCGGAAAGGAAGGACACATGGCCAGAGAGTGTCCTGCTGCAGCCAAAGCACCTCAGCCGCAATATGATCAGTACAAAGGTGCTCCTCCCCAGTTACACCTGATGCAGGCAGCTATAGATGGTACACATATATGCCAGGGGAGATTAGAAGCCCCGCCTGCCACGACAAACGCCAGGGTTTTCTCTCTTACGAAAGAAGAAGTGGCGACTGCCTCTACCGTTGTCACAGGTCAGATATTTATTTACAGTCAGTATGCTACTGCTTTATTTGACACTGGGGCAACGCATTCGTTTATCTCTATGCAATATGCTAAAAGAAATAATATGTCACTACAAGATTTGGACTGCAAATTTCTGACAGCACTTCCCTCGGGTGAGGTGATGCCCTCTACCCAAATACTACGTGCCGCACCAATCAGAATCGCAGATAGGGAACTCTACTGCGATCTGATAGTGCTTGATATGTCAGATTATGATGTGATATTGGGCATGGATTTCTTGAACAAATATGACGCCTCCATTGAGTGTCGGAAACGAAGAGTTATCTTCCGACCTGAGGCAGAAATTCTGTTCGAGTTTATCGGAGAGCCGAAGAAGAGGACAAGTAAATTCTTGTCGGCTCTGAAAGCAAGAAAGATGTTAGAAAAAGGATGCTCTGGATTTCTAGCTCATGTGGTTGATACCAGTCCTACAGAGGGGCCAAAGCTAGAAGACGTCAAGGTTGTATGCAATTACCCAGAGGTATTTCCCGATGACTTACCAGGGTTAGCACCTGAATGAGATATAGAATTTGCAATTGAGTTGGTTCCTGGTACCAACCCTATTTCTAAGGCACCGTACCGTATGGCGCCGACAGAATTAAAGGAGTTGCAAGGACAGTTACAGGAGCTACTTGACAAGGGATTCATCCGCCCTAGTCATTCTCCCTGGGGAGCTCCCGTACTGTTCGTGAAAAAGAAGGATGGGTCGATGCGAAGGTGTATCGACTATCGGTCGCTGAACAATGTGACTATCAAGAACAGGTACCCTCTACCCAGGATAGATGACCTGTTCGATCAATTGAAGGGAGCCACGGTTTTCTCTAAGATTGACCTGAGGTCTAGTTATCACCAAGTCAGGGTGAAAAAGGAGGATATACCGAAGACGGCTTTCCGAACCAGATGTTAGAGGATATGTTACGGGCTTGTGCCTTGGACTTCAAGGGAAGCTGGTGTCGATACCTGAGCCTGGCAGAGTTTGCTTATAACAACAGTTATCAGGCTACTATCGGGATGGCACCGTATGAAGCTCGGTATGGAAGAAAATGCAGATCTCCTATATGTTGGCTTGAGAGTGGTGAAAAGAAGGAGATGAGACTCCAGACGGATATTATAGACGAAACCACTCAGGCTATAAAGAATATCCGTCAGAGAATAGAGACTGCTAAGAGTCGGCAGAAAAGCTATGCTAATAAGCGACGCAGACCACTAGAGTTTGAGGTTGGGGATTCAGTATTCCTTAAGGTAGCCCCTATGAAAGGGGTGATGAGATTCGGAAAGAAAGGGAAGCTGAGTCCGAGATATGTGGGACCGTCTCAGATTCTGAGACGGGTAGGCAAAGTGGCCTACGAACTAGAGTTACCGCCAGAAATGTCGGCTATCCACAATGTTTTCCACGTATCAATGCTCAGGAAATATATCTCTGATGTGAATCAAATAATAGAGCCCCAACCAGTACAAGATCAAGAGAACCTAAGTTCAGAACGCCGACCTGTTCAGATCTTAGACTGGGAAGTCAAAAAGCTAAGGAACAAGGAAGTACCCTTAGTAAAAGTTCTGTGGCGGAACGAACGATTCGAAGAAGCCACGTGGGAACGAAAGGAGGCAATACGATTGAAGTATCCGGAATTATTTTAAAGTTCGGGACGAACTTTTTATAAGGTAGGGAGGATTGTAACGCCCCAAAATTTCCCATATGAAATATTATGAAATAGATGAATTCATGAATAGGAAATATTGTGAAATTCATGATATATTATCATGAAATATTATGAAATATTATGAATTCATTATGGAATTCATGAAATAGTATCATGAAATATTATGAAATATTATGAATTTATAAATATGAAATATTATGGAATTCATGAAATAGTATCATGAAATATTATGAAATATTATGAATTCATAAATATGAAATATTATGGAATTCATGAAATAGTATCATGAAATATCATGAAGTATTATGAATTCATAAATATGAAATATTATCATGAAATATTATGAATTCATGGAATATAATTAATATTATGAAATTTCATGATGGGCTTGGCTTAATGGGCTTGGATTAGTGCAAAATGTGATAAAAAGGAAATATAGAAGGGAGGAAGCATGGATTGAACCTTGAACCTCCTAGGTGCAATAGCAATGTCTTAACCATTGTACCAAGCCATGTTTTTGTAGAGGGAATAAGGAACATGCTTGCTAAAAGCTAGGGAAGTGAAGAGACATGTCTCTTCATGAGAAAAGTATAAATAAGGGAAAGGAAGTTAGAGTAACTTCCTCTTTCTCTTCTTCTTCCTCTCCCTCATCACCGAATTCACCCTTCTTCCCCACTTCAATTTTCGAAAAGTGAACCTAGGGTTCTAACCCTAGGAAATTGGAAGAGTAAAGGAACCCTTTCAGGTTCTTGCCCTCTACTAGGGCCAAGGTTGCTAGGGAAGACTAACAAGGGAAACTCTCATCATCTTCTTCTTCAAGGGTACCCTAAGGAGTAAGAGAAGGAGAAATTCAAGCGAAAGGATGTAAGTATCCCCTCGCCTGCAGTGTAATAGTTATAGTATGTTTTCTCCTTGATTGTTTTAGGAAATGGGGACTTTTTCCCCTTTGTATGTTTCGGCCACCCCCCTTAGGGGAAGGCCTTGGTTCTTTCCTTGATACATGAGAAGACTTTTGAGACTTAGAGTATGTATGTGTGATAATTTTCTTCATGATGGCATGAACAAAAAGAAGAAAAAAAAAACTAGGGTTTCACCTTGGAAGGTTTCGGCCACCCCCTTGAGGGAAGGCCTTGGTTCCTTTTTGGTTACATGAGTAGACTTTTGAAACTTAGGATATATGTATATGTGGTTTATGCAAATTGTTGTGAACAAAACCTAGGGTTACACCCTTGTGAAGGTTTCGGCCAACACCCAAAAAGGGTACCTTGGTTACCCCTTGATATTGTTGTGAACAAAACTTAGGGTTACACCCTTGTGAAGGTTTCGGCCAACACCCAAAAAGGGTACCTTGGTTACCCCTTGATACATGAGTAGACCTTTGGAACTTAAGGTATATGTATATGTGTTTTTCTTCATGGTGTTATGAACAAAATTGTAGGGTTTTGTTCTTGAAGGAGTTTCGGCCACCCCCCTTGGGGAAGGCTTTTGGTTCCTATTTGTTACATAAGTAAACCCCTTAGCACTTAGAGTATATGTGTATATGTATCCTTCAATGTGTTGTAAACAACACATAGGGTTTAGAACTTGGATGGGTTTCGGCCAAGGCCTAGAAAAAAAAGGGGTTAGTGAGGGTTGAATTATCCTAAAATATATCCATGTTTAATGTATTGTAAGATAGTGTATACAAGGTGTTTGTATGAATGTATGTGAGAATATTTAGTTCAAACCTTAATTTTCCCTATACTTAAGTTTCGGCCAACCCTAGGAGGACTAAGGTTTAGGGTTGGATAATTATCTCATGATGTGCTTTATGTTTAATAAGTTGCATGAATAATATGTGAAGGCTAAACTACCCTACGGGACATGATTATGTTAGCAAAGTAATATGTATGAGCATGTATGGAATATGATATGAGTATGATCTATGTGACCAAATCTTGTCAGATCTAAAGTATGTTAAGTGGTTGAATTATGATGTATGTATGAGCATGTCTTATAGCCCATGGGGCACCCTTATGAGATTGCATGTGATATGCACGATGAAATGCTAGAAAGGATACTCCACTATGTTTGGGATTTAGAACACCCTTATGTTGTGAGGTGTGTCCCAATGGGATCAGAAACACCCTGAAAAAGTGGGTGTCCCTTGAGCAATGGGATCAGAAACACCCTGAAAAAGTGGGTGTCCCTTGAGTAGTGAAAAATTGGAGTACATCCTTAGCATATATGTAAAAGCATGATAAGTATTTTACTTTTAAGTTGTGTACTCGACTCGTCAGGGGGGTCGTTAAATAAATCCGGGGTGCATGTTAACGTGGCTCCGGTAGGACGGAAGGGTCCTGCTCTAATGAATTGGTGGCTCGCTACCCCAATTCATTAGGGAACGCGCAATAGTTCCGCGCGATAGTTGGTACACAACAGGGCCCAATATGATATGGATGTATTTTTAAGTAATACCATTATGGAATTGTTTTGAAAACATTCATTGAAAGCATTTGTTATATGTGAAGAGTATGCTTATGGTACTTGATACTGCATGCTTAGAAACTTAGATGTTTAATATGCTTTGATGAACTTATACTTATGATTGATTATGTGTACATGTTATATTCTTTCGCACGGATTTTGCGAGTAGGACAGGATCCTTACTAAGCATTTTGCTTACTAGTTTATGTGTTGCCTTATGCTGCAGATAACACTTAAATGGAAGGAAGAGGCAGGAGGCTGAAGATGTGTGGGGTGGTGGCTCGGGAAGAAAGATTTCTATATCTACATATTTATGCTTATGTTATGCTCCTTGACAATAAGTATTAGTGATTAGGATTGACATAGCATGATAGTGTTTACCTTGGAGGTCTCTTATACTTGATTATGTTATGAGTTACATTACTAGTGATGTTATCATGTTATAGAATGACATTTGATAATTTTTGCAAGCATGCTTAGTACCTAGTTCCCTTAAGTCCTTGCATTGTTGTTTTAATGTCATGCTAGAAGATAGAAATAAAAAAAAAAATATATTACTATATGATTGAATGTACGTAACCCCGCCCCGAGAGTAGATATAAGGGCGGGCGTTACAGACCCGACCCCTCGGCCCCTTGGGCGGCCAAATTCCATTTTTGGCGGCCCAACAACCTGGCCCCTTTGGTCGTCGACCGTCGACCATCGTTACTCACAAGAACCTTTTTATTGTAACGACCCGGCCCCTCGACCCCTTGGGCGGCCCAACTGGCGGGCCAACAACCCGGCCCAACTGGGGTCCCTTTTGGAGGACCAACTGGCGGCCCAACTGGCGACCCCTTATGTCGTCGACCAACAACCGATGTCGACGACCATTGGTCGTGCCGTTACTCACTCGGTCTTCCCACCCCTGGCCAGTAGATTTTTTACCTTCCTCAGGATTCGATCTCTAGACCTCCAGGCTAAGTACTAGAGTTTATGAATCCTGATAGCCAAGTGAGCCACGCTTACTTGGCTATTAGGATTCATAAACTCTAGTACTTAGCCTGGAGGTCTAGAGTTCGAATCCTGAAGAAGACAAAAAATCCACTGGCCAGGGGTGGGAAGATCGAGTGAGTAACGACACGGCCAATGGTCGTCGACATCGGTTGTTGGTCGACGACATAAGGGGTCGCCAGTTGGGCCGCCAAAAGGGACCCCCAGTTGGGCCGGGTTGTTGGGCTGCCAGTTGGGCTGCCCAAGGGGCCGAGTGGCCGGGTCGTTACAATAAAAAGGTTCTTGTGAGTAACGACGGTCGACGACCAAAGGGGCTAGGTTGTTGGGCCGCCAAAAATGGAATTTGGCCGCCCAAGGGGCCGAGGGGTCGGGTCGACGGGCCGGGTCGTTACAATAAAAAGACGCCCTTTATTGTAACGACTCGGCCCGCCGACCTGACCCCTCGGCCCCTTGGGCGGCCAAATTCCATTTTTGGAGGCCCAACAACCTAGCCCCTTTGGTCATCGACCGTCGACCATCGTTACTCACAAGAACTTCCCACCCTTGGCTAGTAGATTTTTGCCTTTCCCAAGATTCAAACTCTAGACCTCCAGACTAAGTACTAAAGTTTATGAATCCTGGTAGCCAAGTGAGCGCAACTCACTTGGCTACCAGATTCAAGGAACTTTAGTACTTGTCCTGGAGGTCTAGGGTTCGAATCTGGGAAAGGCAAAAATCCACTGCCGGGAGTGGGAAGACCCGTAGGGTCTCGGGCCTAGAGGGTTGCCTGCGGGGACCAGAGAGGCCAAGATCGCTACAAAAAATAGGTGCCTTTTTATTGTAACGACCGACCCGTCGACCCGACCCCTCGGCCCCTTGAGCGGCCAAATTCCATTTTTGGCGGCCCAACAACCTGGCCCCTTTGGTCGTCGATCGTCGACCGTCGTTACTCACAAGAACTTCCCACCCCTGGCTAGTGGATTTTTGCCTTCCCTAGGATTCAAACTCTAGACCTCCAGGCTAAGTATTAATGATTATGAGTCCTAGTAGCCAAGTGAGCACTCACTTGGCTACCAGGATTCATAATCTTTAGTACTTAGCCTGGAGGTCTAGAGTTCGAATCCTGGGGAAGGCAAAAATCCACTAGATAGGGGTGGGAAGTTCTTGTGAGTAACGACGGTCGATGGTCGACGATCAAAGGGGCCAGGTTGTTGGGCCGCTAAAAATGGAATTTGGCCGCTCAAGGGGCCGAGGGGTCGGGTCGACGGGTCGGGTCGTTACAGAAGTCCTGATTTGGAAGATCGGGTAGAGGTCTTAGTCGAGTGAGGACAATGGACAGAAGTAGGGACGGGTCGAGGTAGGGACATCTCAGATTCAGAAGCTTCGGAGGCCGAGCAAAAGTCTAACCGGAGATGCTGGTTGACAATAGGTAACTTCTCCAGAGTGGAGTAAGTGAGGGCGCGTTCCCCGGAAGAGGGAACAGTAGGCGTCGGTCTGACCTAGGATTTCATTTTGAAATCCAAAGTCAGGATCAGATAGCTCCGGATGTCATACATGCATATTTCATATATATATATATATATATTATTGTTTTGTATTAACCCTGTGTTGCAGCTGATGAAATTGGAACCCGAAAAGATAGGCGCCCGAGAGGTCTCGGGCGCCCATGTGCATAATACTCAGCTTGGGCGAGGTTGAGTTGGCAGCTACTGATTGGATGTGCCACATCACCAACACAGGCGCCCCAGAGCCACTCAGACGCTCGAGAAGGATAGGATTTGGCCTTGGTTAGCGAATCACGACGCGGCTGAATTGCTAAGTTGGGGGCGCCCCTATAGGCACTCGGGCGCCCGAATGCTTATATAAAAGGGTTTCGAGCCACAACTTTCCAAATAAGTTTTTCACATCATCTTTGCTCAAGTGTGCTGCATTGAAGCGATCCATGAACTCCGACAATGATGCGTTGTTTCCGTCCTTTAATTACAAGTTGTTGGTATGTTTTAATATATTTTTACGAACATATAAAATTGCCCAATATAAACGGTCAAGCACCGTGAGCCTTGGAGTAGGAGCCATTACAAACTCCAAACCAAGCAAAAACAAATGTGTTAGTGTTGGTTTTGACTTGTATTTCTTCTTTTCGCTATGTATACTCGTTCCTAAAATCCAAGAATTTTTTGGATCGATATTCACCCCCCTCTATCAATCTCACCGATCCCACAAGTGGTATCAGAGCGGGTTTGCTCAAATTCGTGAAACCACCAGTTGAGCCTTTTTTTTAGGTTTTTTGATTTTCAAATTAATCAGAAAAGGTATTCTTGTCTATTTCTTATATTTTTTTTGTTTCTTTTTTCGTTCGCAAGCTTTTCGTTTTCGAAGTTGGTGCAACACCACTCGAAATTTCTTTTTACTTATATTTTTTTCCCGCATTGCTAGTCCAAGACCAAGTCTTGGCACAAGTTTTCTTATTTTTTTCCTTGCATAATTTCTCTATCTTAAATGGACCAGCAAGAAGGTAACAACACTGCGTGCCCTTCTCTCTTCTTGAAAGAAGATTTCAACTACTAGAAGAGTCACATGGAAGTCCACCTGAAAACTCAGGTAGAAATGTGGATCATTAACCAAGCCGGTCTCGAAATTCTAAGGAACACTCAAGGCGAACTTCAAGACTACACTGAATGGGACACAACCTTGAAGAAGAAGATAGAAGCTAATGTCAAGGCGACTCAGACTCTCCAGTGTGGCCTCACCAAAGAGGAACTTAACTGCGTTGTTGATGGTTTTCACCAAGGAGATTTCGGGTCGCGCATGGGTAACCTCTCCATGTCCACGGATTAAAAATTTTCAATCCGAATGGAGACCTATTTTCCAAACGACCGTCTCATCATCATGCCAACCGATTCGAGCGATCGCTTGAACAACCAAGTTGTTCTAGCGATTAATCTCGTCTGACCGATTAGCTGCGAAATAGACGATGAGCGGATTGCCAGTTTTTGTGTTTATCATCGGGGTCCAAGTTAATTAATTATCATAATTAATTAACAAATAATTAACAACAAGATAATTAATTAACCACATGAAATAATAGAGAACAAAGGAACCAAAGGAGAAGTTATACCTTCCCTTTTACCTCGCAATCTTCTATTGTATGACCCTCCCTTCTTGGACGTTGACGGACCCAAAATACTAGTTTAAATTGTCACGAAAGTGTGGGACCATCAGAATTTAAATGTGAATGAAGCTGGAAACCCTTTTTACAATCAAAATCTGAAAATGTAATATAGGGGCCACAGGTCGTATTTTTCTCGGGGCTAGTTGATGTTGAGTGATTCGTGCTCGTATTTAAGTGTCATTTGTGTTTTCGGGTTTCAAATCAAAATTGGGTTTTGGGTTGCAATTGGAAATAAAAACTCAATGAAAAGCAAAACCACTCAATTAAGGGAGCTACACAAGGAGTTTGCACTAAAGATCTCAACGAATGATGGAATTAATCAACCAATTTCACAATAACCAGACTTGGAAAAGAAAACTTAATTCGATTCACTGAATTCAAATGCAAGGGAATTCTTATTGAGGAATTTGATATAATCCTGCTACCCAAATGGATGAAGCTTATGTGCCGACTTGAGACATAGAGTGCCAAGCTAATGCGACAATTCGGCAATAAAATCAATCCACCAAGCATGGAATCAAGCTGTCATTGAGCATGACATACTGAAATAAATGAAAAACTGCCACAATTAAGCAAGGGACTGATCAATTAAGAACAGAAATTCTAGATGTAGAAATGAATGAAGGCAGGGATGAGATGAAGAACTTCAGAAATCTAATCCAGAATTTCAGAACAATCTGATGCAAAACCTAACAATACAGCTGATATCTAATTCTCCATTCTAAAGATTCATGTAAGGTTCATAAGAGTTGAAATTGTGGACACGTGATGCAATTTCAGGACAAAATTCAGTAGCAAATCCAGGAACAAGTTAGAAACTTCACAGCAGAAACATTTTACAGAAATGGCAGTCCAATTCCATTGCAGTCAACGATCAAGGGAAGTTGAGTTCAAAGTCTAAGGCACCAAATAAATGTTTCAGCAATGATTATGAGCACTAATGTTTACTAACAATGCAACTCGGAATCCTATTAATCAACTTGTGCAGAACTGAACTGAAATATTCAGAAATGGATGTTATACACATACAAGCTGAGCAGACAAGTTAGATGTAAAACCAAATGAGAAACAAACTTGAATCTCATGCATTGACATACATAAATGCGATCTTTAATTGCAGGGAATAAACTAAACACTAATCGAATTTGAAAGAAGATATAAAAATCAGAACCCAAGCTGAAAAATTCAGAAATGACTTGGCACGCAACAATGAAATGGCACGCAACAATTAAAGCTACAATTAAACTGAAATTTAACTCAATCTATCATTAAACAAGTTCCTAATGTACTTAACTTGAAGATTTAAAGCTAGATTGCAGCTAGAACAATGCAGTAACGAAATTAACCAATCTGAAACGAAGACAGAAGCAAAAATTACAGAAATGAGGATTAACAGCTAAAAACTGAATTTAAACTAATTAAACTACTCCTCAACTCTCCCTAAGCTCAAGAACTTCTTGGTCGTCAAGCAAGAGCTGGCTTCGAACCCCTAGGCTCAGCAAATCAGTGGAAATAAACTTCAATTGATCACTCTGCTCAAAACGCACGCAGCTGGAATTTCAATCCAATCTCCTCGACCTCAGTTGATGGTGGTTGCTGTGGTGATTCGAGGACCATCTGAGCTCACCTGAGAACTCCTACAGCCGGCTCGGATGATCAGAAATGGCCTACGGACGAGGTACAAGTGACTAGATTGCTGAGCTGCCGAAACCCTCAAACAGCCCTCTTCCGATGCAAATTTGAGCTGAATTCTCTAATGAAGCTATCCCCAATGACTCAGAACTCGATCCAAGGTAGAGATTGAGTGGACGCGCCTCCTTTGATGAAGAACTACGGAAGAAAGCTACGAAAACGCGAAGAAGATGAACAGTGCGGCGGAGACGCGACGAAGGTGAGCTGCGGTGAATTTTTGATTAAATAGTTATCAACGGACGACCCAGATTGATCGGAGGAGATCCAACGGCTGATCTTGCTCTGATTTGAGCCAAACTTTTATGATGATGATCTGGGGTCAGGATCTGCCTTGTGGTAGCTCGGATCCTCCTGATTTGCAACGGATGGTCCAGATCAACTCAATCTGTGAATGGACGCTCTAGAGCCCTCCTTGCTTGATCCAACGGTTGATTGAGCTCTGATTGGAATGAAACCTTCAGATCTTGATCATAGAGCTTGATCAACCCTAACCCTAGCTCGGATTGCTTCAGATCGTCCCGGATGGCTCAGATCTAGGCGCTCTTGAATCGGACGGCCCGGATTAATTGTAAGCTTGATAATTCGATCCGGTTCACTTCCGACTCGAGTTTGACCCAATATGCCCTAAGTCCTTGAACCTTTGATGCCTACAAAAATAGATCAAGAATTTAGTGGCCAAATAATCCAATTTAATGCAAATTTGCAATTAAGTCCAAAATAAAGGTAAGTTCTAAAACCTAGGGCAATTTCACAATTAAGCAATAAAAATATAAGTCAAACATGGATTTTAACATCTAAAATAATCAACAAAAATGGTACTTATCAACTCCCCCACACTTAACCTTGAGCGTCTCGCGAAACTACTAAATATGGATCCCCTAGATTTTCTTAAGCATAATTAGAAGCAAATGAAAAGAAATTACCTAGGGTTGTTAATTCTCAAAAATCTAAGCTCTATGGATTAGTATCTTGTCCTTAAATCAACAACTTAGCCTTTTCATCCATCATGAGTCATTGAGATGAATTTAAATCACTAGCCTTTCATGGGAAGTTTTGATGACTCTCTCCTTAAGTTCTAAGTTGATGATGGAAGTGGAGCTCACTCCTACACACATGCTTCTTGCACTACCATAGGCTTGCTTATTATCTAATCTCCACCATTAATCATGAATAGGATCAACATCTACAAATACAAATAAAAAAAACATAGAAAATGGTGAGAAATGGAATAAAAACCAAGAAAAATGGAAACTTGATGGAGTGGAAGACTTGGTTGCTCAAAAATGTTTCCAATGTGCTTTGCCCCTCCTTTCAGTCCTCTGATGATATCAAAAGTGTGGTAAAGTCAAATTTAAGTAATTGCCTTTGATTTGGATGAAAAACCCTTCCTTGGTTTCAATGTGCCATTTTCTTCAATTGCGTGCCAACCTTGCTCTTTGTTTGTTTTCTGATTTTCTTTTTCTCTTGGTCAGCTTCTGAATTCGTTTCCTGCTTCTTTCTTTCTTTTAAGAATCAGAATGGAATTGGAGTAAGGCTTGATTCAGATGTCAAAAATCCTGATCAGCAGGTGGAATTTCAGCTAAGTTACTACACTGTTTTTTTTTCTTTTCTCTGATCTGCTCTGGAATTTCAAGCATCGAGTGATTTAATTCTTAATCCTTGTCAGCATCCCTTGCATCTCAATTCAGTTTCGGTACAGCTGCAAGTGGATTACTGTCAGTATCCCTTTCTTTCTCTATTTGGCACAAGTTTTGCTGCCATGTTCCAAATTTTTTTTTAGCTGCAAAAATTCTGCTTCTTCCAGAATTCAATTCATCTTCCATTCCAGATCAGTAAATTAGATTCCAGCCTCAGCATTTGTTCAGCTGCAAGTTCTTATTGTTTCTTCTGCAACCATTCCATTCATTTCAGATCAGTAAATTGAATTCCAACCTCTTCCTTCACTGCAATTTTCGAAAATGCCTTCACTGCACTTCTGTTTCTCTTTTTTTTTTTTACAGCAGTTAGATCCAATCAGCCACCTTCTTATGATCAGCAATTGATGTTCTTAACAATCTCTGATACCATTATGTACTTATTTCTCAGATCCACAGCCTTAGAAAACCCAGATTCATCTCAAATTGATACAAATCTGCCTCCCTATCATTCCATCTGATTTTTTTCCTTTTCCCAGCTGCAATTTTTCTGTTTTAATCTGAGAATCAGACCATTAAGCTGCTGCTTTTGGAACCACTGCAGACAAATAATCTTATCCGAAACTTGGCTCATGGATTTCCTTCAACAATGTAATAGTTCTGAGCAGAAACTTGGCACACCTTGTCACAACTTTTACCATCCCATTTTGGTTTAACAATCATCTCTTACATGATTCCTTTCCATAGGTTCTTTGCAATTGAATTGTACAGCCTCTTCCATTTTTTCCTCAGCTCCCCAAATTCTTGATCCAATCCATCTCCGGACCCAAGATAACTTCAGTTTGGCACAAACTTTTTTTTTTTTTCAAATGAAGTGCCTCTTTGATACCAAACTTTTCCAAAACACTAATCACTCCCCCACACTTAAATCTTTGTCCGTCTCGGGCAAAATAGCATTAAGAAACATCTCAAACAACAAGTCCAAAGAAACGTGAGGGTAAGAGTGGAATATAAGTAAAGAAAAATGGAATGAATATGATTTGTATCAAGAATTGATATGGAAAGGTAAACAAATTTATTAGCCTCTATAGATGTGATTCAATCATTGAAATATGATTTTGAAAGAACCTAAGCAAGTTCTAGAGTACAATAACATGTATGTGTCACAAATATAATGCTAACTCTTATTAGGTATAAATGATTCATCCCAAGTCCTCAATTAAGAATCTAAAACCAAGTAGTACTCAAGCATCCAAGATTTCATCCATGAACTCAAATCCTAAGTTTTAACAACCAAATTTAATTTATTTTCAAAAGACTCTAACATGACATGAAGATAACCTAAAGGGATACTTTTATTTCTACTCATGCAAAAAAAAGTGCTAAAAGAAAAGACATGGTATTTACAATGTCTGTTTATTCAATTTACTCTAGAAAACATAAAAGTGAAAAATACGATAAAAGAAAAATACAAGAAGAATCAAACTCCCCTTTATTCTGGTGGACGGAGCCTATCCAGAAGTAGCCTCCATCTTGGTAGTGGAGGAGTCTGAGTGGCTGGGAGAAGTAGGACTCCCCCACACATAAACTTTGCAAAAAATTTCTCTGGTGGCCTAAGGCGATTCAGGTTCAAGAGTCATTCAAGGGTTGGAGTGCTTTTAATTAAAGTAAGATCATCTCCTCCTTCTTGATACCCTTTAGAAGTCCTTCCAGGAGGTTGAAGTCTGTTCAGTTGGAGCACCCACTCCTGAAATCTTCTGGACCCTGCAAAACAATGTAATACCTCTCTCAAGTGTGCAGGGTCAGAAAGAAATGAAATAATATCAGTCTCTGCATAAAGTGAATCCAAAACTGCATCATGTCCAATTAAATCAAATTCGGGTATCTCAATGAAATTTTCAAAATCATTTCCTACAAAATTTGCATCCAGAGACTCATCACAAATAAAGAAATCAATTTCTGACTCATCAATAGAAATTTCACAATTATTCTCCATCAAGAGTGTATCAAGTAATATGTTACAGCCAATCAAATCAATCTCAGATATTTCCATAAGTTTCTCACATTCAACCTCAGCATAAGATATAGCAAGAGATTCATCAAAATAAATAACATCAATTTCAGGCACTTCTAAAAAATTTTCACTATCCATATCCACAAAAGATGTATCAAGTGATTCATCATAGCAAACAACATCAATTATAGGTGCCTCTAAAATTATTTCACAATCCATATTTACAAGAGATGTATCAAGTAATGCAGTACGATCAATGAAATCAATGTTTGATACCTCTATTGGATTTTCACAAACAATTTCTACACAAGGTATATCAATAAATTCATCAGAATCAATAAAGTCAGCACTAGGTACCTTTTTGAATTTTTCTGAACAAAGAGGAGAAATACTTACCTGAGCGTGCTGGAGAATACCTGAAGGTTCTATAATAGTAGATGTATCTGTGGCCTCCTCCTGGTCAAGTACATGCTCCTCTTCAGCCTCAGGCTCTGGTGGACAATCAACTGGTGATCCTTGGGTGCTTGCTTCCACCATGCAAGTCCCTACACTTTCTGGTTCATTCTCTAAATCTTGTGGTGGTCCCTGGGGCTTAGTGCAATCCCCTACACCTGTGGAATCATCTCCTATGCATTCTCCCTCTACAATATCTGCAACAACAGTATCAGAAAAATTAGGACCATCAATAATACTATCATCACAAAATATCAGACTAGAATGGTCCTGTGGAGCTTCAGAATCTTCTTCTTGAGCTGAAAAATTTGGAAATGGATTTTGAGTATGAATCTCCGGAGGAATGCATGTTGTAGGTGCCCAGACTTTAATGATTTCGTCTTCTTCTTCTTCTAAAATTGCAAGATTAATAGAAGAAGGACTTTGCCATGCACTAGGGTCACCTTGAACTGATATAAAATCAACTCCGGGGCTCTCAGAATTACAAGCAACTTGAGAATATAACTGTTCTGATTCTTGGGCTTTAATTTGATTCATTTGATCTACCAATTTTGCAAGGCGTTGTAGTTGTTGTTGATTAATTTGCTCTTGTTGTTGTTGTTGTTGTTGTTGAAAATTTTGCTATTGCTGTAGGATTTGTTGACACATCTCCATAATCCTTTGGTGTAGAGCCTCATGCTCTTGTTGGTCTTGAAAAGTAATATAAGGCTGCTGAAAATCAAGAGGAGGCTGTGAATTCTGAAATGGAGACTGTGGGGGCTGATCAAATGGTTGAACATGCTGAAAATTTGGTTCACAAGTTGGTGGAGATTGCTGAAAATTGTAGCCCTGAAATTCTTGGATCTGAGGTTGAAATTGTGGTGGTGAAAACTCAAATTGGTTGGGCTGAAAATTCTGGTTGCAAGGCTGAAATTGCTGTGGAAATTGAAATGGTTGCTGGAAATTCAAATTATCTTGGTACCCTTGCTGAATTCCTTGAAAAGGTGATTGATCTTGTTGACAAGGTTGCTGAAAATTGGGCTGAAATTGTTGAAAGTAGGGCTGAAAATCTTGGAATAGTGGCTGCCCACTCTGAACTTGTGGCTGGAAATTTGGTTGATTTTGCTGAAAATTTTGGAAAGGCTGAAAAAATTGATTTGTTGACTGATTGAATGGTTGGTTCTGCTGAAACTGCGGACACGGCTGCTGGTAAGTAGATGAAAACATTTTGAACCTGCAGCCCTGTCACAAAACAAACAAGAAAAATGGCAGTACCAGTATACAAAAGATAAAGCAAAATAAAATAGAACCCAATGATATGTCCAAAAGAATACAAGCAAAAATCAAACAAATCAACTAGTTGCTTCCCCGGCAACGGCGCCAACAATTTGACGGACCCAAAATACTAGTTTAAATTGTCACGAAAGTGTGGGACCATCAGAATTTAAATGTGAATGAAGCTGGAAACCCTTTTTACAATCAAAATCTGAAAATGTAATATAGGGGCCACAGGTCGTATTTTTCTCGGGGCTAGTTGATGTTGAGTGATTCGTGCTCGTATTTAAGTGTCGTTTGTGTTTTCGGGTTTCAAATCAAAATTGGGTTTTGGGTTGCAATTGGAAATAAAAACTCAATGAAAAGCAAAACCACTCAATTAAGGGAGCTACACAAGGAGTTTGCACTAAAGATCTCAACGAATGATGGAATTAATCAACCAATTTCACAATAACCAGACTTGGAAAACAAAACTTAATTCGATTCACTGAATTCAAATGCAAGGGAATTCTTATTGAGGAATTTGATGTAATCCTGCTACCCAAATGGATGAAGCTTATGTGCCGACTTGAGACATAGAGTGCCAAGCTAATGCGACAATTCGGCAATAAAATCAATCCACCAAGCATGGAATCAAGCTGTCATTGAGCATGACATACTGAAATAAATGAAAAACTGCCACAATTAAGCAAGGGACTGATCAATTAAGAACAGAAATTCTAGATGCAGAAATGAATGAAGGCAGGGATGAGATGAAGAACTTCAGAAATCTAATCCAGAATTTCAGAACAATCTGATGCAAAACCTAACAATACAGCTGATATCTAATTCTCCAATCTAAAGATTCATGTAAGGTTCATAAGAGTTGAAATTGTGGACACGTGATGCAATTTCAGGACAAAATTCAGTAGCAAATCCAGGAACAAGTTAGAAACTTCACAGCAGAAACATTTTACAGAAATGGCAGTCCAATTCCATTGCAGTCAACGATCAAGGGAAGTTGAGTTCAAAGTCTAAGGCACCAAATAAATGTTTCAGCATTGATTATGAGTACTAATGTTTACTAACAATGCAACTCGGAATCCTATTAATCAACTTGTGCAGAACTGAACTGAAATATTCAGAAATGGATGTTATACACATACAAGCTGAGCAGACAAGTTAGATGTAAAACCAAATGAGAAACAAACTTGAATCTCATGCATTGGCATACATAAATGCGATCTTTAATTGCAGGGAATAAACTAAACACTAATCGAATTTGAAAGAAGATATAAAAATCAGAACCCAAGCTGAAAAATTCAGAAATGACTTGGCACGCTACAATGAAATGGCACGCAACAATTAAAGCTACAATTAAACTGAAATTCAACTCAATCTATCATTAAACATGTTCCTAATGTACTTAACTTGAAGATTTAAAGCTAGATTACAGCTAGAACATTGCAGTAACGAAATTAACCAATCTGAAACGAAGACAGAAGCAAAAATTACAGAAATGAGGATTAACAGCTAAAAACTGAATTTAAACTAATTAAACTACTCCTCAACTCTCCCTAAGCTCAAGAACTTCTTGGTCGTCAAGCAAGAGTTGGCTTCGAACCCCTAGGCTCAGCAAATCAGTGGAAATAAACTTCAATTGATCACTCTGCTCAAAACGCACGCAGCTGGAATTTCAATCCAATCTCCTCGACCTCAGTTGATGGTGGTTGCTGTGGTGATTCGAGGACCATCTGAGCTCACCTGAGAACCCCTACAGCCGGCTCGGATGGTCGGAAATGGCTTACGGACGAGGTACAAGTGACTAGATTGTTGAGCTGCCGAAACCCTCAAACAGCCCTCTTCCGATGCAAATTTGAGCAGAATTCTCTAATGAAGCTATCCCCAATGACTCAGAACTCGATCCAAGGTAGAGATTGAGTGGACGCGCCTCCTTTGATGAAGAACTACGGAAGAAAGCTACGAAAACACGAAGAAGATGAACAGTGCGGCGGAGACGCGACGAAGGTGAGCTGCGGCGAATTTTTGATTAAATAGTTATCAACGGACGACCCAGATTGATCGGAGGAGATCCAACGGCTGATCTTGCTCTGATTTGAGCCAAACTTTTATGATGATGATCTGGGGTCAGAATCTGCCTTGTGGTAGCTCGGATCCTCCCGATTTGCAACGGATGGTCCAGATCAACTCAATCTGTGAATGGACGCTCTAGAGCCCTCCTTGCTTGATCCAACGGTTGATTGAGCTCTGATTGGAATGAAACCTTCATATCTTGATCATAGAGCTTGATCAACCCTAACCCTAGCTCGGATTGCTTCAGATCGTCCCGGATGGCTCAGATCTAGCCGCTCTTGAATCGGACGGCCCGGATTAATTGTAAGCTTGATAATTCGATCCGGTTCACTTCCGACTCGAGTTTGACCCAATATGCCCTAAGTCCTTGAACCTTGGATGCCTACAAAAATAGATCAAGAATTTAGTGGCCAAATAATCCAATTTAATGCAAATTTGCAATTAAGTCCAAAATAAAGGTAAGTTCTAAAACCTAGGGCAATTTCACAATTAAGCAATAAAAATATAAGTCAAACATGGATTTTAACATCTAAAATAATCAACAAAAATGGTACTTATCAGACGTCGTGTGGGCGACGAGCTACCAAGAACCGAAGTCACCAAGGCTTTCCAATACAACCTTCTTCAACTCCACCGAAACCCTAGATAAGGGTTGCCGCCGACCACTTCTTCCACTCCAAACTTGCGCCGCTGACCAATTCAAGCCACCAAGGAGTGCCGACCACAAGGTATCAAAGGAGAGGAAGATAGAAAGGATGATGAAGAAGTAGAAGAAGAAGAGAGAAAAGGCCTCTTCTTCTTCCCAAAACCTGCTGTCGGAAACCTAGCTTCTTTCTCTACCGCCGGCGCCTCAAGGAGCAATTCTCCTTGCCGCCGACCACCCTAACTCCAGCTGGTTGTGCTCGCACAAGAGAGGGAGAAGAGAGGAAGAGAAGAAGAAGAAGAACAAGCCTTCTTCCTCAACTCACCGAGCACCCTCTTCTTCTTCTCTACCGACGCCGCCCAAGCCCTAGGAGAGAGGGAGAGGAAGAGAATATGAGAGAGAGAGGCCTAGGGTTTGTTGTGTGTTGGATCCCTTGGTTTCATGACACCATGGGTTATTTATAGGGCTATAATAGGGACCATGAGAAGGAGTTAGGTCTTGGCCACCTAATGGATCAAGGCCCGATCCATTAATGAAGATCCATTCCACTAAAGGATCCTCATTGATCTACCTCACCAACCCCCATATTTAAATATGAGCTCCACATATTATTAGTACAAGTATCGCCCCATGTTTAAGATATCGAATGCCCATTGATTAATTTAAATTACTGACAATTTAATTAATCGACATCTAACTCCTTGAGTAGTACCACGCAACCTTATCATCATGTCGGACCATGTCCACCTGCAGGATTTAACATGATGAACCTTATGAGCTCCTCAAGGGGACATCATCAACCCAACTCACCAGGACATGGTTTCCTTCTATAATCAATGGCACACCATGTAAATAATATTATTTTTCAACTTACCGGGCCTATCGATTTAACATAATAAATCTCGCCCATTGGTAAATCAAAGAAATAAATATTAAGTACATGTGCCCATTATTATATCGGGATTAAGAGCATTTACTCCATAATAACTGAGGTCTGATTCAATTATAAAGCCAGTATAAATTGAATCACCTCTATGTCAACCCTGCTCAATGCACACAAAGTGCACTAATATAATTCTATGGTCGAGATAAACCAATACCAAATTACACTACAACCATCCTGATGGTTTGTCCAAATCCATCTCGGTTGTGAGCCTCTACTTACACTCTACAAGAAACTGATAATATGATCTTCTGTGTGACACCACACACCATGTTATCTACAATGTAAAGTATCAGACATTATGCACATACTAATATAAATATGCAAACAGTGATCTTGTGATTCTCTTTCAAAATGTAGATGTCTATATAAAAGCAAGGCTTTTAGTATACATCCCAACAGTTGTCCCCTTCAACAGCACAAAGGAACTTTGGAACAAGTTGATCAAACTTCACGAAGGGACCTCTAACACGACGATAAGCAAGTGGGACCTACTTCTGAACAAACCGTACAACATAAAGATGCAAGAAGGTGAAACTGCTACACAACTACACGCACACATCCAGGAGCTAATGAACGACCTTCTTATAATCGGCCACAAGGTAGAGTATCGAGATCTAATATGGTATGCACTGAATTCTTTCCCAAGAAACATGTTGTGGGCATCCATGGTGGGGGTGCATACAAGGTTTCTAGGGACCTTGCGAAAATTAATTTAGATGAATTATTTTCTAAGCATGAATTGCATGAACAAACTAATACTACATAGGTCGAGAAAAGTTTTACTTTTGTTGCAGGTAAAATCAAGAAGAAAAAGCCGCAACCAAAACTCGAGTCTGACTCTGACTCGGAATTTGATGAAGATGACTTTGGCTACACTGAGCTAGTCAAGATGTTTCAGATTATGAACAAGAAAAACAAAGGTCAGAAGAAGAAGAAATTGATTCAGTCTTAGGATGATGCGACTGAACCAAGCACGAACCAGAAGAATAAGATGGAGATCACTTGTTATGAGTGCAATAAGAAGTGCCACTTCAAATCGGAGTGTCTCAACTTAAAAGGAGCGAAAAGCAATGAAGAAAGAAGATGCTCCAAGCTACGTGGGATGAATCATCCTCGAAGATGAAGAAGAACCTCCCCACTCAAACCTTCTCGTGCTGATGGCATCAGACGAACTTGACAATGAGTTCGAATCAGAAGCAGAGCCAGTGTAAAGCCACATAACCGAAACAATCTCCATGTCAGAAAATGGCCAACTCACTACAAGAGGTTTCTCTGAATCCGAACTATATGATCTTATCTCTTATCTATCACATAAGTTGACCAAAACCAACGTCTGGGTTAAGTCCCTCCAAAAGGAGGTAAAAGCCCTTAAGGAGGAGGCTAACTCAAGTCCCTTGACTGATACCGTTCAGGATGGAACCTTAACTCAAGTCCAACAACATAAGGAAGAGAATTCCTCCCTGAAAACTCAAGTCTAGGAACTTAGAGTTACCCTAGAGTGGTTCACTTTAGATTCCAAGAATTTTGACATGATTCTTGGAAAATAAAAGGTCATTCTTAACCGATCCGGACTTGGGTATAGAACCAACTCACGGTATAGATCTTATTATTCAATTTTGAACCGTACTAGCACCCGAGTCTAAGCATGGGTCCCCAAACTTAGCTTGACAAATCAAGCATGACTAAATCACTATTGGATCCCCAAGGACAAAATACATTTTCTAGATAGTCCATATCGAGGCTTTAGTCCAGGAGGAGCCAATAGAAAAACTATTTTTATTATTAGATGATTTCTTTGCATGCTTGATAAAAAATTGCTTAAATGTTTGTTTATTTATTTTTTTACAAAATTATCATGCTTATGAATAGAAATGGTTAGATAAGGACCAGACTTGATTGAAACTTGCATAATCTAGTATTAGGGTGAGGCGAGTTGATAGTACGTTAGGAAAGTCTGTCTAAAGAGTCAAGTAGGGTAAGGAGCACCCTATTTGGTCTTTTTAGCTCGATGGAACTAGCCGAAGCTACCTCGCCACATCCTCAACTAGTTAGACTAAGGTTTCTCAAAGAGTAACTTGAAAATATAATTTCTTTAGAAGGGTTTATCTAGAAAAGGCTCGTTGCTTCGATACTCAGGAAGACCCCAATGCCTCGCCATGACCTGGAAGACAATTATAGAAATTTATTTTCAATTTACAATTTATTAAACTTGAATCTAACTCAAGGTTCAATCAAATCATAATTTTTAATTTAATTTTAATGATAAAATTTGGCACATCTCACAAAACAGATAAGGTTTTCCTATTTTATCACTTAGAATTGGGTGAGATGTTAAGGATGTAAAAAGCTAATCCAACCCAACCAACCAGTAAACCTAATTAGTTTTATATTTAATTTATTAACATAATTTAAATATTACCCCTAACAAAATTTTTACTTAAAATACTTAATTAATTTTTCAATATCAATCATATCAAACTTAATTTAATTTAAATTATTTTTCAAAATCATCTTTTTCTAATTTAATTAAATTTAATTAATTTTTTAATCAAATTTAACCTATGTTAATTATTTTTTCAAAACTCAAACTCAAACATTTAACTTAATCAATTCTTTTTAATCAAAAATTTTAAAATTTACTTAAGTCTTCAAATCAAACATAACATAATTTTTAAATTTCAAACTCAATTTGATTTTTTAAAATTTCAAATACAATTTATTTTCAAACTCAATTTGATTCTTAAATTACTTTAGTTATTTATTTATAGTAAATATTACTTAAATGCTTAGAAATGACTTCAAATCTATGCCTAAAGTTTATTCTTCAAATTTATTTGAAAAGGATATTATTTCATTGTATAAATCTCATTAACTATCATTTTTAGTAAGATTTTAAATCTACTCTCTTTTAATTAAAATATCTTATTTTCAATTATATTTTAAAATATATATTTTAATAAGTCTACTCTCTTTTAACGGTTTGACCAGTCCTTTAAAACTATTTAAAAATGCATATTTTTCAAAACTTCAGGGGGAGAAAATAAATAAGTCAAGTTTTTCAAAACTCTCGAAACTTAAACTCCTTCTTAGCAAGTTCAAAATATATATATATATTTTTTCAAAATGAGAATAATACATTAAGGAGGAGCAATGATAAAAAAACAAAAAAGAATGTTTTTATACTACTTCGAATTATGTTAACAAATGTTTTCAAAAATACTTTTCTTAGAAAACTTTTCATTAGTCCTTCTCACATAGTATTTTTGTTGCTAATTTGAAACAGTAATCTATTTACTCAGAAAATTTATCTTCTTGCTTAAGAAATTTTATATTTTGAATTTTTTTCTCTTGAAAATTGCATGCTTATACTCAAATCATGTTTGAACTCAAATGGGTGAATTTAATTGGTTCTAAAAAGCTTTTTCATTAGTTTATTCCTATTTTTATCGTTCACTAATTATTTGCTTGACTCAAAATATTTATTTTCAAATTTTACTTAGAATTACTTACTTGCTTCTCTGTAAATATTTTTTTGGAATTATTTACTTATCATTTTTTTGCTTATTTTTCAAAATTTACTTGCATTTTCAAAAATCTCACGGGCTCTGATACCTAAATTCTTCTTCGCCTAGATTTTTTTTTCTTGTTAACCAAAATGTTATTTTTTGATATATGACAAAGGGGGAGTGAAAAGAAAAGTGGAGAAGTTAAAAAGAAAATTTTCAAAGAATTTTTTTTAAGTTTTTTAAAATTTACTTAGTACTTTGCTTTTTCGAAACTCTATTTTTCAAAGGGATAGAGAAAAGAAATGTTAAAATTTTCTTTCAATTTTACTTAGAGTTTTTTAAAGTTCATACTTAGAATTTTTCAAAGTTTACTTGTTCAAAAAGTCTTTCAAATTGAAAAATGTATATTTTTCAAAAGCTTCAGGAGGAGAATTTCATATCCAGGGGAAGCTTCATGCATTTTCAATTTTGTAATTTTTTAAAATTAAACTTTAACTCAAAACTTAAGTTATCAAGGGGTAGCTTTTCAGGTTTATTTTGCAAATATTTCTAACATTGAAATGATATTTTGAAAAATTGATCATACCTTGAAAAATTTTATACTGTGTTTCTTTAAATACTTTTGCTACTTGCTTATCTATCTATTTTAACTTAATCTTTGAACTGGGTTGCCATAAATCAAAAAGGGAGAGATTGTTGGTGTCGAAAATACTAGATCAAACCTGATTTTGATAATGGCAAAGGGTTTAATGTTAAGTATTATTTTGGATCTAACATGTTTCACTAAGTGTGCAAGAAAGTTCTAGTTTACCTAGGTACAAAGTTTTGACCTGCAGGGTTGAGCACGAAGTCCTGGTCGAGGACTGGGCACGAAGTCTTAGCTGAGGGTTGGGCACCGAAGACTTTGAAGGCGATCGTAAGTCGGTAAGAGGGGGTGAATTTCCCCTGAAAATAAAAACTCGCTATCTTTTGTTTATCTTAAATAAGGATGTTAGATAGTTCAAACAATAATAAATAATATCAAAAAATAAAGCAATACTGAAAAGAAAACGACTAATGAATTTTACTTGATTTGCAACCGAGGAGGTTGCTAATCTAATGCAGAATGTAGCTCAATTCTCCTGAATAAACTCCTTCAGGTGGCGAAGCCTCATACACACTAAAAGCTCAAAAAAATAAAGAGAAATTATCAGAAATTCATTTGCAGTGAATTGGTTGATTTGGAACTGAGCTATGAGGGCCTATTTTTAGCCCCGATAACTCTATCCGAATGTTGATGTGGTACTATATGTTGGTGCAGAAGGCACCCAAGTCGAACCTGAGTTTTGATAATGGCAACAGGGCTCAAAAGTTAAGTCTTACTTGCTATCAAACATGTCACTCTAGTGTGCAGGGTAAAAAGCCCTAGCGAAGGACTGCTAGGCACTGGCGAAGGAATGCCAGGGTAAAAAGCCTAGCGAAGGACTGCTAGGCACTGGCGAAGGAATGCCAGGGTACTAAAGCCCTAGCAAAGGACTTCTAGGCGCTAGGCGAAGGACAGCTTGGGACTGAAGCCCTAGGAAGGAATGCTAGGCACCGGGCGAAGGACAGCTCGGTATCCAAGACCTGGCAAAGGACCGCCAGGCAAAAGTCCAACCAGAGGAGCGGTTGGCATCAGGTACATTCTCTCGAGAGGAGTAGGTGAGGACGCGTTCCCCGTCGAGGGAACAGTAGGCATCAGTTCGACCTAGGGCTCCATTTCGGAGACCCAAAGTCAGAACCAAGACAGCTAAGGCTGTATAAACTAACATCTTATTATTTTATGGTGTTTGGACTAACCCTGGATGCAGGACCGAAGGAACGAGTGTCTGCAGCTTAGAGAGCCTCAAAGGAATGAGGCAACAGCTGACCAGGGCGCCCGGATTGTCCCGGGCGCCCCCAAGTTGAACACAAAACACACAAAACAAAGGCAGGCTTCGACAGCTCATCTCCCGGGCGCCCCCGTGCTCCCGGGCGCTCCCGCTGCTCCCGGGCGCCCCCAGAGCTCCGAGCGCCCCCAGTTAAAGCTACCGAAGCAGCTCCAGCGAAGCCAAGAGGATGAGATTTTGACCCGGTCAATCCGGGCGCCCCGGTCAAAGCTTGATCCCGAGATTGAAGGGATCAGAAGCTGACCGAGACGGAGGCGGATCGACCAACACGTGGGGGGGCGCCCCCGACGTTCCAGGCGCCCCCAGGGCCTATAAAAGGGCCCTCGACCCCGAGGCTTGGAACAACGAATTCTTTCAACGCTTCTACGCTCTTCGGCTTCCGCGCTCTGCTCCGGCAACCTCCTGACTCAAGATACAAGCGTCGACGACGTCCTACTGCTCCGGAAAAAGTAATCTGCATCGGACGTCGGTAAAAAGAAGAGCTCAATTTCAGTACTGTACTTAAATTGTAATTCCATTTCTGTAACTATTTTTTTACGCGATTATAGTATTGCCCGCAGTAAACGGTCAGCGACCGTGGGCCTTGGAGTAGGAGTCGACCTAGGCTCCGAACCAAGTAAAAATATCTGTGCTTGCGTGTTTTTGTTTTTAATCTTCCGCTACGCATTCTCTTTTCAAATCCGAACGCTTTCCGATATTCACCCCCCCTCTATCGGTTCTCTCGATCCAACACTATAAGGGAACCCAAGTGGTTGAGGGCACCTGACACGTGGTTTGTGCGTTATCTGATGCGCAACGTTAGCAAATGGCTAGCTGGTAGATAGAATTTGCCTCTCGGGCACCTGTATGCACTGGGGCGCCCGGGAATAGGAGCGCCCGAGTGCATAGGGGCTCCCACAATCACGAGTGCTCGAGTGACTTTTGGTCAGCAACTTGCTGACCAGTCTCCAGCGGATTTTCTTGGGTGATTTCTAGGCCTTCCAGAGTCGGGCTCACCCGATCCCTCCTTCGGCCTTCTTCTCGAATGTGCTTCCGCCCGACTTCTCGTCCTTGGATGTTGCGTGCGTCCTTCTTGCTCCACCGATGTATTCTTTCGCAGACCTCGACATCCCTCAGATGCACCGAGCTCGTCGGCTCCCTTCCCGAGCCATCCTTCTCGTCCACTGCGTCTTCCGCTCAACTTCTTGCGCTCCTAAGTTCCTGCACACTTAGACACAGGGATTAAAATACCATAGGACCTAACTTAACTCAGTTGACCACATCAAAATTACATGGGGTACTTACAGACCTAATCGAGGATTTGGCACGAAGAGCTGGTTCGAAAGACTGGGCACGAAGACCTAAGGTCAGGCACCGAAGTTTTGATCTGGAAGATCGGGCAAAAGTCTTAGCCGAGTGAGGACAACGGACAGAAGTAGGGATGGGTCGAGGTATGGACGTCTCGAGATCCAGAAGCTTCGGAGGTCGAGCAAAAGTCCAACCGGAGGTGCCGGTTGGCAATAGGCAACTTCTCTAGAGTAGAGTAGGTGAGGACGTGTTCCCCGGAAGAGGGAACAGTAGGCGTTGGTCCGACCAAGGATTTTATTTTAAAATCTAAAGTCAGGATCAGACAGTTCCGGTTGTTGTACATACATATTTCATATATATATTATTGTTTTGTACTAACTCTGTGTTGCAGCTGAAGAAATTGGAATCAGCAGCATTTGGGGCGCCTGAGAGGACTCGGGCGCCCGAGAAGATAGACACCCAAGAGGTCTTGGGCGCCCGAGAGGTTTTGGGCCCCCTTGTGCGTAATACTCAACCTTGGCGAGGCTGAGTTGGTGGCTGCTAATTGGATGGGCCACATCACCAACTCAGGCGCCTTAGAGCCACTCAGGCGCTCAAGAAGGATATGATTTGGCCTTGGTCAGCGGATCATGACTAGCTAAATCGTTGAGTTGGGGGCGCCCCTATAGGCACCCGGGCGCCCGAGCACTTATATAAAATGGGTTTCGATCCACAACTTTCCAAATAAGTTTTTCACATCATCTGTGCTCAAGTGTGCTGCATTGAAGTGATCTAGGAACTCTGACAATGATAGGCTGCATCCATCCTTTAATTACAAGTTGTTGGTATACTTTAATATCTCTTTTGTACTCAGAATTATATATTTGTAACATTCTTTTGCGAACTTATAGAATTGCCCAACATAAACGGTTAAGGACCGTGGGCTTTGGATTAGGAGCCGTTACATATTTCGAACCAAGTAAAACAAATGCGTTAGTGTTGGTTTTGACTTGTATTTATTCATTCCGCTGCGTATACTCATTCCTAAAATTCAAGAATTTTTCGGATCGATATTCACCCCCTCTATCGATCTCACCGATCCCACAATATACAGTTGCTATGACCATTTTAGTTCTATACTAATGAAGTAAATATACTAGATTATTTATAGGGATATTCTGTACCCATAAATTTGATATCAACTAAAGTTTTACTTGTATTTTATATACAACTCACAAGTAGCCCAAGTAGGAGTTTGTTGGTTATTATATCTAATTGGTGGGCTTAATTGTAAGTTGTACATATGAATACAAACTGAACCCATATAAAGTGATTTAACTTAAAGTTATTGGGTATCGGGTTATTGGATATGGACCTCATATGTGTAGAATCCATTATTCGCATCCATTATCATCTATGGGCTAATAATAGATATGCACTATATATAGGGTTTGTCCCCAAGGGTTTAGGGATATCTTGACCTAATTTCTTATTCCCCATCGACTAGAAGTTTTACAGTGTCCTCATCCCCTAATTCCCTTGGAAGATCACCCTCTTGCTTCCACTTCTTCTTCCTCAGAGATCTTTTAGACGACGCTAAAGGAGAAGGATATTAAAACTTTGAGCTTTGATGGAGAGGACGGGAAAACTTTGAGCTTTTTGTGATCACCACCATAGAATATTTAAATCCAACTCACTATCTACTTCACTAAAATCAAAAGAAGTCGTAAAATAATTCTTAAGTTTCTGATATTATATAAATAATTTCTAATATAATATACAATAATAATAAGATCAGAAGGGAAGAAGAAGAATCTCTAAATGAAATTAAAACATTATTATACAAAACTAACATTTCCCATAAAACTTTTAATTTAAATCTAGGGTCTAAAATAAATACAACTAAATAAATTTTAAGAATTATAAAAATATTTTTTTCATTTTACTTTCAATGCTAATATGCAAGGAGATAAAATTCCATTTGTACTATGTTTATTTAAAACTAGCAACTTATTACAATAAATTACCAAAACTAAATGAGTAGTAGAATAATAAAAACTAGAAAGTTATTCGATGAATCATTAAATACTTTTTAAAATTTAACAAATACTACTGCATATATTTCATTGTATTAGGACTAGTATACGCCATGTCGGGGGACGGGGTGGGGGGGGGGGGGGGTGGGGGGGGGGGGGTGTGAATAGCTTCATTTGCTTCTTTGAACTTGTATGTCAACGAAAAACTCGAAGTGAATAATCTTCACATTCCTAACACTTGAATTTTACTAATTAGTATCAACTTTCTCGAGGTGACTAATCCATGGGTCTATTCTTCACTCACAAATCCACTATAAAAATCTCCTTCTTAGAAGTAGAGATGTCTCGTACAAATCTCGAGCATGAGAATGCAGCAAGAAGAACACAAGCAAATACAAAGGAAATCGAACGATTTTACAATAATGAAATCTTGCTTAGCTTGCTATCTTCTTGCTCAGAATGACTCTTAATCAGTGATAATGTAGTAGCACTTCAATTCAAACTTATCAAGAATGACATGAGCTTTCGTTGCTTCAAACCTTCATAAACCCCCTTTTCTAGGATTGACTTACACTCCCTAATCGATTGGTCTTACCCCAATCAACTATCATATCAAATCGACCGTTCAAAACTTGTAGAACAACTTTTTTCGCAAATCTAATCGATTGGCGAGCCACACCAATCAATTTTGAAGCTTCTATTTCGTGGAGAGAAAATTACTTAATCGATTAGCTAATCGATTCCCAAACTTTCTGTTCTCTCACGAAAAAGGCCTTAATCGATTGGTGAAACCTGAATCGATTACCTAATCGATTCAAAATCTTTTTGTTCGTGAGACAATATTGCCTGATCGATTGCCTCAATTGTTTGGCCTCAGCCTAATTGATTGACCAATTGATTCTGGCCTCACTATCCTCTCGCGAAAAACTCTCAATTGATTACCCTAATTGATTAACTTTGGGCCTAATCGATTAGACCAAGCTGAATGGATTGCCCAATCGATTCTAGCACATTCTGTGCTCTTGTTAAAACATCCTTTATTATCGTAATTGATTAACATATGACTTAATCGATTGACCAATCGATTCCGAGTCTTTGTGAAACAACCCTTAATCGATTAGCCTAAATGATTAACATAGAATTTAATCGATTGACCAATCGATTCCAAATCTTCCTGTGCTTTGCGAAAAACAACTCCCAATCGATTACACTAATCGATTGGTTTGGGTCAATCAATTACCTAATCGATTGCCCAATCATAACACCCGGAATTCAAGTTTAGGATTCCTTTTGCCCAACATCCACTCAACCATGATCTGTCAGGGTTTCTTTACCAACTGTCCTGTCAATCTGTGACCCACTTGGACTTTCCATCTTGTGCCAACTTTCCGTTGGACTTTCGATCACCAAGTATCCAGTCAACCTTTGATTCACTTAGACTTTACACTTATCTAGCCTTGTTCGGGCTTCCATTGCCTAATTCCCAACTAGGTCTTCAAATTCCTAGCCCCGCTAGGACTTCCACTGCCTAGTTTCGCTAGGACTTTCATTGCCTAGTTCTCAACTAGGTCTTTGATGATCCCCAAAAATAGATGTCACGAATGTGGGCCTCAAATTTAAATATTTCTACTGGAAACCCTAGCTCATAATTTAAATGTAGTAAAGGGGTCACATGTCGTATTTTTCCTAGGGCTAGTTTAGGATGTTTGGTTCAAGCTTGAATTTATATGTCGTCAAATATTTTTGGGTTTCAAATAAGATTTGGGTTTTGTTTGCAATCAGGAATGAAATCACAGTGAAAAGGAAAGAAACTTAACTAGACGAATTTAAACTAGGTAATTTCAACTAATGAACTCAACCAATGGGGAACTTAATCAACCAATGCAAATTAGCCGAATTTGGAAAACAAATCTGTTATCAAATGCAATAGTACACTACAAGTTGCATTCAACTTCAGGAATTACCACTCAAAGCAAACCAAATGCTAAGCAATCTGTATCAAATCAGTGCTGAAATTTCGATTGATACTAATGCATAAACTATAAACCTAATTGCAGAAATGGAATCTAAAATTCAGAAACAACCTAATGCGAAACCAACTGATATCAAATGCAATAGTATGCTAAAAGTTGTGTTTAATCTTGATGCCAATCAATGCCGAATCTTCACTTGATTCCAAAATGCAGAAATGAAACAAACTTGATACGAAGAGGAGAAAAACTCATGTGCCGAAAAAACTGATACTAAATGCAGAAACTATAACTGACATTTCAGAAATGAACTGATCAATTCAGCTTGGAAGGCAAAGCTATCAGTGAAGTGATATGCAGAAATGAGTGCAGAAATGCATAACCCGAATGCAGAAATGCAGCAACAAACCGAATGCAGCAACAAACAAAGCAAACTGAGATTAAGTGCACAAATCTAATGTTCAGAAAAGATTTAGAAGAACTAATGTTCACTTGATTCAAACTTCAGAACTATAAACTGAAACTTGCATAAATGAAGCTGATACGCAACAATTGAAGCTGATACGTAAGCAAGCTGAGACCAAATGCATTAGCACACTAAACGTTGTATCTAATTTCAGGAATTAAAACTAGAAATAAGCTGAATTTGAAACAAGCTGCAAAGTTCGCAAAACTAATGTTCTCTTGATACAAAATTCAGGAACTAAAAACTGATACACAGAAAAAAAAATTGATAAGCAGAATTGGAAACCAAATTCATAATGAAACTAATGTTCAAAAATGAGAATTCACTAAAAACTAATCATCAATCCCTTCCCTTGGTTCAAGTACCTCTTGCTGTCACACAAGAGTCAGCCACGAACCCCCTAGCTTGACAAATCGCTGGAATATCTGACTCCGCGATCGATTCAGCTAAAAACTTGCGTCCAGCTGAAACATCCATCCGATCTCCTCATTCTCGCTGTGTGAGATTGCGGTGATGACGTAGGAACGATCAGAGCCACTCGAAGAACCCTCCGACTTGCTCAGGTGGACGAAGAATGGAACACAACCGAGATCCAATCAGTCGAATGGCAGAGCTGGTGAAACGCTCACTTAGCTCTATTCAGTGATGAATTTGAGCTGAAAACCTCACGGAGACATAGTCCCGACGATCTAGAACTCGATCCAAGGTTGAAATCAATGTGGTCGCGCGATTAGATGAGGAAAAATGAAGAAGAAACTAAAGAACTCCTTGCTTGCGGCGAAGACGCGATGACGGATCTGATCGGGGAAGAGGCTGTTATATTTGTTAGCATTGGACGGCTGAGATCTACCTTGCTCCATCCAACGGTCGGATCTCCTTAGATCTGAACCAAACCTTCCAGATCTTGATCAAGGGTCAGGATCTGCCTATCAGTAACTCGGATCTTCCAAATTTACAACGGATGGCTCAGATCTACCTGATCTTTGAATGGACGGTCTAGATCCTCTTGAGCTTTATCCAACGGCTGAATGATCTCTGATTTAGATGAAACCTTCAGATCTTGACCTGAGTGCTTGACTAGCTTTAACCCTAGCTCGGATTGCATCAAAAGTTCGCAGATGGCTCAGATCTAGCTGTTTTTGAATCGGACGACCCATATTAGTCTGATGCTTGATCACTCGATCCGGATCCACTTCTGACTCAAGTTTGATCCAGCATGACCTAGGTCCATGATCCTTCCAAGCCTATAAAAGTAGATTCACAATTTAGTGCCAAAATATTTCCAATGTATAAAGATTTACAATAAAGCCCAAAATAGAATTAATTCATAGAACCTAGGGTAAATTCAAGATTAAGCAGGAAAAATATGGGTCAAACATGGATTTTAGAACTTGAAATGATGAACAAAATAGTACTTATCAACTCCCCCACACTTAAACTTGAGCGTCTCACGAAAACTACTAAATATGTATCCCTTAGATTCTTTCCAAGCATAGTTAGAAGCAATTGAAAAGAAATTACCTAGGGTTGTCAATGTTAGTGATATGAGAGAAGTGTCCTAAGGCAATCGCCTTATGATTGTAATCATTTATTTTAATAAATGAATATTCACTATTTGAGTATACATGTTTGTGTATTTGATTGAGATCTTAAACTCATTTACTGAATGCCCGCAATACAATTCATAGCATGAGAGAATTTGTGATGAATTCACAACTAGTGATTATCTCTACATGTGCAATTGTGAAGTATTGAAATTGTCCCTAGTCGATGAATTGATAAATACGGATATTATTAATTCTGTTGAGACTAGCATGGGTTATACTCTAATCAGCTGATTCTCACTGGCTGGTGACATTGAGATGTCCGGAGATAAACATGAATGCTAGTTAAGGGAACTAGTTCATTGGAGTGACTGGCTGTAAAACTTCATATGGTAGTCTACATATAGATATGTCAGTGAAGTTCTTACTGCAGCTTAAGTGTGATGTTCCTTTGACTTGCGGTGTTCAAGTCATCTTGGTCATGGAGACTTATACTTTGACATCTTAAGCAAGTGTTTCCAAGGAGGTGTGGACCCAGGATGATTGGGTATAAGCCGAAGTGCCCGAAGATGTTTGAACAGCCTACAAAGGATTCACAACTCCTTACGAGGAGATGTATACCCGAGGCCTACCGTCGGATTGTTACTCGAAGCCTCTGGCCAGAGCATGACATGTTCAGAGTATGAATCTCTTAAATATATGAGAGTAATTAGAATCCGTAGGACGAGAAAACATTACTTGGGCTAGGTGTGACGTAGTCAGCCTAGTGGGGACTGACACACATAGATCATGTCCTGAACCAAGTGGGTATAAGATGGTGAAGGGAATGGGGCATGATTCATTATAGCTGCTGAAGGGTTTCAGAATTGTTTCTGAGGTCAACCGTTGATCTTTCGATTAATTGGGGATCATGATGAGGTGCCAATCATGATCGTTCTATAATTAATTGATTAATTATAGACGGTCAATATAAATCGAAAGCCTATTTAGTCACACACACTATGAGTAATCCGAGGGATTTAAAACGAGTTGAAAATTGGATTTTCCAATCAAGAGAGATTAGGTTTGGTTGAGCCAAACGATAAGTCGAATCTGAATTTTTTCAGAGACGCATCGGAAGCATAAAATGGCTAAATCTTTTAAAGACTTAATAGATAAATTAAATAAGTTTAATTCATTGAGGGCTTGGCTTGGATGAGCCGGCCAAAGAAGGCCTCCATCCTCTTTGCTTGGCCGGCCACAACAAAGGGAGAGAACCAAGTTTTTTGGTTCAATTTATAAAATAAACCAAGTGTGGTTTGTTTTATAAAATTATGGATGATATAAATTTTTTATATAATAAACCAAGGTTTGGTTTATTTTTCATGGAAATTAAAATGAACCATGGATTGATTTATTTTATAAAATCAATCATGGATTGATTTACCATGATTAAGAAATTTATTCCATAGGAGAGAAAAGACTTGATTGATTTTTTATCATGAACTAAAATATGATTTTAACCATGATATAAAATCAAACTTGGCATGATGGAATAAGTTATTCCATATTTGAGAGGCTTCATGGTTGAGAGGCCACTATATAAAGGACCCAAGGTAAGGCTTGGGTGATAATCGATGAGATGAAGGCATAGGCTCTCTCCCTCTCTTTCTCTCCTTCTCTTCTCCCCTTCTTGCTGTGCGCCAACCAGCCCCAAGAAGGAGCACCAGCGGGCCGCCCCTGCCCTTTCCCTGCCGACCACTACCTATTGCCGGAGAAGGAAGCTCCAGCCATCTCTTGGCCGGAAGAAGGTGCTGCCGGAATTAGAGTTTGCCGCAAGGATCCTTTTGCCGCAAGCCTCTTCTTTTGCTTCGCCGAAATTTTGATTTCGGTCATCCTTTTGTGGTTAGTCATCCAACTTCTCTCTTGGTTTTGTCTTGTCGCGTTCTCGGAGAATCTAGTAGTTCTCGAGAACACGAAACTCTTGGCTTTGCGAAGTCATCCCGAAGATACTCGGGGTGGACGCGAATAGAGGCGGAGCTTCCAAGGGGCGCTTACGGTTGGATCTCGTCCCTTCCTTCGAGTTACGCGAGGTAATACGTAAATTAGTTTATGTTTCTACAAAATTTTAAATATATGATCATGTCTACACAAGATAAAATTGCATGCTTAGATGTGTGGTTAAATAATTTGAGAAATTAATTATGCTAAACCTTCCGCTGCACGTAATTAATTTTAAAATTACGAACCCGCATCCATGTCAACATGCACCCGGTCCCAACAGTCAATTCTCAAAAGTCTAAGCTCTATGGATTAGTATCTCGTCCTTAAATCATCAACTTAGTATTTTCCTCCTTCATGATTCATTGAGATGAATTTAACTCACTAAGTCTTTCAAGGGAAGTTTTGGTGGCTCTCTTCTTGAGTTCTACGTGCATGATGAAAGTGGAGCTCACTCAAACACACATGCGTTTTGCACTACCATAGGCTTGCTTGTTATCTACTCTCCACCATTATTCATGATTCGGATTCACATCTACAAAAGTTTATTCAAACAAGCTAAAGACATATGAAATGGTAAAAATGAAGTAAAAGATTAGAAAATAGAAAAGTTGACGAAGTGGAAAACTTGGATGCTCAAGAATATTTCCAATGCACTTTGCCCTCTTTATAGTCCTCTAGTGAAGTCAGAAGTGTGGTGGAGTAAGAACTTGATAGTGCCCTTGATTTGGATGAAGGGAACCTCATTGGTTTCATTGTGCCAACTTTGCTTTTGCGTGCCAACCTTGTTTCTTTTTTTTCCTTCTTTCTCTCTTTTTTTTATGACCCTCTAGTAAAGTCAGAATTGTAGTGAAGCAAGGATTTGATTCGGATGAGAAAAACTTCACTGATTTCATTGTGCCCAAAACTACAATTTTGTGCCACTTTGTCTCTTTTTTTTCATGGTTAGCTGTTGAATTTCTGTTTTTGTTTGCAGCTAAGTTTCTACTTCTATTTTTCTTCATCTCGTTCAGTCATATTGTGCCCAGCTCCCAACTGTTTATCAGAAACTAGCTCCAATTCATGAAATGAAAAAGATTCACATTTCCGTGAGCTTGCAAGTAAATTGCATCTGCTGCAGTAGTGTCCAGCTCCCAACTATTTTTTCTGTTTTGTCCCGAGGTGGAGAACTTCCAATGGATAGCTACTTCAATTGGCAACACTACGGACCAGAACATGTACCCAAAACTTGGCACATGGATTTCTTTCCAGCTCCTTTTCTTTTAGTTCCCAGAATTCAGCTTACTCTCTTTTTTTTTCTTCATAACTGAATTTTTCAGCTCTTTTTCTCTGTTCTGTTTATAGGCTGTCAAATTCTATATGCTGTGCTAGATTTAATGCTCCATGATCTCTAAAATATTCAAATATCAAAGCTCTTCTTTCCCTTAATGTTCACTTGATAACTCAGCTTGTCCTCATTGAAAAAGATACAACCACCTTGTTGTTGTTTTCTTTTTATGTTGGCTTACTTCCTCACGACCATGCATCAGTAATTCTTACACTCTGCTACTTTTCAGCAATTCAGATAGCTGGTGAAAAGTTTGTTTCTTAGATCTTGTCAGCAACCTTTGCAATTCGACTCCTGTTAAAACAACCCGGCTTAATCTGACTCACTTTGGCACAGAAATTTGGCACAATTTTTTTTTCTTCAGCCGAACTTGCAATGAAAGAATAACTTCACCTCCTTTCGGAATTTAACTTCAAATGACCATTAAAAGCTTAGATCTTCAAATTATAATCAGGAATCTAGATGCTTCAATTGTTTCCCTCCTTAACCACTTCTTCCCACTTATTCTTGATACCAAACTCAATTCAACATGACACCTTTTTGCTTCAACCGCAGAATTTTTTTTTCTTGAAATGAAATGCATCTTTGATACAAAATAATTCCAATACCCTAGCCACCTCCCCCACACTTGATCTTTTGTCCGTCTCGGGCAAAGTAACATTAAGAAACATCCCAAACAAACAAGTCCATGGAGAAGTATGGTTAAGAGCAGAATATATAGGAAGGAAAATACAATAGATTATGTATCAACTATGATTATTGCCAAAAACTGATATGGAAAGGAGAAACAAATTGATTAGCCTCTATAGATGTGATCCAATCATAGAAATATGGTATTGAAAGAACCTAAGCAAGTTCTAGAGTACAATCACATATGTGTGTCACAAAAATAGGGCTAATTCTCACTAGGTACAAATGATTCATCTCAAGTCATCAATTTAGAATCCATAACTAAGTAGTACTCAAGCATCCAAGATTTCATCCATTAGCTCAAACCTTAAGTTTTAACAACCAAATTTAATTTGTTTTCAAGAGACTCTAAAATGATATGAAGACAACCTAGAGGGATATATTTATTCCTACTCATTAAGAAAAAGTGACAAAAGAAATAACATGGTATTTACAATGTCTATTTATTCATCATATTTTACCTAAGTATTTATTATCAACAACTCACTTCAAAAAGAAAAATTTACTTCTAGAAAAATGAAAATGATATATACAATGAAATGTAAGTGCAAGAAAAGTAAACTCCCCTTAATTTGGGTAGATAGCATCTTTGATGTTCACTCCGTCCACCTCTAGCTCCTTTAATTCTTCAAAGTACTTTTTGAGCCGGTGGCCATTGACTTTCCAAATAAAACCGTTAGCTTCATCTTTAATTTCAACAACTCCATAGGGAAAAATGTTAGTTACAATAAATGGACCATCCCACCTTGACCTTAACTTACCTTTTATCAATTTGAGTCTTGATTTGTACAATAAAACCTTGTCACCAATTTGGAAGTCTTTCTTCAGGATGTGCTTGTCATGGAAGTTTTTGGTCTTTTCCTTGTAGATCCTTGAATTTTCAAATGCTTCTAGCCTAATATCTTCAAGCTCTTGAAGTTAAAGTTTTCTTTCTTCTCCCACCTTGGTAGCATCAAAGTTACACGCCTTTACTGCCCAATATGCTTTGTGCTCAATTTCCACGGGAAGATGACAAGCTTTTCCATACACTAAGCGGTAAGGAGACATTCCAATGGGGGTCTTGTATGCCGTTCTATAAGCCCAAAGTGCATCATCTATCCTTTTGCTCCAATCTTGTCTATTAGGCCCAACAATCTTTTCCAAAATTGATTTGATCTCTTTGTTAGAAATTTCAGCCTGTCCATTTGTTTGGGGATGGTAGGATGTAGAAACTTTATGCACAACCCCATACTTGCCAAGTAGAGCCTTCATGTGTTTATTGCAAAAATGAGATCCTTGGTCACTTATTATGGCCCTTGGAATTCCAAACCTACAGAAAATGTGTGACCTAACAAAACTAACAACAACAGAAGAATCATCAGTTTTGGAGGGAATGACCTCCACCCATTTAGAAACATAATCTACAACAAGTAAAATGTACAAATAACCACTAGATGCAGGAAAAGGTCCCATAAAATCAATTCCCCAAACATCAAAAATCTCACAAAAAAGTATAGTGTGTTGGGGCATCTCATTTCTTGCTCCTATGTTCCCAGTTCGCTGACATCTATCACAATTTTTATAAAACACATATTAATCATGAAATAGGGTGGGCCAATACAATCCACACTCTAGCACCTTCCTAGCGGTTCTTTGGGGTCCAAAATGCCCCCCACAAGCTGATGAATGGCAAAATGTAAGGACAGAAGAAAACTCAAGGTCTGGTACGCATCTCCTAATTATTTGATCATTACAAAACTTCCATAAATAAGGATCATCCCACACAGAATTTTGCATCACTTTTAAGTTTATCTTTTTGAGCTTTAGAAAAATGTGTAGGAAAAACACGTGCTACTAAAAGATTAACTAGGTTTGCATACCAAGGTGTCTCACCATTTACTGCAAGAAGGTGCTCGTCTCTAAAATCATCGTCAATGGTGGCAGGAGATCCATCTCCTTCAATTCTGCTCAGGTGATCTGCAACTAGGTTTTCCTTGTCTCTTCTGTCTCTGATCTCCAGGTCAAATTCTTGGAGCAGGAGCATCCATCTGATCAGTCTAGGTTTAGCATCAGGCTTTTTCAACAAGTATTTTAGAGCTGCGTGATCAGAAAAAATAATAACATGTGAGCACAACAGATAAGATCTGAATCGATCCAAAGCAAAAATAATGGCAAGAAGCTCCTTTTCAACGGTGGTGTAGTTTGCTTGGGCGACATCTAGGGTCTTGGAGGCATAGCATATGACATGAGGTGCTCCATCCACCCTCTATGCTAGAACAGCTCCCACTGCAAAGTTAGATGCATCACATATTAATTCAAATGGCAAATTCCAATCAGGTGACTTAATAATAGGAGCAGAGGTAAGAGCCTCCCTGAGTCGGTGAAAAGCTTCTTTGCACTTATCATCAAAACAAAATTCAACATCTTTCTACAAAAGTTTTGTCAAGGGCTGAGCAATATCGCTAAAGTCTCTAATAAATCTGCGGTAGAAACCTGCATGTCCAAGGAAAGCACGAACATCCCGTACGCATACAGGGTAAGATAAAGAAGAAATAACACTTATTTTTGCAGGATCTACCTCTATACCTCTCCTAGAGACTATGTGTCCAAGTACAATACCATGCTCTACCATGAAGTGGCATTTTTCAAAATTAAGCACAAGGTTAGTTTCAATGCAACGGTGTAAAATCCTAGATAAATTTTCTAAACATGAATCAAAAGACGTGCCAAAAATTGAAAAGTCATCCATAAATATCTCCATACAATGCTTTAACAACTCACCAAATATGCTTACCATGCATCGCTGAAATGTTCCTGGCGTGATGCAGAGTCCAAAAGGCATACGTTTGTCGGGAAAAGTGCCAAAGGGGCAAGTAAAGGTAGTCTTCTCTTGGTCCTCTGGATCTATACAAATCTGGAAGTAGCCTGAATAACCATCCAAAAAATAGTAATCGGACTTCCCTGCCAGTCTTTCAAGCATCTGATCAATAAAGGTTAAAGGGAAGTGAACCTTGTGACCTTGTTGAGCTTTCTGTAATCAACACAGACTCTCCAGGAATTCTTAACTCTGGTGGGCACTAGTTCGTTGCATCCATCTTCCACCACTGTCACTCCAGATTTCTTGGGCACCACATGTATGAGAATAACCCACTGACTATCAGAATGGGGTAAATGATACCTGCCTATAGAAGTCGAGTCACCTCTTTCTTAACAACGTCCAAAATGAGTGGATTAAGTCTCCTTTGTGGCTGCCTCACGGGTTTAACATTTTCTTCCAAGAATATCCTGTGCATATAGAGAACTGGGTTGATACCTAGTATATCTGATAAAGTCCACCCAATCACTTTCTTGTATTGCCTCAGGATTTGCAATAATTTCTCTTCCTGCTCTGATTCCAAATGCTGAGCAATGATAACTGGAAAATTCTGCTCCTCTCCTAGATACACATATTTCAAGTGGCCTGGTGGTGGCTTAAGTTCAATCTGTCCCTGCTCAGTGGGTATGAGTGATCCTTGGGGCTCTGTGCAATCCCCTACACTATCATACCTCTGCTCTGAATCCTCTGGAATCTCAATAGAAGTAGGTGATCCTTGGGGCTCTGTGCAATCCCCTACACTTAGAAACTCCTCACCAGCTGGAAGTGAATCTGAAATAAACTCTGAAATATTCTTAGTCTCAATAGCAAGTACTCCCTCAGCCTCCTCTAAAAAAATATCTCCTCTGGAAAAATCATGTGCAATTCCCTCAACCACTGAATCTGTATCAACCAGTCCATCCAGAATGTCAATGCTTATAATGGAATGATCTTCCCTAGGGTACTTCATGGCATCGAAAATACTAAACTGAATTACTGTGTCCCCCACTTCCATCGAAAGTGTGCAGCATAAACGTCAATTTTTGTCCTGGCAGTCTTCAGAAAAGGCCTCTCAAGGATGAGTGGGGATCTATGTGCAAGATAGTCTCCTTCCATGTCTAGAATGTAGAAGTCTGCAGGAAAAATCAACTCCTTTACTTTTACCAAAACATCTTCAATAATTCCTGCTGGATGGGTCTGACTTCTTTCTGCTAACTGAATTACCACTCCAGTGGGCTGCAGAGGGCCAATGCCAAGCATCTGGAAGACCGATCTGGACATTACATTGATGGAGGCTCCCAAGTCTAGCATGACGTCATGAAACATAGTCCTCCCTATCTCACATGATACAGTAAAAACTCCAGGGTCTTCACACTTTTGAGGTATGACATGGATGAGTGCTGAAACATTTTTCCCCAAGCTGACCAACTCATTCTCCTTAAGCCTCTTCTTGTGAACACATAAATCTTTCAGGAATTTTGCATACTTAGGAATCTGTTTAATCATGATCAACAGAGGTACATTAATCTCTACTTTGCTAAATAACTTTACAAGCCCATTGTATTCTTTAGTTTTCTCCTCCTCCACTTGCCTTTTGGCTTGAGTTTTTCGTTGTGGAAAGGGCAAGGGAACTCTCATTTCTTCCTCTTGAACCGAATTTAGAGGGGCTGAATTTTTAGCTGCTGTCCCACTTGATGTAGCTGCTGTAATGTCAGTTTCGCCTCTGATTTCTCCCTCATTTTCCACCAAGATCACAGGGTTACTTGAGGAAGGAGTTGAGCACGGACTAGGGGTGGAACCAACGGATTTTGGAGTCTTTTCAGGGCTGATTATTGCTGGAAATGTTGGTACTGCCCTGTTTTCAGAAAAATCAGCTCTTGGACCATTTTGAGTTGAAGTAACCTTCCCACTCCTCAAAGTAATAGCGCTAACGTTTCCCTTTGGATTGGGAGTAGCTTGAGAAGGTAGTTGGCTTGATCCTTGAGTTTGAATTTGATTCATCCCACTAGCCAATTGTCCAATTTGCCTTTCAATGTTTTGTATGGCGGGATCATTTCTTTGTTGTTGTAAAAGTTGTTGAAGCATCTCTTCTATCCTTTGTTGTTGCACATTTCCCCCACTAGAACCTCCATAGCCCCCTTGGTTAGCATAGGGCTTTGATTGACTTTGAAATGATGATATAGGCTGTTGAAAAGTATTACCCTGCTGTGATTGTTGGCATTGGGGCTGATTATAGGGCTGAAATGGCTGATAATTGGGCTGGAATGATGGTTGAACTTGCTGAGAATTATAGCCTTGAAAATTTTGGTTTTGAAGTGGAAATGGTTGTGGTGAAGATTGAAACTGAGTGGGTTGAAAACTTTGATTTTGTGGCTGAAAGTTCTGATTAAAAGGCTGAAAACCTTCCTGTGGTTGTTGGAATTGTTGCTGTAAGGGTTGATATTGTTGCTGAAAATTTAAATTCCCTTGGAAACCTTGTTGATTCCCTTGAAAGCGTTGCTGGAATTGCTGGAATGTTGGTTGAATTGGCTGAATTTGGGGCTGCCCTTGCTGATTTTGCTGGAAATTCGGTTGGGGCTGATTGTAGGGTTGTTTGATGGATTTTGTTGGTAGAAAGTGTTGGATCGAGAGAAACGATAGAGGGGGGGTGAATATCGTTAAACGCTTTTCGGATGAAAATTAGAGCAAGTACGCAGCGGAATAAAAACAATCGCGAACACAGGTAGTTTTACTTGGTTCGGAGCCTAGGTCGACTCCTACTCCAAGGCCCACGGTCGTTGACCGTTTTCTGCGGGCAATTCTATAAGTGCGCAAAACATTTATAGAGAGATATTACAAAAGCAGTATAGTAAACTTAAAAGTAACTCTTCTTTTATCGACGTCCAATGTAGATTGAATTTTCGGAGCAACGGGACGTCGTCGGTGCTTGAGTCTCGAGTCGGGAGGTTTCCGGAGCAGAGCGCGGGAGCAGAAGAGCGTGATTGCGTTGAATGAATTGTTGTTCGAAGCCTTGGGGTCGAGGGCCTATTTGTAGCCGCTGGGGGCGCCCGGAATGTCGGGGGCGCCCCCCCACGTGTCAGTCGATCCGACTTTCACTCGGTCAACTTCTGATCCCTTCAAACTCGGGATCAGATCTTGATGGGGGCGCCCGGGAGCATGGGAGGCGCCCGGGAGCACGGGGGCGCCCCGCCCATAAGCTGCCGAAGCTCACTTTGCTTTACTTTGTTTTGTGTTCACCTTGGGGGCGCCCGGGACACTCCGGGCGCCCTGGTCAGCTGCTGTCTCACTCCTTTGAGGCTCTCTGAGCTGCAGACACTCGTTCCTTTGGTCCTGCATCCAGGGTTAGTCCAAAACACCATAAAGCAATAAGATGTTAGTTTATACAACCTCAGCTGTCTTGGTTCTAACTTTGGGCCTCCCAAATGGAGCCCTAGGTCGAACCAACGCCTACTGTTCCCTCGACAGGGAACGCATCCTCACTTACTCCTCTCGGGAGAATTTACCTGATGTCAACCGGCTCCTCCGATTGGACTTTTGCCTAGCGGTCCTTCGCCAGGTCTTGGTTACCAAGCTGTCCTTCACCTGGTGCCTGGCATTCCTTCGCCAGGTCTTCAGTCCCAAGCTGTCCTTCGCCTGGTACCTAGTAGTCCTTCGCTGGGGCTTCAGTACCTTGGCATTCCTTCGCCAGTGCCTAGCAGTCCTTCGCTAGGACTTTTTACCTTGGCGTTCCTTCGCCAGTGCCCAGCAGTCCTTCGCTAGGACTTTTTACCCTGGCATTCCTTCGCCAGTGCCTAGCAGTCTTTCGCTAGGACTTTTCCTGCACGCTTGAGTAATATGTTAGATAACAAATAAGACTTAACTTTTGAACCCTTTTGCCATTATCAAAACTCAGGTTCGACTTGGGTGCTTTCTGCACCAACAATCTTCCCCTTTTTGATTTATGGCAACCCTGGTTCAAAAAGTTATGTTAATCAGAACATATAGAGTTAAATTTTGTTTCCTCCCCCTGGAAGGAATCTCCCCTAGATTTTTCAAAACTTCGTGGGGTTTTTGAAAATAAATTCTAAGTTTTAAGGATGGATTTTTACTTAGAATAATTTTCAACAGAAAATAATTTTGGTTGTCTATTTTGGAGAACTTGTAGAATACTTTGAAAACTTAAGAAGGATTATGTAAGCTTATGTTTGAGTACTAAGGAAAATTTTGACGCCCTAAGTTTAAAGTACTCAAAAAGTTTTGAAAACTTTAAGTTTTAAAGTACTTAGTGAAATTTGAAAAACTTAAGTACTTAGGAGTACTTTAGGGAAGTTTTGAAAAACTTAAGTACTTTAGAAAAGTTTTGAAAAACTTAAGTACTTTAGGGAAGTTTTGAAAAACTTAAGTACTTTAGAAAAGTTTTGAAAAACTTAAGTACTTAGAGAAGTTTTGAAAAACTTAAGTACTTAGAAGAGTTTTGAAAGAAAAGAAGAGTTTTGAAAAACTTAAGTACTTAGAGAAGTTTTGAAAACACTTAAGTACTTAGAGAAGTTTTAAAAACACTTAAGTACTTAGAAGAGTTTTGAAAGAAAATAAGAGTTTTGAAAAACTTAAGTACTTAGAGAAGTTTTGAAAACACTTAAGTACTTAGAGAAGTTTTGAAAACACTTAAGTACTTAGAACAGTTTTGAAAAACTTAAGTACTTAGTAAAGTTTTGAAAAACTTAAGTACTTAGTAAAGTTTTGAAAAGCTTAAGTACTTAGTAAAGTTTTGAAAAACTTAAGTACTTAGAAAAGACTTAGTACTTTTGAAAATTTTGATTTAGTACTTTTTGAATAAATGATAGAGTTTGAAATTTTGAGAGTTGACGAAATTCTTAAAAAAAATTTAAACTCTCGTTGAAGAAATTCTTAAAAAATTTAAACTCTCTCCTTTCCTATCTCTCCCCCTTTGTCATATATCAAACACAAATAAATATAGCAGAAACAGAATAATTGAATTGCATAAAGGAAAATAACTTGCATGATTTTGCTGTACTGAACCAATTCATGATGAGAATTAAGCCAAATCAGTTTCATTTTCCTCTTTTAGGGACCTGTCTAACCCAATTAGCTACTTATTAACTGTTATAAACAGTAGTTTTCGCTAGGGTTAGTCAAGTTAAGTGTTCTGTTCAAGTTAGATTTTCTAAACTTGACACTTAACTTGATTACTGTGTAAGTTATATTTAGTGCCCCAATTACTACAGATGCACTGACTTAAAGCATCTTGAATTAAGGCAAAGACCTAAGCATCTCAACCCATTCTAAGTTATCAATCAAAAGTACCCTAAGGTGCTTGTGAGATGCTGGCTTCTAAATCTATAGGTGCATGCAGTTCTAGGGTTAGGGCCTAGGCTAAGTCCATTTTCGAAAAAGCCCTAATTTTGAAAGGGGTAGTTTTGAAAATAAAACTAAGTGAAAAACTTTATTTTAAAACTTTTCAAAACTAAGTAAAAGATGATTTTGAAAGCATTTAAAAATTTCTTTAAAACTGATTTGAGTAAGAAAACCAATAGTAGACTTAACCTATTCTACCAGGCATAGTAAAGATCAAATACTCAAGTCAAATAAGTAGTCAAACAAAATAGGTTAACTGGTCAAACAGAGGCCCAGTAGAGTCAAACATGAGTCAAGTTTTAGTTACTTAGTACAATGCTGAAAATAGTCTAACTATGAAGAAGGGCCAGGGTGGTCAGATGAGCCAGGCTGCCATGATCTGAGAAGCGACATCATCTCAATGTATCGTGCATCGACCACCTCTCGATCGGCTCTACGAGCGTCCATCTGCTCGATGTGATAGGCCTCGACCTCCTCTCGGAGACTATGGATCTCCGTCTGCATCTGTGTGAAGCGCTGGTCGATGGTCGGTGGTGGAGGCTGATCTATATGGTCCCGTATCTTTGCTGCGAGATCAGCAACGTCAACGTCTACCTCCTCGTCTGAGTCGATCGGAGCCCCGGCTTGCTGTCGTCTCCAACTCAAAACCCCGGTGGCCGATACCTCTAGACCAGCTAAAGAGAAGTTCCTAAATCCTATCTCATCAAAATCGGTCATCCCGGTTATTTCACCCACGGTAATGTCACGACCGTGGTGATGAAGGAGGGAGGTGATGATGTGGCAGAATGGATTGCGCACTCGTCCCTGGGTCGTAACACTGGACGCATGCAGAATAATATGAAACATGTGTAGCCCAATGTCAATGTCAAGTTGATGGATCAAGGCATACAGAAGGAAGGCATGAAAAGGTCGCATGGTCGTGACATCTCTAGTGGAGAGTGGTAAGATACAGCGGACCAGAACTCTGTACAGGGCATAGTCCTGTGCCTGAAGGTCAACGGACTGGAATCGTCTATCTGCGGGGATTCTAGCTTCCCTATAGAAATAGGAGTGAAGAGTGTCTAAAGTAATGTGAGAGTAGGGAGGATCAAATGGAGGATTCCTAGGTGGATAGCAACAAAAGGTGGACTAGGAGGGTCGTAGTCCAAGGAATCGGTTTAGCAAGGTAGGAGTGATCGACAAGGGTATCCCTTGAACAGTAGTGACAAACATGAGATCGTTTTGTCGAACTATGTTATTATAAAATTCTGCACATAAGGATATGTTCATGGTATGAGTGCAGAATACTAGATTATCTAATTGATAGAAGTTTATAACATTCATGGCTAAGGGACATGATTGGGTAAAGAAATGTCTATTAAGATAGCTTGTTTTAATAGGCTTGTAGGTTGTTCGAGCGAACTTATTACACAGTTCTAGAGTCGGGAACCTAGGGTCGGGACTCGGTTCGGTACCGGGGTTCGTTTGGTTTGCTCGGCGTTTTCTAAGTTGAGAGACATGCATTTATAAGAAATGAATTAAGAAAATAATTCTAAATGCAAAAGGAATTAGGAAAGTAATTCTAAATGCATAAAACAAATCATACCGGAGAGGCATGGTTGAGATTGAGAAAGCACAAGTGTCACTTGATCTTCTTGGAAGGAAGGAAGGGAGGAAGGAGGATGGTTTTTGGTGTGGGAAGAAGAGGGGGTTCGGATGCCTTTTTATAGGCAGGTTATTGGGGGCGCCCGGGAGCTCCCGGGTGCCCGGGACAGTGGTCTCTGCCATGGCAGAGACTTGGGCTGGTTAGGGGCGCCCGGAGCGGCCCGGGCGCCCTGGTCAGGCTGATTTTGCAGCTTTTGCTGCATTGACTGCGATGGGGGCGCCCGCGTGGTTCCGGGCGCCCTGGCCAAGGGATTAAAGGCAACTTTTTGCCTTGAGAGAAGATAAAGTCATGGGGGGCGCCCGAGGAGTCACGGGCGCCCGGAGTGTATAGGAAGTGACAAATTTGATGTCTTGTCATTATTTGACCATGGTTTGACTACTTTGACTATGGTTTGACTACTTTGACTATGGTTTGACTATATTAACCATGGTTTGACCACGTTGACCATGGTTTGACTGCGTTGACCATGGTTTGACTATATTCTGAACTACAGGATTAAACCACAATATAGGTATTAACGGAATTACAACTGAGTTTAATTTTACTGTCTTACCCAATCTAGGGTTTTCAATCACGTTGGCCTTACAGGTTTTGTGAGACAGGTTCTGATAAGTAAAATTATTTTGAAAAATTATTTTAAAAACCTTAAATTTATTTTTGAAAACAATTGAATTTATTTTGAAATGAATGTTTAAATCTACAAGTAACTGAAAATTTATGTTAGATTTGAATTTGACAAAGAATAATTTGAATTTGAATTTCAAAAATTGGGTCCCAAGTCTTGGCGAGGCACTAGGCCTTCTTTGGCCGTAGCCTTATTGGATCATCAACCCTTTCCTTGACAAAGCCTTTTAATGAAATTTCATTTTCAAAATTAATCTTTGAAAAATTCTGGTCTAACTAGTTTGGGTCTTGGATCGGTAGCTTCGGCTAGTTTCACCAGTCTAAAGAGACCAAGTATACTTGACCTTATTAGAATTGGTTTCCCTAACGTACTATCATCTCACCGCCACCCAATACTATGTTGTTCAAATTTCAGTTAAGTTTGTTCAATCCTTACACTAACCATTCCTAAGTCTAAGCATGGTAAATTGCAGAAATTAAATAAACAATCAGTCAAGCAAATTACAATCAAGAATTAAGTTTTATCTAACAATAAATATAGTTTATAATTTGGCTTCCCCTGGACTAAAGCCACGGTAATGGTTAGGCAAGATATGAATCTTGTCCTTGGGGATCCAATACTGATTTGATCCAGTTAGTTTGTTCAGGTACAGTTTAGGTACCCATGCCTGAACTTTATTTCTGGACTGATTCAGTACAGCAAAATAGGATCTTTGTCTAGATTTGGTTCTATAGCCTAGACCGGATCGATTTAGAACCGATTTCTGTTTTCCAAGAATCATGTCAAGACCCTTGGAACCAGAAGTGAATGTTCTAAAGCTGATCTAAGATCCTTAACCTGAGTTTTCAGGGAGGAATTCTCTTTCTCAAGTTTTTCAACTTGATTAGAGGTTCCTTCTTGAACCTTCTCAGTTAGGGGTTTAGAATCAGCTCCCTCTTTCAGGAGTTTTACTTCCTGTCGAAGGGATTCGACTCGGAGTTTAGCTTTCGCCAAATCTCGAGAAAGATAAGAGATTAATTCATTTAATTGACTTCTAGTAAATCCACTTACCTTGATTTCGCCATCCTCTGAAAAGGTCAGTCTGCCGTCGTCCTGTTCTGATTCTGACTCGGTCTCGACTTCTTCTGAGGCGGTTAGTGCTAGTAGGTTCGACTGTGGGACCTCTTCTTCTTCTTCGGAGTCTGAGTCTGAGTTAGACTCGGGTTCAGGTTGAGGCTTCTTCTTAGTTGTCCTTCCAGTTTTACCTGCAATAAAGGCAATACCTTTCTCGGCCAGATTGCAGTTAGTCTGTTCATGTAATTCTAATTCAGAGAACAATTCATGTAATTTTATTTTTGAAAGATCCCTTGAAACCTTGTATGCATCTACCATAGATGCCCACAAGGTGTTTCTCGGGAAAGCATTTAAAGCATACCTTATTAGGTCACGGTTTTCTACCTTGTGACCAATAGTGTGTAGATCATTCATTAGTTCTTGAATTCGGGCGTGATGCTGAGCTGCTGTTTCGTTGTCGGTCATTTTGATGGTATACAGCTTGTTCAGGAGCAGATCTCTCTTGCTGATCTGAGTGTCTGATGTTCCTTCATGCAGCTCGATCAGTTTTCCCCACAGCTCCTTGGCACTGTTGAAAGGGCCCACCCAGTTTAGCTCCTCTTTTGTTAAGCCGCATTGAAGAGTCTGGGTCGCCTTTGCATCCGCTTCAATTTTCCATTTCAGAGCGGTGTCCCACTCTGTGTAGCTTTGAGGTACTCCTTCAGCATTTCTCGGAATCTCCAGTCCGGACTGGATGATTATCCACATGTCCACCTGAGTTTTCAGGTGGACCTCCATTCGACTTTTCCAGTAGGAAAAGTCTTCTCCACTGAAAAGAGGAGGTCTGGCTGTGCTGAATCCTTCTTGCATGGCCATTAGGTATTTTATCTGAAAAAGAGATAAGAAAAAAAAACTTTGTCCCAAGACTTGGTCTTGGATTAGTAGTGCAGGATAAAAAAAAATATTTGTCGAGGGGTGTTGCACCAGCCTCGATCAACGAGAAGAAATTCGAACGAAAATGAAATATTAGAAGAATTTCGAACGAAAAAGAAATATTAGAAGAATTTCGAACGAAAAAGAAATATTAGAAGAATTTCGAACGAAAAAGAAATATTAAAAAAAATTTAAACAAATCCGAAAAATTTTCAAACTGATGGTTGCACCAAATTTGAATTTCCCCGCTCTGATACCACTTGTTGGATCGAGAGAAACGATAGAGGGGGGGTGAATATCGTTAAACGCTTTTCGGATGAAAATTAGAGCAAGTACGCAGCGGAATAAAAACAATTGCGAACACAGGTAGTTTTACTTGGTTCGGAGCCTAGCTCGACTCCTACTCCAAGGCCCACGGTCGTTGACCATTTTCTGCGGGCAATTCTATAAGTGCGCAAAACGTTTACAGAGAGATATTACAAAAGCAGTATAGTAAACTTAAAAGTAACTCTTCTTTTACCGACGTCCGATGTAGATTGAATTTTCGGAGCAACGGGACGTCGTTGGCGCTTGAGTCTCGAGTCGAGAGGTTTCCCGAGCAGAGCGCGGGAGCAGAAGAGCGAGATTGCGTTGAATGAATTGTTGTTCGAAGCCTTGGGGTCGAGGGCCTATTTATAGCTCCTGGGGCGCCCGGGACGTCGGGGGCGCCCCCCCACATGTCAGCCGATCCGACTTTCACTCTTTCAGCTTCTGATCCCTTCAAACTCGGGATCAGATCTTGACGAGGGCGCCCGGGATGCTGGGGATGCCCGGGTTGACCGGGTCTCCTCTTATCAGCTGGCTTCGCTGGTTTCGGCTTTGTTAGCTTCAACTGGGGGCGCCCGGGACGCTGGGGGCGCCCGGGAGCATGGGGGGCGCCCGGGAGGACGGGGCGCCCGGGAGCACGGGGGCGCTGATAGATATCATTTTGTTGATTATTTAAATTGCTAAAATCCATGTTTGACCTATGTTTTTATTGCTTAATTGTGATTTTACCCTAGGTTTTAGAACTTCCTCTTATTTTGGACTTAATTGCAAATTTGCATTAAATTGGATTATTTGGCCACTAAATTTCTGATCTATTTTTGTAGGCATGAAAGGTTCATGGACCTAGGGCATACTGGGTCAAACTCGAGTCGGAAGTGACCCGGATCGAGTTATCAAGATTAGGATTAAATCCGGACCGTCCGATTCAAGAGCGGCTAGATCTGAGTCATCCGGGACCATCTGAAGCAATCCGAGCTAGGGTTAGGGTTGATCAAGCACTCTGATCATGATCTGAATGTTTCATCCCAATCAGAGCTAAATCAACCGTTGGATCAAGCTCGGAGAGCTCTAGATCGTCCATTCAAAGACTAAGTTGATCTGGACCATCCGTTGCATATCTGGAGGATCCGAGCTACACGAGGCAGATCCTGACCCCAGATCATCATCATCAAAGTTTGGCTCAAATCAGAGCAAGATCAGCCGTTGGATTTTCTCAATTAAATCTGAGCCGTCCATTGCTGATTACTTAAGGAAAAATCTACCCAGACTTCTCCTCGTCGCGTCTCCGCTGTTTCTTCGTCTTCTTTGTTTGTTCATCGAGTTCTTCAGTAGTTCTTCATCCAAGGGGCGCGACCCCTCAAATCCTTCATTAGAACAAGTGTTAGGTCAGTGGGGAGAGCTCGCTGAGAAGTTTCCAGCTTGAATTTTGCCCAAAGACAGAGTTTCATGAGGTTTCAGTAGCTCTGTCACTTGAGTTCGTCAATCTCGGTTGTGTACCATTTCATTTCATCCTAGCTCTTTGGAGGGGGTTCCCTGGAAGGCTCGGAGCATTCCCAATTCATCGGCGCAATCCACCACAGCGAGGTTGAAGAATTCGATGGTTGTTTTCAGCTTGAGCAGAGTTTGAATGGATTTGAATCGCAAGGGTTGTTTTCCACTGATTTGTTGAGCTTGCGGGTTCGAGGCTCACCCTTGCGTGACGAACAAGGAGCATTTGAGCTTAGGGAGGATTGAGGCTTAGTTTCGTAGCTAATTTCTCTTGTTTTAGTTATAATTTTAATTCTGCCGCAAGTTTAGTTTCAGATTTCGTATTAGTTGTTTAAGTTCATGTTTTTGAATTGCCTCTTCAGTAGATAGGTTTCAATTCTGCAGGTAGTTGGCTAATGAGTTTGTTTATGGCACATTTACTTTCAATTTTAGTTTAATTGCTGTTTAATTTCCTGCGTATCAAATTTCAGCTGCGTATCAGCTTCCTTTTCTGCCGAGTCAGCTTAGTTTCTGGATTTCTTCAGCTTAATTCCAATTCAGTTTGTGCTTAGCTTAATCCCTGAAATTGAAGATAGCATTTAGTTTGTTAATGCATTGAATCTGTCTTTGTTTTCCATTCAGTTCTATTTCTGAATTTTTAGCTCAGCCTGTTGCGTATCAATTCTTCCAACTCCAATTCTGCAAATTAGTTTCATCTCTGTATTTTTAGTCTAGCACTTCTATCTGTAGCATCAGTGGGCTCAGTTTGGCTGAATTGAAGTTGAATATTAGAGTCGAGCATTAAATCTCATTTGGATTGGTTGATCTACATATTAATTTTCAGTGGTTGCGTATCATTGTATTTCTGAAATTCTTGGTGTGTAGTTGCTGAAATTTGTATCAGTTCATTAGCTCCCTTGAACCTTTACTGAAGATTAGATTTATGCATCAATTCCAGCTTGTTTGTTGCTTGTTCTGCATTTCAAACTGTTGCTGAAATTCAGCATCAGATCCTGAATTCTCACAGCCTGAAATTCATCAGTTTCAGCCTCACTGCATGCAGTGTTATAGTTTTAGTCTCAACTCTGAAGTTGTATCAATGGAACATGAGCTCTTTTGAGTTTTATACGAACAACAGAATTGAGCAATTCATTTTGGTTGCTGTGCCAATTTCTGCATCCGAATCTGTCTTACTGCATCCACTTAATTCTCCCTGCATTTCTGAAACTCGGCAGTTTTGTGTGTGTCGAATTTCTGCAATGATTCTGCCTAGATCAGTCCACTTTCTAAATGTCAGTTAGGGATATTTGGATTTCTTTCCAAGCATGAGTTTATGCGTTTAATCTCAGCTTGACTTGTGAATGTCTGCATTGAACCTGTACTGCCTTAATCAGTTTTCAAATTTCGAATTGCTGCATTCATTTCTGCAAATGTCTTCCTTGATAGCCTAGCCTTCCAATGCCGAGATGGTCAGCTATAATTGCTGCAGTTAGTTCCAAACTTTTGCACATCAGTTTCTTCTTGCATTGCGTATCAAGTTTGCTGAGAATGCAGTTTGTATCAATGAAGCTTTGGCACATACGTTTTCTTGATTTACTTGCTACAGCTTGTATCAAGTAGGGTTGTGGCATAGGTTTTGCATTGGACTGTTTTGAGATAGTTTTACTGCATTTGAATTGGATGTGCTATCAGATTTATTTAACAACTTCAGCTGAGTTACATTGGTTCATTAAGTTTCATTAGTTGAGTTTCTTAGTGGCATTTACTTTGTTTGGCTTATCTAGTTGAGTGTCTTTATCTTCATTGCGATTTCATTTCCGAATACCAACCCAACCCAAGTTTTATTTGAAACCCAAATTAACAAACGACACCTAAACACGAGCTCGAATCACACAACATCAACTAGTCCCGAGGAAAAATACGACCTGTGGCCCCTTTACTACGTTTTCATATTTTGATTGCAAAAAGGGTTTCCAGCTTTCATTCATATTTAAATTCTGATGGTCCCACAATTCGTGATAACTTTAAACTAGTATTTCGTGGCCATCAACTTTAAACTAGTATTTCGGGGCCAACTTTAAACTACTCCAAGGCCCACGGTCGTTGACCATTTTCTACAGACAATTCTATAAGTGCGCAAAACGTTTACAGAGAGATATTACAAAAGCAGTATAGTAAACTTAAAAGTAACTCTTCTTTTACCGACGTCCGATGTAGATTGAATTTTCGGAGCAACGGGACGTCGTTAGCGCTTGAGTCTCGAGTCGGGAGGTTTCCTGAGCAGAGCGCAGGAGCAGAAGAGCGTGATTGCGTTGAATGAATTGTTGTTCGAAGCCTTGGGGTCAAGGGCCTATTTATAGCCCCTGGGGCGCCCGGGACGTCGGGGGCGCCCCCCCACATGTCAGCCGATCCGACTTTCACTCGGTCAGCTTCTGATCCCTTCAAACTCGGGATCAGATCTTGACGGTGGCACCCGGGACGCTGGGGGTGCCCGGGTTGACTGGGTCTCCTCTTACCCGCTGCCTTCGCTGGGTTCGGCTTTGTTAGCTTCAACTAGGGGCGCCCGGGACGCTGGGGGCGCCCGAGAGCATGGGGGGTGCCCGGGAGCACGGGGGCGCCCCGCCCATAAGCTGCCGAAGCTCACTTTGCTTTACTTTGTTTTGTGTTCACCTTGGGGGCGCCCGAGACACTCCGGGCGCCCTGGTCAGCTGCTGCCTCACTCCTTTGAGGCTCTCTGAGCTGCAGACACTCGTTCCTTCGGTCCTGCATCCAGGGTTAGTCCAAAACACTATAAAGCAATAAGATGTTAGTTTATACAGCCTTAGCTGTCTTGGTTCTGACTTTGGGCCTCCCAAATGAAGCCCTAGGTCGAACCGACGCCTACTGTTCCCTCGACAAGGAACGCGTCCTCACCTACTCCTCTCAGGAGAATTTACCTGATGCCAACCGGCTCCTCCGGTTGGACTTTTGCCTAGCGGTCCTTCGCCAGGTCTTGGTTACCAAGCTGTCCTTCGCCTGGTGCCTGGCATTCCTTCGCCAGGTCTTCAGTCCCAAGCTGTCCTTCGCCTGGTGCCTAGCAGTCCTTCGCTAGGGCTTCAGTACCCTGGCATTCCTTCGCTAGTGCCTAGCAGTCCTTCGCTAGGACTTTTTACCCTGGCGTTCCTTCGCCAGTGCCCAGCAGTCCTTCGCTAGGACTTTTTACCCTGGCATTCCTTCGCCAGTGCCTAGCAGTCTTTCGCTAGGACTTTTCCTGCACACTTGAGTAATATGTTAGATAACAAATAAGACTTAACTTTTGAACCCTTTTGCCATTATCAAAACTCAGGTTCGACTTGGGTGCTTTCTGCACCAACAGAAAGAATTACCATACTTTAGATTTGGATGATCCCTCCAACCAGGGTTATAAGTAGAGGAGTAGGGGTTATTCCTGGCTTGAAATTGTCCCCTAACCAACGCCGCTATTGTCTCATCTTGTTGGAGGTTGGGACATGAATCTGAATTATGTTCCTGGCTAGAGCAAATACCACATACCCTCATCACTTGGCTTGATTGTGGAGGTACCGAAAAGTTGGGATTTTGGCTTGCATTATTAAGAGTCATTTGCTTCACCAATGATGTGAGCTCCACTAGAGAATTCCTAATTTCCCTTTGTTCATTAAAAGCCACCTGGACCTCATTCACTCCTCTGGTGGACAATGCTCTGCTTCCAAACTGCTGTGAGTTCTCTGCCATGTTCGAAATCAACTCCCTAGCTTGATCTGGGGTTTTGTTAACTAGGACTCCTCCAGCTGCTGCGTCTATCATGATCCTATCCATCTGCAATAAACCCTCATAGAAGTACTGAATGAGGAGCTACTCACTGATCTGGTGCTGTGGGCAACTTGAGCATAGCTTGTTAAATCTCTCCCAGTAGTCATAAAGAGTCTCTCCCACCACTTGCTATATACCACATATGCTCTTTCTGATGATTGCAGTTCTGGAGGCTGGGAAGTATTTTTCTAAAAATGCATTCTTCATGGAAATCCAGCTAGACACGTGCCCAGTAGGTAAATAGTAGAACCAATCCTTTGCTGCTCCAGTCAGGGAAAATGGGAATGCCCTCAGCTTAATATCTTCTTCTGAAATCCCCTGAGGCTTCATGGTGGAGCAGACTACGTGAAATTCATGTAGATGTCTGTTTGGATCCTCTCCAGATAATCCTTGAAATTTAGGTAGCAAGTGGATGAGTTCGGATCTAAGTTCAAAATTGCCAGTCAGCTCTGGATAAGCAATGCTAGAATACTGAAAGGTATCATCTGGTGCTACAAGTTCTTTCATGGTCTTCTGGTGGTCTGCCATGATAATGCCTGAATGAGTAGGAATAGTCTGAAGAGGAGGAATATCAATAGCCTCGGAAATTATGCCTTGGTTCCTCCTTGCTCTGTAAGTTCTCTCAATTTCAGGGTCAAACTCCTCGAGATCACCACCTGCTGACCTGGTCATAAAATAAACAAATTGCAGCAAATGTGTATAGAAAAATAAAACAGATAAAATAGATCACAAGATATAGCAGTAAGCACGCAAGCAAAAATCAAACAAACTCAACTAGTAGATTCCTCAGCAACGGCGCTAAAAATTTGATGATCCCCAAAAATAGATGTCACGAATGTGGGCCTCAAATTTAAATATTTCTACTGGAAACCCTAGCTCACAATTTAAATGTAGTAAAGGGGCCACATGTCGTATTTTTCCTAGGGCTAGTTCAGGATGTTTGGTTCAAGCTCGAATTTATGTGTCGTCAAATATTTTTGGGTTTCAAATAAGATTTGGGTTTTGTTTGCAATCAGGAATGAAATCATAGTGAAAAGGAAAGAAACTTAACTATACGAATTTAAACTAGGTAATTTCAACTAATGAACTCAACCAATGGGGAACTTAATCAACCAATGCAAATTAGCCAAATTTGGAAAACAAATATGTTATCAAAAGCAATAGTACACTACAAGTTGTGTTCAACTTCAGGAATTACCACTCAAAGCAAACCAAATGCTAAGCAATCTGTATCAAATCAATACTGAAATTTCGATTGATAACTAATGCATAAACTATAAACCTAATTGCAGAAATGGAATCTAAAATTCAGAAACAACCTAATGCGAAACCAATTGATATCAAATGCAATAGTATGCTAAAAGTTGTGTTTAATCTTGATGCCAATCAATGTCGAATCTTCACTTGATACCAAAATGTAGAAATGAAACAAACTTGATACGAAGAGGAGAAAAACTCATGTGTCAAAAAAACTGATACTATATGCAGAAACTATAATTGACATTTCAGAAATGAACTGATCAATTCAGCTTGGAAGGCAAAGCTATCAGTGAAGTGATATGCAGAAATGAGTGCAGAAATGCAGAACCCGAATGCAGAAATGCAGCAACAAACCGAATGCAGCAACAAACAAAGCAAACTAAGATTAAGTGCACAAATCTAATGTTCAGAAAAGATTTAGAAGAACTAATGTTCACTTGATTCAAACTTCAGAACTATAAACTGAAACTTGCAGAAATGAAGCTGATATGCAACAATTGAAGTTGATACGCAAGCAAGCTGAGACCAAATGCATTAGCACACTAAACGTTGTATCTAATTTCAGGAATTAAAACTAAAAACAAGCTGAATTTGAAACAAGCTGCAAAGTTCGCAAAACTAATGTTCTCTTGATATAAAATTCAGGAACTAAAAACTAATACGCAGAAAAAACATTGATATGCAGAATTGGAAACCAAATTCAGAAATGAAACTAATGTTCAGAAATGAGAATTCACTAAAAACTAATCATCGATCCCTTCCCTTGGTTCAAGTACTTCTTGCTGTCACACAAGAGTCAGCCACGAACCCCTTAGCTTGACAAATCGCTGGAATATCTGACTCCGCGATCGATTCAGCTCAAAACATGCGTCCAGCTGAAACATCCATCCGATCACCTCATTCTCGCTGTGTGGGATTGCGGTGATGACGTAGGAACGATCAGAGCCATTCGAAGAACCCTCCGACTTGCTCAGGTGGACAAAGAATGGAACACAACCGAGATCCAATCAGTCGAATGGCAGAGCTGGTGAAACCCTCACTTAGCTCTGTTCAGTGACGAATTTGAGCTGAAAACCTCACGGAGACATAGTCTCGATGATCTAGAACTCGATCCAAGGTTGAAATCAATGCGGTCGCACGATCAGATGAGGAAAAATGAAGAAGAAACTGAAGAACTAAAGAACTCCTAGCTTGCGGCGAAGACGCGACGACGGATCTGATCGGGGAAGAGGTTGTTATATTTATTAGCATTGGACGGCCGAGATCTTCCTTGCTCCATCCAACGGCCGGATCTCCTCAGATTTGAACCAAACCTTCCAGATCTTGATCAAGGGTCAGGATCTGCCTATCAGTAACTCGGATCTTCCAAATTTACAACGGATAGCTCAGATCTACCCGATCTTTGAATGGACGATCTAGATCCTCTTGAGCTTGATCCAACGGCTGAATGATCTCTGATTTGGATGAAACCTTCAAATCTTAACCTGAGTGCTTGATTAGCTTTAACCCTAGCTCGGATTGCATCAAAAGATCACAGATGGCTGAGATCTAGCCGTTTTTGAATCGGACGACCCATATTAGTCTGATGCTTGATCACTCGATCCGGATCCACTTCTGACTCAAGTTTGACCCAGCATGACCTAGATCCATGATCCTTCCAAGCCTATAAAAGTAGATTCACAATTTAGTGCCAAAATATTTCCAATGTATAAAGATTTACAATAAAGCCCATAATAGAATTAATTCATAGAACCTAGGGTAAATTCAAGATTAAGCAGGTAAAATATGGGTCAAACATGGATTTTAGAACCTGAAATGATCAACAAAATAGTACTTATCTGATCCCGGCCTTGCCTATGGGTAGGGGCATATGCCGGGCCCACAGGCCAGCCTGGCGCCGAGGAAGCCTGGCATCCTGGAGAACTACCCTGTCAATAAACGGGGTTTCACGCTCAGGACCTCCCAGAGGAAAGAAGGAGAGGCGGTCCACCGGGCCCTCTGAGAAGACAACCGGCCCAGCTCCCAGCCAGCCAACTCCGTAGAAGGCCTAGCCGTTCCCACCAGCTCACCCCGACCCCGAACAAGGTTCCACCCCCTCAGCAAGGTCAAGTCTTGTGATGCCTCCGACCCAGGGCGTACCCCGCGCTCCCTCTCTCTCTCTTTTTCCCTACCAGATGGACGCGTGGCGACCCACGCTCCCTGGTCTTTACCCAACTCAGTCTGTAGCACACGGACCTGTCAGTCGGCGCTCGGGGTACGGGTTGTCCTGCCCACGCATCCCCTGACATCCTTACTTCTGGGGTACAACCCTACCAGTGGGGTTCCTCATGCCTTGCCTATCTCTGACATCTCCACGTGGCCATCCCGCGCATCCAGTACTCTTGTACTGCTTATCCAGTACTCAGGTACTGCCGGAGCCCCCGCGCCAGGTCGCGTCGCTTCCCCGTGCTCCATGCGGGCTGGTAGCCATCACACCTGGTCCCATCTACGCGGACAGGGGTTGTCAGCCCCCCCCCCCCCGGTCATATAAGCTCGGCACTCTCCTTACTCTAGGTACGCGCACGCGAGTTCTCGCATCCCTCGCCCCATCTCCATTCAGTTTCCTCTCATCTATGTTGGGGACTGACTTGATTGTCGGAGTGCCTGACCGGGGATTCCCCCGGCGGGTTTGCTGACGATCCATGTTTTGCAGGAGCAAGGCGAGGCGCGGCTGACGAAAGGCCACCTCATCGGCTCATGGCTCTCGGGAGGCCTGTCCGGCCCGTTGGACTGCCACCTCACTTCGTGACAGGATCAAAAATGGCGCTAGAAGAAGGGCACACCAGCAGCCTGATCGGAAGTGAAAAGGGGAGATCCATATGGGTTCTGGCAGACAGTGTCCCTAGAGAAGACGAGTTTTCCCTCATTCGATCGCAGAAGAGCCCTTAACGCCCTAGTGACTCTATAACAGATCCCTCGCAGGGTATTTCTTGATTCTACTTTCTTTCTAACGCGGAACCGGACCGCCGGGGCAACAGGGGAAGGGCAGGTTATGTTTCTGTCATATCTGACATTTGGACTTCTGGATGTATCCCCTATATTTTATGCATCTATATAATTCGGTCTTCTCAAACATGGGTATATTCTACGCATCGGGGAGTATGGACACTTTCTACACACTCGCCGCATGTCTGAAATCGGATCCTCTGGATCATATATCATTTGTCTGATGCGCCCGTCAGAAAGGGTTTTTCTGAAAGAACAGTCGCTGCTGCATTACCCTCGGCGAGGCTCTCAGGCGGTGCGTGGTGGCCCACGCTCCCTGGGATGCCCTCGACCAGGAAGCATCGGCGAGGCTCTCAGGCGGCGTGTGGCGGCCCACGCTCCCTGGGATGCCCTCTGCCGGGAAGCCTCGGCGAGGCTCTCAGGCGGCGCGTGGCGGCCCACGCTCCCTGGGATGCCTTCGACTGGGAAGCCTCGGCGAGGCTCTCAGGCGGTGCGTGGCGGCCCACGCTCCTTGGGATGCCCTCGACCGGGAAGCCTCGGTGAGGCTCTCAGGCGGCGCGTGGCGGCCCACGCTCCCTAGGATGCCCTCCACCGAGAAGCCTCGGTGAGTCTCTCAGGCGGCGCGTGGCAATCCATGTCCCCTGGGATGCCTTCGACCGGGAAGCCTCCACAAGGACGGGGAAACCTCAGGCCTTCTTCTTGCTTTACACAAGCACCCCCCTCGGATCGGCCCTCGGGCAGGCGCATGATGGTCCATGCCGCCCGAGGGGGCACCCGACCTAGCGGCTTTCTTCTTGCTCTACGCAAGCTCCTCCCTCGGATCGGCCCTCGGGCAAGCGCATGATGGTCCATGCCACCCGAGGAGGAACCCGACTGAGCGGCCTTCTTCTTGCTCTACGCAAGCTCCTCCCTCGGATCGGCCCTCGGGCAAGCGCATGATGGTCCATGCCGCCCGAGGAGGCACCCGATTGAGCGGCCTTCTTCTTGCTCTACGCAAGCTCCTCCCTCGGATCGGCCCTCGGGCAGGCGCATGATGGTCCATGCCGCCCGAGGAGGCACCCGACCGAGCGGCCTTCTTCTTGCTTTACGCAAGCCCCCCCCCCTCGGATCGGCCCTCGGGCAGGCGCATGATGGTCCATGCCGCCCGAGGGGCACCCGACCTAGCGGCTTTCTTCTTGCTCTACGCAAGCTCCTCCCTCGGATCGGCCCTCGGGCAGGCGCATGATGGTCCATGCCGCCCGAGGGGGCACCCGACCAAGCGGCCTTCTTCTTGCTCTACGCAAGCTCCTCCCTCGGATCGGCCCTCGGGCAGGCGCATGATGGTCCATGATGCCCGAGGAGGCACCCGACCGAGCAGCCTTCTTGCTCTACGCAAGCTCCTCCCTCGGATCGGCCCTCGGGCAGGCGCATGATGGTCCATGACGCCCGAGGAGGCACCCGACTGAGCGGCCTTCTTCTTGCTTTACGCAAGCTCCCCCCTCGGATCGGCCCTCGGGCAGGCGCATGATGGTTCATGCCGCCCGAGGGGGCACCCGACCGACCGGCCTTCTTCTTGCTCTACGCAGGCTCCTCCCTCGGATCGGCCCTCGGGCAGGCGCATGATGGTCCATGCCGCCCAAGGGGGCACCCAGCCAAGCGGCCTTCTTCTTGCTCTACGCAAGCCCCTCCCTCGGATCGACCCTCGGGCAGGCGCATGATGGTCCATGCCGCCCGAGGGGGCACCCGACCGAGCGGCCTCCTTCTTGCTCTACGCAAGCCCTTCCTCCGAAGGGTCCCCACGCACTCCTGGACAAAGAGAAGCCGGGCCCTTGGGATACCTTCCCGAGTCAACTCCTGAGCCCGGTAACGCTAGTTGCCAAGACCAGAGGCTCCAAGTGAGCACATTCGTGCTCCCCTCTTAATTAGTCGCTGATTCTGCCCTCAATCAGGGGGTGGGATCCTTACCCGACGTACCGGCCACCGACGGCTGAGACCCGCGAATCACGACCAAAAGTATCCACGGCTAAAAGCTTAAGCAAGCGGTAAACTAGGGCCTCAACCCAGGAGATGTAGTTCTCCTTGCAGAAAGGAGGCGACCAGTCTCGTCCTGGGCCTGTCAACCGCCACGCACGGGAACAGAAGTAAAGGAATAAAGAAAAGACAAAAGAGAAAAGCAACGTTCATAACAAACCAGGTGGCCCTCGCCTACATCACAAAATAGAGGAAAAGACAGACCCACAAATACAGGACCTACGCCTACGAGTTGGGTCCCAAGGACGGCGGTAAAAATCCAGCCGTCTGTGCCTGGGTCTCCCGAGTCTCATGGCGCTCGCGCATCCACGCAAGGTCGCTTCTGCAAGTAGCCAGCTCCGCTTCCTTGGCCTTCAGAGCGGTGAGGAGCGTAGCAGCTAATTGGTTGGCCTCCAGAAGGTTTGCCTGAGCCTGGACCAGCTCAGCGTTTGCTCTGAGCTCACGAGTCCGAGCTTGATGCTCGCTTCGCTCCAGATAAGCCAACTATTGACGCAGTTGAGCCTCAGAGGCTCGAGCTACGCTCAGCCCTGTCAGAAGATCGCGAAGCTGCGCCTTAGCATGAGTGGCTTGTCCTCGTAAGGCTGCATTCTCAGAACGTAGTGCATCCCAGACTCTGTCATTTGGCAAGGGCCAGGCACAACGGAGTTGGGTCTCCAGCGCCTCCCGACGGGACTCCAACTGACGAAGAGATCGATTCTGGGTGGCAAAGGAAATACCCACGTCATACAGAGCCCCGGTCAACTGCAACAGAGACTAGGGGTTAGTCAGAGAAAACTAACGAACAAGGGCTTTCAGACTGACGTACCCGACAAGCGTCCGCAACTAAGCCATCAATACGAGCAATAGGGTCTTATCGGTCGAAGGACCGCAGGCCTTGGTACACATGGTCGCTCAGAGGGTCATGCAGGTGAACCACCCTGGCCGAGCCCAGTGGGTCAGGATCTGGAAAATCGAAAGCAGCCCAGGGATCTGCTCGCGAGGGAAGAACAAGATGTATCGGGCGAAGGTCTGGGGTCGGCCAGGAGTTGAAGAAGAAGGGGCGACAGACACCCCGTCGGACAAGCTAACGGAGACGAGGGGAATGGAAGAAGGACCAAGCCCCAAGTCAGAGGAGACGGGGGCACGCAAGGGGGAAGGGTCCCCCGACCGAAGGGCAGCGTGAGACTGGCGCGGAGACTCGATAGGAGGGGCAAATGAAGGTGAAGAGGGCACAAGTAGGACGGTCGGAGCCTCAAGGGGTACCGGGACGACAGGCGCCGTCACTAGCAGAGGAGACAGGCTCACCGCAGCAGAAGGAGAAGGAGTCTCCTGAGGCAAAGCGAAAGCAGCGCCGGGGGGAGATGAGCCATTGCACGAATGATCTGGGGGAAGCTCAGGCCCCTTGATGGAAGGATCTGAAGGCAATATCTCGATATCAGAATCCGATGTTCCCTCCTCTAACGCCTCGCCCTTGTCTGCGGAGGAGGCGGCGACAGGGTTTGACGCCGAAGCAGGAGATTCCGGGATAACCGACGGAGATGTACCCAAAGGAACAGGGAGAGGCTCCAGGAGCAGGGCTGCTACGGCCGCCTTATATTGGGCTGCCCTCCCCTTAGCCTCCGTCAGGACAAAGCCACTCAACATCCGGGCGAAAGCGCTAAGACGCCGAGGAAGGCAGAAAGGAGAAAAGGGGTAAGGACGAAGGAGCATAGGGGAAGGTAAAGGTAATGAACGCCATGGCCTATATAAGGATGAAGGTTCATCACAGCCGTTGATGGAAGGGTCGTGGGCAATGGTCGATCCTACGGCCAGGTGAAAAGACAGGAATGCGAAAAGACAGCAAGATATGGGTCTGCCGCTCAAAGCAAGAAGACGGTCAGCGGACAGGCCCGCAGCCCGGAAACACGGGGTCCTAAATAAAATGGGGCACACAGAAAATAGATAGGCCAAGGACCCACCCGGCGAATCAAGCCCGAAAGACACCTGAGATTATCGCGGGCCAGCTCCGCTAAACTCTTGGCTCAAGTCCCAAGCGGATGCGTGGCAGCCCACGCTCCCCAGGTCCCACTCGGCCAAGAGGCCCTACATATCGCGGGCCAGCTCCCGTTGAACTCTTGGCTCGAGCCCCGAGCGGACGCGTGGCGGCCCACGATCCCCGGGTCCCGAGCACCTTCCCCAAAAGATCTGAAACCCTTACAGACAGACAGAAGAAAGGAAAGGAAACACTACTCAGACCAATAGGAAAGGAAAGCGTCACAGTCACAGGCTCGAGCGCCTTACAAAAAATCAGGGCTAGGAGCCTCTCGCATACAAGGAAACAAAAGACATGAAAACGCTAACTTCACTTGAAAGGTTGGCTGGCCACCGAGGGCAGGTTCTGGCACAAGTCAGGAAGCGAGACTGCATCGGGAGAGAAATGTGGGGATAAAAACCCACCGAGCCTGAGTTGGCGAATTATGTTGAGGCTGTACGGCTCCATCACATCTAGGAACCGACGGGCAATCTCGGCAGCATGAGCTGGATCGTTTAAGCACGCCAGGTGGTGGTCCTCTAACCGACCCGCTTCAGCCGCCCGGTAGGCACGTAGCTCTGCCAGCTCAGTCCGGAGCATATCCCAGGACGCCTGCTGCTCGCGAAGCTCCCCCAATTCGACCTGGGCCGCGTCCCAAGCAGGACGGAGGCCCCGTAGATCCTGAAGTTGATTCCTGAGCAAGTCGGTCTCTCGCTTCTCCGCCGCCAGCTGCGTCCGAAGGGATGAAATCTCCTCGTTGGCCCAAGGGAGGTACGCCTTTGCCGTTAGGAGTTCTGTTCTCAACTCACCCTTACGCTTGCGATCGTGGAGGTGAGCTTGTTCGACCTGTATCACCCGTTCTTGTGCGCGGACTACCTCGGCGTCGGCGGCGGCAATCTGAGCTTTGGCGACCTCCAGTTCCTCCTGTGCCTGACGCAGTATGTCTTGGAGGCCGATAGCCTGTGCCCTCAAAGCATTCAGCGAATTGGTATCCGAGGACAGTTGAGCATGGCGGAGTCGAGCCTCAAAATCTTCCACACGCCTCTTGGCGCGACACCGAGCCTGGGCGTGAGTTAGCATAGCTACGCTCATGCTGTAGCTCTGAGCCCAAGACTGCGAAAGATAGACCTGTCAGCCGAGAGGAAGAAAGGCGCGCCCGCCCAGCTAATGGACACATACCTGGGTGGCCAGGGCCATGAAGTCATCCGCCCCAACAGCAGGGGCCACAGAGCTACTCGCGCGCAAGCCGGCCAGGAACCTGGTCCGAAATTGGACCATATAACCGGACGTCTCTCGCCCGCAAGGGGGCAGCATCACCCCGGCAAGGTCATGCTTAGGCGCCCATTCCGATAGTGAGGGCGACAGCATGTGAAGCAGACCTTCATTGATAGGACCTTCCTGGCCAGGCGGGGAGGCATCCCTCGGGGGTACCATCCGTCGAGGCAATTGGTAGCACCTCGGAAGGAGGTGGCGGCGGTAGTGCCGGAAGGACGGCAGCCGACGATTCACC